>CAWUFW010017841.1:161001-246002 GCA_963921515.1 Calotriton arnoldi
GTATCAGACAGGGATACAAACTTTATGTCTGGATACTTAAAAGCAATGTGGAAGGAGTGTGGAGTGACTTACAAGTTCACCACACCCTATCACCCACAATGCAATGGTTTAGTTGAGAGATTCAACAAAACCTTGAAGGGCATGATTAAAGGGCTCCCAGAAAAGCTTAGGCGGAGATGGGACATACTCTTGCCCTGCCTTTTATTTGCATACAGGGAGGTGCCTCAAAAGGGGGTTGGCTACAGCCCTTTTGAACTTTTGTTTGGTCACCCTGTCAGGGGTCCATTGTGCTTGGTGAAGGAAGGATGGGAGTTACCTCTCAAGCCCCCAAAGCAAGACATAGTGGACTATGTACTTGGTCTCCGCTCCCGGATGGCTGAGTATATGAAAAAGGCAACTAAAAACCTTGAGGCTAGCCAGGAACTGCAAAAAGCCTGGCATGACCAAAAGGCTGTACTGACTGTTTACCAGCCAGGACAGAAGGTGTGGGTGTTGGAGCCAGTGGCCCCAGCAGCTCTCCAAGACAAATGGAGTGGACCCCATACCATTGTTGAACAGAAGGGTGAGGTTACCTATTTAGTAGACCTTGGAACACCCAGGTGTCCCCACAGGGTTCTCCATGTCAACAGGTTAAAACCATATGTGGACAGGGCAGACATGGGCTTGCTCATGGCTACTGATGAGGGACAGGAGGAAGAGAGTGACCCACTCCCTGACCTGCTCTCACAGAACCCTGGTGATGGGTCAGTGGATGGTGTAGCCTTGGCAGGCAGCCTCACTACCCAGCAGCAGACTGATTGCAGACAGGTGCTCAATCAGTTCAGACACATATTCTCACTGACACCCAGTCAGACTACCTGGTGCACTCATGAAGTGGACACTGGGGACAGTCTGCCTATTAAAAATAAGATTTATAGGCAACCTGACCATGTCAGGGACTGTATCAGGACAGAAGTCCAGAAGATGTTGGATTTGGGAGTTATTGAACCCTCAGATAGCCCTTGGGCTAGTCCAGTGGTCCTTGTGCCAAAACCTCACACCAATGGTGGGAAAAGAGAGATGAGGTTTTGTGTGGACTACAGGGGTCTCAATGCAGTCACTAGGACTGATGCCCATCCAATACCAAGGGCAGATGAGCTAATAGACACTTTGGCCTCAGCCAAGTATCTAAGCACATTTGACCTGACAGCTGGCTACTGGCAGATCAGACTAGCTGATGATGCAAAGCCAAAGACAGCATTCTCAACCCCTAGTGGGCATTATCAATTTGTGGTGATGCCCTTTGGTCTGAAGAATGCACCTGCCACTTTTCAGAGGTTGGTGAATACAGTCCTTACAGGTCTGGAAGCCTATAGTGCAGCATATATAGATGATATTGCTGTCTTTAGCTCCACCTGGGAGGATCACCTGGTCCACCTCAGAAATGTTTTACAGGCCCTGCAGAAAGCAGGCCTGACTATCAAGGCCACCAAGTGCCAGATAGGGCAGAGTCAGGTTGTGTACCTGGGCCACCTTGTGGGTGGAGGCCAGGTTCAACCACTGCAGAGCAAGATCCAGACCATCATGGACTGGACTGCTCCAACTACCCAGACTCAGGTGAGAGCCTTCTTAGGCCTGACTGGGTACTATAGGAGATTTGTCAAGGGGTATGGATCAATAGTGACACCCCTGAATGACTTAACTTCCAAGAAAATGCCCAAAAAGGTTCAGTGGACAGTTAGCTGTCAAAAGGCATTTGATGACCTAAAGCAGGCCATGTGCACTGCTCCCATTCTACAGAGTCCTGATTACTCCAAGAAGTTCATTGTTCAAACAGATGCATCTGAATTGGGGGTAGGGGCTGTACTGTCACAATTGAATGATGAAGGTCAGGATCAGCCAGTAGCTTTTATTAGCAGAAGGCTGACCCCTAGAGAGAAACGTTGGTCAGCCATTGAGAGGGAGGCCTTTGCTGTGGTCTGGGCTCTGAAGAAGTTGAGGCCATACTTGTTTGGTACTCACTTCCTTGTTCAAACAGACCATAAGCCCCTCTTATGGCTAAAACAAATGAAGGGTGAAAACCCCAAACTGCTTAGGTGGTCCATTTCCCTACAGGGGATGGACTTCACAGTGGAACATAGACCTGGGAGTAACCATGCCAATGCAGATGGACTCTCTAGGTACTTCCACTTAGAACATGAAGACTTAACTGGGCAAGGTTAGTTTAATGTCCCTACGTTTGGGGGGGTTGTGTAGGAGAGTATGATCTGCTTCACATGGGTACCCCCACTTTTTGCTGATGCTTCACTGTTTTTCGACCTTAGTCTGGTTGGGGCCCTGCTAATCAGAACCCCAGCCTAGCTGCTTCCTCTCTAAAATGGTTTCCATGTGCCTTAGGCACATCTCTGATTGGAATCTGGAGTGCCCTTATAAGTCCCTAGTATATGGTATACTATGTACCCAGAGCATAGGTACCTCAGAGGCCTACCAGGGGCTGCAGCATGTATTGTGCCACCCCTGGAAGGCCATCCAAAATGACACCACAGGTCTGCTACTGCAGCCTGGGTAAGGTGGTGCATGCACCCCTTACTGTGATATAGGCTACCTACATACCTACACACATATAAACCTATAAGTCACTCCTATGGCAGGCCTTATCAATCCTGAAGGCAGAGTGCGTGGGTCCTATGTGAGAGGGTGCCCCTGCATGAGCTGGGCCCCTCTGCAGCGTTCGGAGACCCTTCTCTGATGCTGTTTGTAGTGCAGCCCGACCATATACTCTTAAGCGCATTATAACCTCGCGTTAAATGCTAACTTTGGGATGGCTGCACGGAAACATGTCGTGTTTGGTGTCAAACATCTTGGAATACTACCCCCCACCAGTTCTGGCAGCGGGGGTAGCATTCCACCCTTCTAGAGGGAGAGACATGTACACACCGGTATACCCGGTACTGACTTTCCAGAGCCCTGGCATCACAAAATGGATGCCGCTGCCACAGACACGAGTCTGGCCTCCTGCTGCTGACTGAAACTCTGGCAGGGGAGGCCTGGACAACAGGTTTCCTGTCCCAGGGAGGTGTAACCACCTCCCCAGACAGGATAGTTTGTATTGGGGCTGGGCGGGAGCACTCTCTGGTGCTTTGAAGTCCTGCACTGGGGGCACATTTGGTGTCCCTGTGCATACCCCAGTTCAAACCAGCTCAGGGGCTTCCAGCCCCTGCTCTGGCGTGAAACTGGACAAAGGGAAAGGGGTGTAACCACCCCTCTGCCCTGACCCTCCCATAGGTGGGGCCACAGAGTATGTCCAACCCCCTACCTTAGTATAAGTATGGGACCCCAGTCCTTAGGACTTTAGATTTACCTGGACGAAACTCTGACACAGAATCCTGGACCTTCGACGCTCTGCTTTAAGATTAGAGGACTGAAGAATCTCCCTTGGGGTCAAGGAGTGACTCCCCTGCTTGGCAGGCACCAAAGAAGCAATTGTCTGGTCTGCATCGCTGAAGCTCCCGCCGGACGCCGAAGTCTTTGCATCACCAGAGGTGGATTTCCAGACTTCCCCGAGGCTGCCCTGAGTCCCCAGCAAAGCTGATGCCCGTAGCTGTCGTGGGTAACGTGGAACCATGACCCCTGGACACCGATCGCATTTGCAAGTACATCCTCTTCTGGGTCTCCCACGAAGTCGTGCTTTGGGCTCCGAGTAGCCCCAGCCTCCAGCACCAACTGCACCGAAGATCACTGGCCTCCACTCCACGAGTTTCCTGTGAGCCAGCTCCACGTGCGTCGACTCGAGGCTCCTTCGTGGTCGCTACTCCATTGGCTAGTAGGCCCTCCCGAAGGCCAATCTTCTTCTACTTGGGCTCCCTGGTTGCTCCAGGTGTGCCCTGACTTACCCTCGCTGGGTGAGTCCGACAGACCTTGCTGGTCTGCAACATCGTCCTTCTTCCATTTCCACGAGACTTGCCGTTGCCAAGGCTTGTTGGGTCCAATCCGGTCGCCGACACCCCTGCAATCGACAGGCGTCGTGGGACAGCTCGAATCCAGCTCCTGGTCGTCGTCGACGCCTCCTGGACCTCGTGGCTGAAGAGTCAAGACGACCGTCAACCTACCTGAAGCACTCGACATCGGTGGGCATCTGCTCATCGCCTTCCTGGTCACTGGCTAGTGACCCAGACTCTGTCCCCTCTGCTTTCAGGTTCTTCAGATCTTCGATCCACCTTTGGATCCACCCGAACACTTTCGACTTGGCCGCCAGCAGCACTTTGCAGCAGATCGCCATTGAAAGCGACGACGAAACCCGACCCCGAAAGACACCTATGCACCCGGCTCCCCTGGGTGAGGTAACTCGAGTACTCCGGTGCTCCCGTGGGTATTGACACTAGAAAAGCCTAGTTCTCAAAGGGTTTGCTCCAAGTCCTCCTCTAAGTGTCCCTTTTCTTTTAAATTCAAATCGCGACTTTCCCCATAGAAGTTAACGGCGATTCGCGGCTGTGTTCATACACTGCACGCGTCCCCCGTGGGTCCCCTGTGTCACTACCTTGGGTGGTTCCTTGTGGTCCAAGCACTTCTACAGGCTCTAGGCCTTGTGTCTAGCTCAGTCGTGGTTCTTATACCACTTTATTGGTATATGGTTTGGTACGCCCCTAGGGCTCAAACGTGTATTTGTGCTATTACTGTAGATAACTAACTTATAATTTATGTACTTCGAACTCTAGCCTCATAAAGAGACTAGAGGGGTGTGTTTAGCAATAAATACATATATTTTGAATATATACCTGGTGTGGTCCTTTTTCATTTGGTCACTCAAGAGATTATAGACTGGTAAAACAAGCTGCTTTACATTCCTTCAAGACTTAGCCTGAAGGCTGCTCTCCATAGCTACCACTAGGATAGCTTTCAATAAAGGTTGTCTTTAACCTATCTCCAATAAGGGGTTGTTTGGACTGGTGCAAGGTGCCCACTATAATTAGTGGACAGCATATGCCAGGCCAACTTCTCACATTGGTGTGCAGCGTGTGGGATTCCAGCTTGCTATTGTTTTACCAGATAATCTCAATTGAATTGATCAACTGAAAACCACTAAGGGTACCTAAGGTACATATAAATCAAGCTTAGTAATACAGTAAGTTCTACTGAACTTAGAGTTGTGTGTTAAGGGATAGCACACCCTTTCTACAACTCAAGAGAGTTTAGTAGGCCACACTAGAGTAGGTAGTGCATACACCACACCTCACTAGTAATGTCTTCAAAGCCAGGACCCAGTGAGTCCTCGCCAGAAGCCAGTGGGCTTCTTCCCTCCAAGTATGATAAACTCCCATTCTTGGAATTGAGAGCATTATGCAATACTAGGAAGTTGAAGGCAGGCAAAAGTGCCAGCACCCAACACCTCAGAGAGGTGTTACTAGCTGATGATCTCAGCAGACCCATAGGGTCTGAAGGGGTAGGCAAAGAGGGTGGGGCAGAAGATGAGGAAGGGGCCAGGGGTGAAGAAACCCAGGCCCCCCCCTCTGAAACTGGCCAGGAAGGTGAAAATGACCTTGTCCTGGAAAACCCAATTCCTCCTGTGGAGGAGGAGGAGGAGGATCAGACTGACCTCCCCTTTGTCCCCCCAGGAAGAGTTCTGAGTGTGCCCAGAAGGTCTAGGTCTCCTTCTCAGGAGTCTAACCACTCTGACACCTCAATAGGGACCTCTGTCTCCTCTCATAGGAGGGAATCCTCTCATGAAAGGAGAAAGAGACTGATTCAGTATGAGCAAGCCCAGCTTGAACTCAGAAAACAGCAATTGGCTATAGACAGGGAGTCCCTAGATCTCTATAGAGAGAGACAAAAGTTGGGACTAGAGTCCCATGGTGGCAGCAGTTTCCCCAAAGATAGGGAAAGGTCTTATGACCATAGAAACCTGAGCAAGATTGTCCCTCCCTACCAGAGTGGGGATGACATCCACAAATGGATAACTGCTCTAGAGAGGGCCTGTAAAGTACAGAGGGTCCCTCAGGAGCAGTGGGCAGCAATCTTGTGGCTCTCCTTTGCAGACAAAGGTAGAGACAAGCTCCTCACTGTTAGAGAGGAGGATGCTGATAATTACAAAGTCTTGAAGAGTGCTCTAATTGATGGGTTTGGCCTAACCACTGAACAATACAGGATAAAGTTCAGGGATACCCAAAAAGCACAGACTCAAGACTGGGTGGACTTTGTTGATTGTTCTGCCAAGGCTCTGGAAGGTTGGTTATTGGGCAGTAAGGTATGTGACTTCACAGGATTGTACAATCTGATCATGAGGGAGCAGATTCTTAATAACTGTCAAAATCAGCTGTTGCATCAGCACCTGGTGGACTCTGATCTGACCTCTCCCCAAGAATTGGGAAAGAAGGCAGACAAATGGGTCAGAACCAGGGTGAGGCAGAAGGTACAGAACCAAGGTGGTGACCCTAAGAAGCAAGATTCGAAAACCTCTGATAAGGGTGGGGAGAAGGGTAAAGATCAAAAGTCTTCACAAGGCCCCCAAAAATCTTCTTCAGGTGGGGATTCACAGTCTAACAAAGGGAAAGGCCAAAGGAAACCATGGTGCAAGGTCTGTAAGCAAAAGACCCACTGGACCAGTGATTGCACCAAGTCCAAAGACTCTACTCCAGCCCCCACCAATGCCCCTAAGGCACCTGCTCCCCCTAGTTTAGTTTAGTTTAGTTTAAGCATTTGTAGAGCGCATGGTTACACCACCGGTGTGTCCCCGCGCTAAGACGCTCAATAGGAGAGAAAGGGCGTGTGAGACAAACGGACTACAGTGGTAGAGGTACTACGACCCCTAAGACCCATCGGACTTCACATATAGCCATGTTTTCAGTTGCCTACGAAATCTTTTTTCGCATGGCTCTACTCGGAGTTCAATAGGCAACCTGTTCCACATTTTTGCTGCCTTATATCTAAAAGAGCGCTCGCCCATTCTAGCTCTAAATATTCTAGGCACCGTGGCCAATGCCAGCTCTGAAGATCTTAGACTGCGGCCAGGGATGTACTTGGTTATTAATGAATGGAGATACTTCGGGCCTTTGTTTAGTAAGATACGGTGGCAGTAGCACATTGCCTTGAAGGACACTCTTTTCTCCACTGGTAGCCAATGCAAAGCTTCCAGTGCTTTCTTAGTGTTAGACCTTCTAGGGAGGCTAAGTACCAGCCGTGCGGCCGCATTTTGGACCCTCTGTAGTTTTGCTAGACCTTGTTTAGTAGCTCCAAGGTACAGTACATTTCCGTAGTCTAATTGGGAGGTAATGACTGCGTGTACTATAGTCTTCCTGGAGTTAGCTGGTAGGAGGTTCAGGATTTTACGCAGGACCCTCATAGCACCATAGCATTTGCCAGCCACTTTACGTATTTGGGAGTCAAAAGTAAGTCCGGAATCCATCCAGACTCCGAGATTCTTGACTACGGGCTTAGGGGTAGGGAATTGGCCTAGGGATTCAGGCCACCAGGCGGATGACCATATGGACGGGGTTTTGCCAACCACCAGCACTTCAGTTTTGCTCCCATTTAATTTGAGGCAATGATTTGACATCCAGTCCGCGACCTCATCTAGGCACTCTGCAAAACGGATGGGGGCCTGATTATTCTCCTGTGATAACATCACGATTACCTGTGTATCATCAGCATAGGAGACGATCGATACTTTATATTTCTCCACTAGTTCTGCAAGCGGCCCCACATATAGGTTGAACAGGGTGGGGCTCAAAATGGAGCCCTGTGGCACTCCCTGTGCCAAAGGAAAACTTTCCGATACAGAGGACTGCTGCCTGACTTGGAAACTTCGTGCTGAGAGAAAAGATTTCATCCAACCAAGAGCACTATGCCTAATGCCACATTTCTCTAGCCTCTGCAGAAGTATTTTATGGGAGACAGTATCAAACGCCGCACTTAGGTCAAGCAGGATTAGTGCGGCTGTTTGGCCTTCATCTGCATATTTCCTTAGAGTCTCAGTGGCGATAAGAAGGGCCGACTCAGTGGAGTGGGCCATTCTAAAACCTGACTGAGAGGGATGCAGTATATTATTCCTCTCTACATGTTCTACTAGTTGGATGTTAGTTACTTTCTCTGCAATCTTAGCTACGAAAGGTAGCAGAGAGATAGGGCGAAGATTGTCTAGACTAGTTGACTCCACAGATGGATTTTTTTTTAGTGGCTTAACGATGGCCTGTTTCCATTTATTAGGGACTGTTCCGGTTAGAAAGGAGCACGAAATGAGCTCCTGAATGCGGGGCATGATTGCCTTCGCTCCTTCCATAACTATATTTGGATGGGCTGGGTCCAAAGGGGAGCCAGATTTAATCCCTTTGGCTATGGACGTGAGTTCTTCAAGGTCCTGGATCTTAAAGACATCCAATGTCACCCCTACATGATTCATTTGATTACCCTTGGTCAGCCCCGTACCTTGTTTCGCTTCATCTGGGAAGGTGTCATAAATCTTCATCACTTTTTTTGCAAAGAAGTCTGCTACCTTATTACAGTTTTCCACCGAGTCAGGTATCTCCTCCCCCGTCTCCTGGGTTCTGAGGGAGTTCAATATGGAAAACATTTCTTTAGTGCAGTTACAGTTGGTGGTGGGACTACACAAGCCAAGGGTTTAGTAGGGTTGACCCTGGGTAAGGAGATGAGCTCTGACCTAGTCAGAGAACTTACTCAGGCTGTCCTAGTCTGTGATGGAGGCATGGATATGACCTCCTCTGTGAGTCCCAGTAATCTGGGCAAGTACAGGCAACAGCCCTTAATCAATGGAAAAGAGGCTTTGGCATTTAGGGACACAGGGGCAAGTGTCACCATGGTGACACAAGACCTTGTGAATCCTGGGCAGATTATACTTGGTGAAATGTACCAAGTGACCAATGCTAGCAACGTCAGAACAGACCATACTCTGGCAGTTGTTAACTTCTCCTGGGGAGGGGTAACTGGCCTTAAGAAGGTTGTGGTAAGTGCAGACCTACCCGTTGAATGCTTGCTTGGCAATGACTTAGAAACTTCAGCTTGGGCAGAAGTGGAGCTCAGGACCCATGCAGAAATGCTGGGCATCCCTGCAGATGTGTTTGCTGTGACCAGGTCACAAGCCAAAATGTCTAACACTGAACAGGCCTTGGATTCTGGAATAATGGACCAAGTGCCCTCCAAGAAGAGGAGTAGTAGGGTAAAGGCAGTGCCTTCCCCCTTGGCTCAGAAGGAAGATCAGTCTCTTGAGGGGGATGATCTCAGTCCTGAGGAAGGAACTGTCCCAGAGGAGCTTGAACCTGACCAGGTTGAGTTCTTGGGGACAGGGGGCCCTTCCAGGGCAGATCTGAGCCAGGAGCAGCAGAGCTGCCCCTCTCTTGAACCCCTCAGACAGCAAGCTGCTGCTGAGGCTGCTGGGAAAGCTAGTGGTCCCCATACTGTGTATTGGGATGATGGACTCTTGTACTCAGAGTGTAGAGACCCCAAGCCTGGTGCCACCAGGAGGTTGGTTATACCTCTGAAGTTCAGGGGCTTCCTATTGACCCTAGCCCATGACATTCCCTTAGCAGGTCACCTGGGCCAGAACAAGACTTGGGACAGAATTGTCCCTCACTTTCACTGGCCCCACATGTCTGAAGACACCAAGGAGTTTTGTCGCTCCTGTGTAACCTGCCAGGCCAGTGGCAAGGCAGGTGGCACTACAAAGGCCCCCTGATACCACTACCTGTGGTGGGGGTTCCCTTTGAAAGGGTGGGGATTGACATTGTTGGTCCCATGGATCCCCAAACAGCATCTGGGCACAGGTTTATCCTGGTGGTAGTGGATCATGCCACCAGGTACCCAGAGGCTATTCCCCTTAGGACCACTACAGCACCTGTGGTGGCAAGGGCCCTCCTGGGAATTTTCTCAAGAGTGGGCTTCCCTAAGGAGGTTGTATCAGACAGGGATACAAACTTTATGTCTGGATACTTAAAAGCAATGTGGAAGGAGTGTGGAGTGACTTACAAGTTCACCACACCCTATCACCCACAATGCAATGGTTTAGTTGAGAGATTCAACAAAACCTTGAAGGGCATGATTAAAGGGCTCCCAGAAAAGCTTAGGCGGAGATGGGACATACTCTTGCCCTGCCTTTTATTTGCATACAGGGAGGTGCCTCAAAAGGGGGTTGGCTACAGCCCTTTTGAACTTTTGTTTGGTCACCCTGTCAGGGGTCCATTGTGCTTGGTGAAGGAAGGATGGGAGTTACCTCTCAAGCCCCCAAAGCAAGACATAGTGGACTATGTACTTGGTCTCCGCTCCCGGATGGCTGAGTATATGAAAAAGGCAACTAAAAACCTTGAGGCTAGCCAGGAACTGCAAAAAGCCTGGCATGACCAAAAGGCTGTACTGACTGTTTACCAGCCAGGACAGAAGGTGTGGGTGTTGGAGCCAGTGGCCCCAGCAGCTCTCCAAGACAAATGGAGTGGACCCCATACCATTGTTGAACAGAAGGGTGCGGTTACCTATTTAGTAGACCTTGGAACACCCAGGTGTCCCCACAGGGTTCTCCATGTCAACAGGTTAAAACCATATGTGGACAGGGCAGACATGGGCTTGCTCATGGCTACTGATGAGGGACAGGAGGAAGAGAGTGACCCACTCCCTGACCTGCTCTCACAGAACCCTGGTGATGGGTCAGTGGATGGTGTAGCCTTGGCAGGCAGCCTCACTACCCAGCAGCAGACTGATTGCAGACAGGTGCTCAATCAGTTCAGACACATATTCTCACTGACACCCAGTCAGACTACCTGGTGCACTCATGAAGTGGACACTGGGGACAGTCTGCCTATTAAAAATAAGATTTATAGGCAACCTGACCATGTCAGGGACTGTATCAGGACAGAAGTCCAGAAGATGTTGGATTTGGGAGTTATTGAACCCTCAGATAGCCCTTGGGCTAGTCCAGTGGTCCTTGTGCCAAAACCTCACACCAATGGTGGGAAAAGAGAGATGAGGTTTTGTGTGGACTACAGGGGTCTCAATGCAGTCACTAGGACTGATGCCCATCCAATACCAAGGGCAGATGAGCTAATAGACACTTTGGCCTCAGCCAAGTATCTAAGCACATTTGACCTGACAGCTGGCTACTGGCAGATCAGACTAGCTGATGATGCAAAGCCAAAGACAGCATTCTCAACCCCTAGTGGGCATTATCAATTTGTGGTGATGCCCTTTGGTCTGAAGAATGCACCTGCCACTTTTCAGAGGTTGGTGAATACAGTCCTTACAGGTCTGGAAGCCTATAGTGCAGCATATATAGATGATATTGCTGTCTTTAGCTCCACCTGGGAGGATCACCTGGTCCACCTCAGAAATGTTTTACAGGCCCTGCAGAAAGCAGGCCTGACTATCAAGGCCACCAAGTGCCAGATAGGGCAGAGTCAGGTTGTGTACCTGGGCCACCTTGTGGGTGGAGGCCAGGTTCAACCACTGCAGAGCAAGATCCAGACCATCATGGACTGGACTGCTCCAACTACCCAGACTCAGGTGAGAGCCTTCTTAGGCCTGACTGGGTACTATAGGAGATTTGTCAAGGGGTATGGATCAATAGTGACACCCCTGAATGACTTAACTTCCAAGAAAATGCCCAAAAAGGTTCAGTGGACAGTTAGCTGTCAAAAGGCATTTGATGACCTAAAGCAGGCCATGTGCACTGCTCCCATTCTACAGAGTCCTGATTACTCCAAGAAGTTCATTGTTCAAACAGATGCATCTGAATTGGGGGTAGGGGCTGTACTGTCACAATTGAATGATGAAGGTCAGGATCAGCCAGTAGCTTTTATTAGCAGAAGGCTGACCCCTAGAGAGAAACGTTGGTCAGCCATTGAGAGGGAGGCCTTTGCTGTGGTCTGGGCTCTGAAGAAGTTGAGGCCATACTTGTTTGGTACTCACTTCCTTGTTCAAACAGACCATAAGCCCCTCTTATGGCTAAAACAAATGAAGGGTGAAAACCCCAAACTGCTTAGGTGGTCCATTTCCCTACAGGGGATGGACTTCACAGTGGAACATAGACCTGGGAGTAACCATGCCAATGCAGATGGACTCTCTAGGTACTTCCACTTAGAACATGAAGACTTAACTGGGCAAGGTTAGTTTAATGTCCCTACGTTTGGGGGGGTTGTGTAGGAGAGTATGATCTGCTTCACATGGGTACCCCCACTTTTTGCTGATGCTTCACTGTTTTTCGACCTTAGTCTGGTTGGGGCCCTGCTAATCAGAACCCCAGCCTAGCTGCTTCCTCTCTAAAATGGTTTCCATGTGCCTTAGGCACATCTCTGATTGGAATCTGGAGTGCCCTTATAAGTCCCTAGTATATGGTATACTATGTACCCAGAGCATAGGTACCTCAGAGGCCTACCAGGGGCTGCAGCATGTATTGTGCCACCCCTGGAAGGCCATCCAAAATGACACCACAGGTCTGCTACTGCAGCCTGGGTAAGGTGGTGCATGCACCCCTTACTGTGATATAGGCTACCTACATACCTACACACATATAAACCTATAAGTCACTCCTATGGCAGGCCTTATCAATCCTGAAGGCAGAGTGCGTGGGTCCTATGTGAGAGGGTGCCCCTGCATGAGCTGGGCCCCTCTGCAGCGTTCGGAGACCCTTCTCTGATGCTGTTTGTAGTGCAGCCCGACCATATACTCTTAAGCGCATTATAACCTCGCGTTAAATGCTAACTTTGGGATGGCTGCACGGAAACATGTCGTGTTTGGTGTCAAACATCTTGGAATACTACCCCCCACCAGTTCTGGCAGCGGGGGTAGCATTCCACCCTTCTAGAGGGAGAGACATGTACACACCGGTATACCCGGTACTGACTTTCCAGAGCCCTGGCATCACAAAATGGATGCCGCTGCCACAGACACGAGTCTGGCCTCCTGCTGCTGACTGAAACTCTGGCAGGGGAGGCCTGGACAACAGGTTTCCTGTCCCAGGGAGGTGTAACCACCTCCCCAGACAGGATAGTTTGTATTGGGGCTGGGCGGGAGCACTCTCTGGTGCTTTGAAGTCCTGCACTGGGGGCACATTTGGTGTCCCTGTGCATACCCCAGTTCAAACCAGCTCAGGGGCTTCCAGCCCCTGCTCTGGCGTGAAACTGGACAAAGGGAAAGGGGTGTAACCACCCCTCTGCCCTGACCCTCCCATAGGTGGGGCCACAGAGTATGTCCAACCCCCTACCTTAGTATAAGTATGGGACCCCAGTCCTTAGGACTTTAGATTTACCTGGACGAAACTCTGACACAGAATCCTGGACCTTCGACGCTCTGCTTTAAGATTAGAGGACTGAAGAATCTCCCTTGGGGTCAAGGAGTGACTCCCCTGCTTGGCAGGCACCAAAGAAGCAATTGTCTGGTCTGCATCGCTGAAGCTCCCGCCGGACGCCGAAGTCTTTGCATCACCAGAGGTGGATTTCCAGACTTCCCCGAGGCTGCCCTGAGTCCCCAGCAAAGCTGATGCCCGTAGCTGTCGTGGGTAACGTGGAACCATGACCCCTGGACACCGATCGCATTTGCAAGTACATCCTCTTCTAGGTCTCCCACGAAGTCGTGCTTTGGGCTCCGAGTAGCGCCAGCCTCCAGCACCAACTGCACTGAAGATCACTGGCCTCCACTCCACGAGTTTCCTGTGAGCCAGCTCCACGTGCGTCGACTCGAGGCTCCTTCGCGGTCGCTACTCCATTGGCTAGTAGGCCCTCCCGAAGGCCAATCTTCTTCTACTTGGGCTCCCTGGTTGCTCCAGGTGTTCCCTGACTTACCCTCGCTGGGTGAGTCCGACAGACCTTGCTGGTCTGCAACATCGTCCTTCTTCCATTTCCACGAGACTTGCCGTTGCCAAGGCTTGTTGGGTCCAATCCGGTCGCCGACACCCCTGCAATCGACAGGCGTCGTGGGACAGCTCGAATCCAGCTCCTGGTCATCGTCGACGCCTCCTGGACCTCGTGGCTGAAGAGTCAAGATGACCATCAACCTACCTGAAGCACTCGACATCGGTGGGCATCTGCTCATCGCCTTCCTGGTCACTGGCTAGTGACCCAGACTCTGTCCCCTCTGCTTTCAGGTTCTTCAGATCTTCGATCCACCTTTGGATCCACCCGAACACTTTCGACTTGGCCGCCAGCAGCACTTTGCAGCAGATCGCCATTGAAAGCGACGACGAAACCCGACCCCGAAAGACACCTATGCACCCGGCTCCCCTGGGTGAGGTAACTCGAGTACTCCGGTGCTCCCATGGGTATTGACACTAGAAAAGCCTAGTTCTCAAAGGGTTTGCTCCAAGTCCTCCTCTAAGTGTCCCTTTTCTTTTAAATTCAAATCGCGACTTTCCCCATAGAAGTTAACGGCGATTCGCGGCTGTGTTCATACACTGCACGCGTCCCCCGTGGGTCCCCTGTGTCACTACCTTGGGTGGTTCCTTGTGGTCCAAGCACTTCTACAGGCTCTAGGCCTTGTGTCTAGCTCAGTCGTGGTTCTTATACCACTTTATTGGTATATGGTTTGGTACGCCCCTAGGGCTCAAACGTGTATTTGTGCTATTACTGTAGATAACTAACTTATAATTTATGTACTTCGAACTCTAGCCTCATAAAGAGACTAGAGGGGTGTGTTTAGCAATAAATACATATATTTTGAATATATACCTGGTGTGGTCCTTTTTCATTTGGTCACTCAAGAGATTATAGACTGGTAAAACAAGCTGCTTTACATTCCTTCAAGACTTAGCCTGAAGGCTGCTCTCCATAGCTACCACTAGGATAGCTTTCAATAAAGGTTGTCTTTAACCTATCTCCAATAAGGGGTTGTTTGGACTGGTGCAAGGTGCCCACTATAATTAGTGGACAGCATATGCCAGGCCAACTTCTCACATTGGTGTGCAGCGTGTGGGATTCCAGCTTGCTATTGTTTTACCAGATAATCTCAATTGAATTGATCAACTGAAAACCACTAAGGGTACCTAAGGTACATATAAATCAAGCTTAGTAATACAGTAAGTTCTACTGAACTTAGAGTTGTGTGTTAAGGGATAGCACACCCTTTCTACAACTCAAGAGAGTTTAGTAGGCCACACTAGAGTAGGTAGTGCATACACCACACCTCACTAGTAATGTCTTCAAAGCCAGGACCCAGTGAGTCCTCGCCAGAAGCCAGTGGGCTTCTTCCCTCCAAGTATGATAAACTCCCATTCTTGGAATTGAGAGCATTATGCAATACTAGGAAGTTGAAGGCAGGCAAAAGTGCCATCACCCAACACCTCAGAGAGGTGTTACTAGCTGATGATCTCAGCAGACCCATAGGGTCTGAAGGGGTAGGCAAAGAGGGTGGGGCAGAAGATGAGGAAGGGGCCAGGGGTGAAGAAACCCAGGGCCCCCCCTCTGAAACTGGCCAGGAAGGTGAAAATGACCTTGTCCTGGAAAACCCAATTCCTCCTGTGGAGGAGGAGGAGGAGGATCAGACTGACCTCCCCTTTGTCCCCCCAGGAAGAATTCTGAGTGTGCCCAGAAGGTCTAGGTCTCCTTCTCAGGAGTCTAACCACTCTGACACCTCAATAGGGACCTCTGTCTCCTCTCATAGGAGGGAATCCTCTCATGAAAGGAGAAAGAGACTGATTCAGTATGAGCAAGCCCAGCTTGAACTCAGAAAACAGCAATTGGCTATAGACAGGGAGTCCCTAGATCTCTATAGAGAGAGACAAAAGTTGGGACTTGAGTCCCATGGTGGCAGCAGTTTCCCCAAAGATAGGGAAAGGTCTTATGACCATAGAAACCTGAGCAAGATTGTCCCTCCCTACCAGAGTGGGGATGACATCCACAAATGGATAACTGCTCTAGAGAGGGCCTGTAAAGTACAGAGGGTCCCTCAGGAGCAGTGGGCAGCAATCTTGTGGCTCTCCTTTGCAGACAAAGGTAGAGACAAGCTCCTCACTGTTAGAGATGAGGATGCTGATAATTACAAAGTCTTGAAGAGTGCTCTAATTGATGGGTTTGGCCTAACCACTGAACAATACAGGATAAAGTTCAGGGATACCCAAAAAGCACAGACTCAAGACTGGGTGGACTTTGTTGATTGTTCTGCCAAGGCTCTGGAAGGTTGGTTATTGGGCAGTAAGGTATGTGACTTCACAGGATTGTACAATCTGATCATGAGGGAGCAGATTCTTAATAACTGTCAAAATCAGCTGTTGCATCAGCACCTGGTGGACTCTGATCTGACCTCTCCCCAAGAATTGGGAAAGAAGGCAGACAAATGGGTCAGAACCAGGGTGAGGCTGAAGGTACAGAACCAAGGTGGTGACCCTAAGAAGCAAGATTCGAAAACCTCTGATAAGGGTGGGGAGAAGGGTAAAGATCAAAAGTCTTCACAAGGCCCCCAAAAATCTTCTTCAGGTGGGGATTCACAGTCTAACAAAGGGAAAGGCCAAAGGAAACCATGGTGCAAGGTCTGTAAGCAAAAGACCCACTGGACCAGTGATTGCACCAAGTCCAAAGACTCTACTCCAGCCCCCACCAATGCCCCTAAGGCACCTGCTCCCCCTAGTTTAGTTTAGTTTAGTTTAAGCATTTGTAGAGCGCATGGTTACACCACCGGTGTGTCCCCGCGCTAAGACGCTCAATAGGAGAGAAAGGGCGTGTGAGACAAACGGACTACAGTGGTAGAGGTACTACGACCCCTAAGACCCATCGGACTTCACATATAGCCATGTTTTCAGTTGCCTACGAAATCTTTTTTCGCATGGCTCTACTCGGAGTTCAATAGGCAACCTGTTCCACATTTTTGCTGCCTTATATCTAAAAGAGCGCTCGCCCATTCTAGCTCTAAATATTCTAGGCACCGTGGCCAATGCCAGCTCTGAAGATCTTAGACTGCGGCCAGGGATGTACTTGGTTATTAATGAATGGAGATACTTCGGGCCTTTGTTTAGTAAGATACGGTGGCAGTAGCACATTGCCTTGAAGGACACTCTTTTCTCCACTGGTAGCCAATGCAAAGCTTCCAGTGCTTTCTTAGTGTTAGACCTTCTAGGGAGGCTAAGTACCAGCCGTGCGGCCGCATTTTGGACCCTCTGTAGTTTTGCTAGACCTTGTTTAGTAGCTCCAAGGTACAGTACATTTCCGTAGTCTAATTGGGAGGTAATGACTGCGTGTACTATAGTCTTCCTGGAGTTAGCTGGTAGGAGGTTCAGGATTTTACGCAGGACCCTCATAGCACCATAGCATTTGCCAGCCACTTTACGTATTTGGGAGTCAAAAGTAAGTCCGGAATCCATCCAGACTCCGAGATTCTTGACTACGGGCTTAGGGGTAGGGAATTGGCCTAGGGATTCAGGCCACCAGGCGGATGACCATATGGACGGGGTTTTGCCAACCACCAGCACTTCAGTTTTGCTCCCATTTAATTTGAGGCAATGATTTGACATCCAGTCCGCGACCTCATCTAGGCACTCTGCAAAACGGATGGGGGCCTGATTATTCTCCTGTGATAACATCACGATTACCTGTGTATCATCAGCATAGGAGACGATCGATACTTTATATTTCTCCACTAGTTCTGCAAGCGGCCCCACATATAGGTTGAACAGGGTGGGGCTCAAAATGGAGCCCTGTGGCACTCCCTGTGCCAAAGGAAAACTTTCCGATACAGAGGACTGCTGCCTGACTTGGAAACTTCGTGCTGAGAGAAAAGATTTCATCCAACCAAGAGCACTATGCCTAATGCCACATTTCTCTAGCCTCTGCAGAAGTATTTTATGGGAGACAGTATCAAACGCCGCACTTAGGTCAAGCAGGATTAGTGCGGCTGTTTGGCCTTCATCTGCATATTTCCTTAGAGTCTCAGTGGCGATAAGAAGGGCCGACTCAGTGGAGTGGGCCATTCTAAAACCTGACTGAGAGGGATGCAGTATATTATTCCTCTCTACATGTTCTACTAGTTGGATGTTAGTTACTTTCTCTGCAATCTTAGCTACGAAAGGTAGCAGAGAGATAGGGCGAAGATTGTCTAGACTAGTTGACTCCACAGATGGATTTTTTTTTAGTGGCTTAACGATGGCCTGTTTCCATTTATTAGGGACTGTTCCGGTTAGAAAGGAGCACGAAATGAGCTCCTGAATGCGGGGCATGATTGCCTTCGCTCCTTCCATAACTATATTTGGATGGGCTGGGTCCAAAGGGGAGCCAGATTTAATCCCTTTGGCTATGGACGTGAGTTCTTCAAGGTCCTGGATCTTAAAGACATCCAATGTCACCCCTACATGATTCATTTGATTACCCTTGGTCAGCCCCGTACCTTGTTTCGCTTCATCTGGGAAGGTGTCATAAATCTTCATCACTTTTTTTGCAAAGAAGTCTGCTACCTTATTACAGTTTTCCACCGAGTCAGGTATCTCCTCCCCCGTCTCCTGGGTTCTGAGGGAGTTCAATATGGAAAACATTTCTTTAGTGCAGTTACAGTTGGTGGTGGGACTACACAAGCCAAGGGTTTAGTAGGGTTGACCCTGGGTAAGGAGATGAGCTCTGACCTAGTCAGAGAACTTACTCAGGCTGTCCTAGTCTGTGATGGAGGCATGGATATGACCTCCTCTGTGAGTCCCAGTAATCTGGGCAAGTACAGGCAACAGCCCTTAATCAATGGAAAAGAGGCTTTGGCATTTAGGGACACAGGGGCAAGTGTCACCATGGTGACACAAGACCTTGTGAATCCTGGGCAGATTATACTTGGTGAAATGTACCAAGTGACCAATGCTAGCAACGTCAGAACAGACCATACTCTGGCAGTTGTTAACTTCTCCTGGGGAGGGGTAACTGGCCTTAAGAAGGTTGTGGTAAGTGCAGACCTACCCGTTGAATGCTTGCTTGGCAATGACTTAGAAACTTCAGCTTGGGCAGAAGTGGAGCTCAGGACCCATGCAGAAATGCTGGGCATCCCTGCAGATGTGTTTGCTGTGACCAGGTCACAAGCCAAAATGTCTAACACTGAACAGGCCTTGGATTCTGGAATAATGGACCAAGTGCCCTCCAAGAAGAGGAGTAGTAGGGTAAAGGCAGTGCCTTCCCCCTTGGCTCAGAAGGAAGATCAGTCTCTTGAGGGGGATGATCTCAGTCCTGAGGAAGGAACTGTCCCAGAGGAGCTTGAACCTGACCAGGTTGAGTTCTTGGGGACAGGGGGCCCTTCCAGGGCAGATCTGAGCCAGGAGCAGCAGAGCTGCCCCTCTCTTGAACCCCTCAGACAGCAAGCTGCTGCTGAGGCTGCTGGGAAAGCTAGTGGTCCCCATACTGTGTATTGGGATGATGGACTCTTGTACTCAGAGTGTAGAGACCCCAAGCCTGGTGCCACCAGGAGGTTGGTTATACCTCTGAAGTTCAGGGGCTTCCTATTGACCCTAGCCCATGACATTCCCTTAGCAGGTCACCTGGGCCAGAACAAGACTTGGGACAGAATTGTCCCTCACTTTCACTGGCCCCACATGTCTGAAGACACCAAGGAGTTTTGTCGCTCCTGTGTAACCTGCCAGGCCAGTGGCAAGGCAGGTGGCACTACAAAGGCCCCCTGATACCACTACCTGTGGTGGGGGTTCCCTTTGAAAGGGTGGGGATTGACATTGTTGGTCCCATGGATCCCCAAACAGCATCTGGGCACAGGTTTATCCTGGTGGTAGTGGATCATGCCACCAGGTACCCAGAGGCTATTCCCCTTAGGACCACTACAGCACCTGTGGTGGCAAGGGCCCTCCTGGGAATTTTCTCAAGAGTGGGCTTCCCTAAGGAGGTTGTATCAGACAGGGATACAAACTTTATGTCTGGATACTTAAAAGCAATGTGGAAGGAGTGTGGAGTGACTTACAAGTTCACCACACCCTATCACCCACAATGCAATGGTTTAGTTGAGAGATTCAACAAAACCTTGAAGGGCATGATTAAAGGGCTCCCAGAAAAGCTTAGGCGGAGATGGGACATACTCTTGCCCTGCCTTTTATTTGCATACAGGGAGGTGCCTCAAAAGGGGGTTGGCTACAGCCCTTTTGAACTTTTGTTTGGTCACCCTGTCAGGGGTCCATTGTGCTTGGTGAAGGAAGGATGGGAGTTACCTCTCAAGCCCCCAAAGCAAGACATAGTGGACTATGTACTTGGTCTCCGCTCCCGGATGGCTGAGTATATGAAAAAGGCAACTAAAAACCTTGAGGCTAGCCAGGAACTGCAAAAAGCCTGGCATGACCAAAAGGCTGTACTGACTGTTTACCAGCCAGGACAGAAGGTGTGGGTGTTGGAGCCAGTGGCCCCAGCAGCTCTCCAAGACAAATGGAGTGGACCCCATACCATTGTTGAACAGAAGGGTGCGGTTACCTATTTAGTAGACCTTGGAACACCCAGGTGTCCCCACAGGGTTCTCCATGTCAACAGGTTAAAACCATATGTGGACAGGGCAGACATGGGCTTGCTCATGGCTACTGATGAGGGACAGGAGGAAGAGAGTGACCCACTCCCTGACCTGCTCTCACAGAACCCTGGTGATGGGTCAGTGGATGGTGTAGCCTTGGCAGGCAGCCTCACTACCCAGCAGCAGACTGATTGCAGACAGGTGCTCAATCAGTTCAGACACATATTCTCACTGACACCCAGTCAGACTACCTGGTGCACTCATGAAGTGGACACTGGGGACAGTCTGCCTATTAAAAATAAGATTTATAGGCAACCTGACCATGTCAGGGACTGTATCAGGACAGAAGTCCAGAAGATGTTGGATTTGGGAGTTATTGAACCCTCAGATAGCCCTTGGGCTAGTCCAGTGGTCCTTGTGCCAAAACCTCACACCAATGGTGGGAAAAGAGAGATGAGGTTTTGTGTGGACTACAGGGGTCTCAATGCAGTCACTAGGACTGATGCCCATCCAATACCAAGGGCAGATGAGCTAATAGACACTTTGGCCTCAGCCAAGTATCTAAGCACATTTGACCTGACAGCTGGCTACTGGCAGATCAGACTAGCTGATGATGCAAAGCCAAAGACAGCATTCTCAACCCCTAGTGGGCATTATCAATTTGTGGTGATGCCCTTTGGTCTGAAGAATGCACCTGCCACTTTTCAGAGGTTGGTGAATACAGTCCTTACAGGTCTGGAAGCCTATAGTGCAGCATATATAGATGATATTGCTGTCTTTAGCTCCACCTGGGAGGATCACCTGGTCCACCTCAGAAATGTTTTACAGGCCCTGCAGAAAGCAGGCCTGACTATCAAGGCCACCAAGTGCCAGATAGGGCAGAGTCAGGTTGTGTACCTGGGCCACCTTGTGGGTGGAGGCCAGGTTCAACCACTGCAGAGCAAGATCCAGACCATCATGGACTGGACTGCTCCAACTACCCAGACTCAGGTGAGAGCCTTCTTAGGCCTGACTGGGTACTATAGGAGATTTGTCAAGGGGTATGGATCAATAGTGACACCCCTGAATGACTTAACTTCCAAGAAAATGCCCAAAAAGGTTCAGTGGACAGTTAGCTGTCAAAAGGCATTTGATGACCTAAAGCAGGCCATGTGCACTGCTCCCATTCTACAGAGTCCTGATTACTCCAAGAAGTTCATTGTTCAAACAGATGCATCTGAATTGGGGGTAGGGGCTGTACTGTCACAATTGAATGATGAAGGTCAGGATCAGCCAGTAGCTTTTATTAGCAGAAGGCTGACCCCTAGAGAGAAACGTTGGTCAGCCATTGAGAGGGAGGCCTTTGCTGTGGTCTGGGCTCTGAAGAAGTTGAGGCCATACTTGTTTGGTACTCACTTCCTTGTTCAAACAGACCATAAGCCCCTCTTATGGCTAAAACAAATGAAGGGTGAAAACCCCAAACTGCTTAGGTGGTCCATTTCCCTACAGGGGATGGACTTCACAGTGGAACATAGACCTGGGAGTAACCATGCCAATGCAGATGGACTCTCTAGGTACTTCCACTTAGAACATGAAGACTTAACTGGGCAAGGTTAGTTTAATGTCCCTACGTTTGGGGGGGTTGTGTAGGAGAGTATGATCTGCTTCACATGGGTACCCCCACTTTTTGCTGATGCTTCACTGTTTTTCGACCTTAGTCTGGCTGGGGCCCTGCTAATCAGAACCCCAGCCTAGCTGCTTCCTCTCTAAAATGGTTTCCATGTGCCTTAGGCACATCTCTGATTGGAATCTGGAGTGCCCTTATAAGTCCCTAGTATATGGTATACTATGTACCCAGAGCATAGGTACCTCAGAGGCCTACCAGGGGCTGCAGCATGTATTGTGCCACCCCTGGAAGGCCATCCAAAATGACACCACAGGTCTGCTACTGCAGCCTGGGTAAGGTGGTGCATGCACCCCTTACTGTGATATAGGCTACCTACATACCTACACACATATAAACCTATAAGTCACTCCTATGGCAGGCCTTATCAATCCTGAAGGCAGAGTGCGTGGGTCCTATGTGAGAGGGTGCCCCTGCATGAGCTGGGCCCCTCTGCAGCGTTCGGAGACCCTTCTCTGATGCTGTTTGTAGTGCAGCCCGACCATATACTCTTAAGCGCATTATAACCTCGCGTTAAATGCTAACTTTGGGATGGCTGCACGGAAACATGTCGTGTTTGGTGTCAAACATCTTGGAATACTACCCCCCACCAGTTCTGGCAGCGGGGGTAGCATTCCACCCTTCTAGAGGGAGAGACATGTACACACCGGTATACCCGGTACTGACTTTCCAGAGCCCTGGCATCACAAAATGGATGCCGCTGCCACAGACACGAGTCTGGCCTCCTGCTGCTGACTGAAACTCTGGCAGGGGAGGCCTGGACAATAGGTTTCCTGTCCCAGGGAGGTGTAACCACCTCCCCAGACAGGATAGTTTGTATTGGGGCTGGGCGGGAGCACTCTCTGGTGCTTTGAAGTCCTGCACTGGGGGCACATTTGGTGTCCCTGTGCATACCCCAGTTCAAACCAGCTCAGGGGCTTCCAGCCCCTGCTCTGGCGTGAAACTGGACAAAGGGAAAGGGGTGTAACCACCCCTCTGCCCTGACCCTCCCATAGGTGGGGCCACAGAGTATGTCCAACCCCCTACCTTAGTATAAGTATGGGACCCCAGTCCTTAGGACTTTAGATTTACCTGGACGAAACTCTGACACAGAATCCTGGACCTTCGACGCTCTGCTTTAAGATTAGAGGACTGAAGAATCTCCCTTGGGGTCAAGGAGTGACTCCCCTGCTTGGCAGGCACCAAAGAAGCAATTGTCTGGTCTGCATCGCTGAAGCTCCCGCCGGACGCCGAAGTCTTTGCATCACCAGAGGTGGATTTCCAGACTTCCCCGAGGCTGCCCTGAGTCCCCAGCAAAACTGATGCCCGTAGCTGTCGTGGGTAACGTGGAACCATGACCCCTGGACACCGATCGCATTTGCAAGTACATCCTCTTCTAGGTCTCCCACGAAGTCGTGCTTTGGGCTCCGAGTAGCGCCAGCCTCCAGCACCAACTGCACTGAAGATCACTGGCCTCCACTCCACGAGTTTCCTGTGAGCCAGCTCCACGTGCGTCGACTCGAGGCTCCTTCGCGGTCGCTACTCCATTGGCTAGTAGGCCCTCCCGAAGGCCAATCTTCTTCTACTTGGGCTCCCTGGTTGCTCCAGGTGTTCCCTGACTTACCCTCGCTGGGTGAGTCCGACAGACCTTGCTGGTCTGCAACATCGTCCTTCTTCCATTTCCACGAGACTTGCCGTTGCCAAGGCTTGTTGGGTCCAATCCGGTCGCCGACACCCCTGCAATCGACAGGCGTCGTGGGACAGCTCGAATCCAGCTCCTGGTCATCGTCGACGCCTCCTGGACCTCGTGGCTGAAGAGTCAAGATGACCATCAACCTACCTGAAGCACTCGACATCGGTGGGCATCTGCTCATCGCCTTCCTGGTCACTGGCTAGTGACCCAGACTCTGTCCCCTCTGCTTTCAGGTTCTTCAGATCTTCGATCCACCTTTGGATCCACCCGAACACTTTCGACTTGGCCGCCAGCAGCACTTTGCAGCAGATCGCCATTGAAAGCGACGACGAAACCCGACCCCGAAAGACACCTATGCACCCGGCTCCCCTGGGTGAGGTAACTCGAGTACTCCGGTGCTCCCATGGGTATTGACACTAGAAAAGCCTAGTTCTCAAAGGGTTTGCTCCAAGTCCTCCTCTAAGTGTCCCTTTTCTTTTAAATTCAAATCGCGACTTTCCCCATAGAAGTTAACGGCGATTCGCGGCTGTGTTCATACACTGCACGCGTCCCCCGTGGGTCCCCTGTGTCACTACCTTGGGTGGTTCCTTGTGGTCCAAGCACTTCTACAGGCTCTAGGCCTTGTGTCTAGCTCAGTCGTGGTTCTTATACCACTTTATTGGTATATGGTTTGGTACGCCCCTAGGGCTCAAACGTGTATTTGTGCTATTACTGTAGATAACTAACTTATAATTTATGTACTTCGAACTCTAGCCTCATAAAGAGACTAGAGGGGTGTGTTTAGCAATAAATACATATATTTTGAATATATACCTGGTGTGGTCCTTTTTCATTTGGTCACTCAAGAGATTATAGACTGGTAAAACAAGCTGCTTTACATTCCTTCAAGACTTAGCCTGAAGGCTGCTCTCCATAGCTACCACTAGGATAGCTTTCAATAAAGGTTGTCTTTAACCTATCTCCAATAAGGGGTTGTTTGGACTGGTGCAAGGTGCCCACTATAATTAGTGGACAGCATATGCCAGGCCAACTTCTCACATTGGTGTGCAGCGTGTGGGATTCCAGCTTGCTATTGTTTTACCAGATAATCTCAATTGAATTGATCAACTGAAAACCACTAAGGGTACCTAAGGTACATATAAATCAAGCTTAGTAATACAGTAAGTTCTACTGAACTTAGAGTTGTGTGTTAAGGGATAGCACACCCTTTCTACAACTCAAGAGAGTTTAGTAGGCCACACTAGAGTAGGTAGTGCATACACCACACCTCACTAGTAATGTCTTCAAAGCCAGGACCCAGTGAGTCCTCGCCAGAAGCCAGTGGGCTTCTTCCCTCCAAGTATGATAAACTCCCATTCTTGGAATTGAGAGCATTATGCAATACTAGGAAGTTGAAGGCAGGCAAAAGTGCCAGCACCCAACACCTCAGAGAGGTGTTACTAGCTGATGATCTCAGCAGACCCATAGGGTCTGAAGGGGTAGGCAAAGAGGGTGGGGCAGAAGATGAGGAAGGGGCCAGGGGTGAAGAAACCCAGGCCCCCCCTCTGAAACTGGCCAGGAAGGTGAAAATGACCTTGTCCTGGAAAACCCAATTCCTCCTGTGGAGGAGGAGGAGGAGGATCAGACTGACCTCCCCTTTGTCCCCCCAGGAAGAATTCTGAGTGTGCCCAGAAGGTCTAGGTCTCCTTCTCAGGAGTCTAACCACTCGGACACCTCAATAGGGACCTCTGTCTCCTCTCATAGGAGGGAATCCTCTCATGAAAGGAGAAAGAGACTGATTCAGTATGAGCAAGCCCAGCTTGAACTCAGAAAACAGCAATTGGCTATAGACAGGGAGTCCCTAGATCTCTATAGAGAGAGACAAAAGTTGGGACTTGAGTCCCATGGTGGCAGCAGTTTCCCCAAAGATAGGGAAAGGTCTTATGACCATAGAAACCTGAGCAAGATTGTCCCTCCCTACCAGAGTGGGGATGACATCCACAAATGGATAACTGCTCTAGAGAGGGCCTGTAAAGTACAGAGGGTCCCTCAGGAGCAGTGGGCAGCAATCTTGTGGCTCTCCTTTGCAGACAAAGGTAGAGACAAGCTCCTCACTGTTAGAGATGAGGATGCTGATAATTACAAAGTCTTGAAGAGTGCTCTAATTGATGGGTTTGGCCTAACCACTGAACAATACAGGATAAAGTTCAGGGATACCCAAAAAGCACAGACTCAAGACTGGGTGGACTTTGTTGATTGTTCTGCCAAGGCTCTGGAAGGTTGGTTATTGGGCAGTAAGGTATGTGACTTCACAGGATTGTACAATCTGATCATGAGGGAGCAGATTCTTAATAACTGTCAAAATCAGCTGTTGCATCAGCACCTGGTGGACTCTGATCTGACCTCTCCCCAAGAATTGGGAAAGAAGGCAGACAAATGGGTCAGAACCAGGGTGAGGCTGAAGGTACAGAACCAAGGTGGTGACCCTAAGAAGCAAGATTCGAAAACCTCTGATAAGGGTGGGGAGAAGGGTAAAGATCAAAAGTCTTCACAAGGCCCCCAAAAATCTTCTTCAGGTGGGGATTCACAGTCTAACAAAGGGAAAGGCCAAAGGAAACCATGGTGCAAGGTCTGTAAGCAAAAGACCCACTGGACCAGTGATTGCACCAAGTCCAAAGACTCTACTCCAGCCCCCACCAATGCCCCTAAGGCACCTGCTCCCCCTAGTTTAGTTTAGTTTAGTTTAAGCATTTGTAGAGCGCATGGTTACACCACCGGTGTGTCCCCGCGCTAAGACGCTCAATAGGAGAGAAAGGGCGTGTGAGACAAACGGACTACAGTGGTAGAGGTACTACGACCCCTAAGACCCATCGGACTTCACATATAGCCATGTTTTCAGTTGCCTACGAAATCTTTTTTCGCATGGCTCTACTCGGAGTTCAATAGGCAACCTGTTCCACATTTTTGCTGCCTTATATCTAAAAGAGCGCTCGCCCATTCTAGCTCTAAATATTCTAGGCACCGTGGCCAATGCCAGCTCTGAAGATCTTAGACTGCGGCCAGGGATGTACTTGGTTATTAATGAATGGAGATACTTCGGGCCTTTGTTTAGTAAGATACGGTGGCAGTAGCACATTGCCTTGAAGGACACTCTTTTCTCCACTGGTAGCCAATGCAAAGCTTCCAGTGCTTTCTTAGTGTTAGACCTTCTAGGGAGGCTAAGTACCAGCCGTGCGGCCGCATTTTGGACCCTCTGTAGTTTTGCTAGACCTTGTTTAGTAGCTCCAAGGTACAGTACATTTCCGTAGTCTAATTGGGAGGTAATGACTGCGTGTACTATAGTCTTCCTGGAGTTAGCTGGTAGGAGGTTCAGGATTTTACGCAGGACCCTCATAGCACCATAGCATTTGCCAGCCACTTTACGTATTTGGGAGTCAAAAGTAAGTCCGGAATCCATCCAGACTCCGAGATTCTTGACTACGGGCTTAGGGGTAGGGAATTGGCCTAGGGATTCAGGCCACCAGGCGGATGACCATATGGACGGGGTTTTGCCAACCACCAGCACTTCAGTTTTGCTCCCATTTAATTTGAGGCAATGATTTGACATCCAGTCCGCGACCTCATCTAGGCACTCTGCAAAACGGATGGGGGCCTGATTATTCTCCTGTGATAACATCACGATTACCTGTGTATCATCAGCATAGGAGACGATCGATACTTTATATTTCTCCACTAGTTCTGCAAGCGGCCCCACATATAGGTTGAACAGGGTGGGGCTCAAAATGGAGCCCTGTGGCACTCCCTGTGCCAAAGGAAAACTTTCCGATACAGAGGACTGCTGCCTGACTTGGAAACTTCGTGCTGAGAGAAAAGATTTCATCCAACCAAGAGCACTATGCCTAATGCCACATTTCTCTAGCCTCTGCAGAAGTATTTTATGGGAGACAGTATCAAACGCCGCACTTAGGTCAAGCAGGATTAGTGCGGCTGTTTGGCCTTCATCTGCATATTTCCTTAGAGTCTCAGTGGCGATAAGAAGGGCCGACTCAGTGGAGTGGGCCATTCTAAAACCTGACTGAGAGGGATGCAGTATATTATTCCTCTCTACATGTTCTACTAGTTGGATGTTAGTTACTTTCTCTGCAATCTTAGCTACGAAAGGTAGCAGAGAGATAGGGCGAAGATTGTCTAGACTAGTTGACTCCACAGATGGATTTTTTTTTAGTGGCTTAACGATGGCCTGTTTCCATTTATTAGGGACTGTTCCGGTTAGAAAGGAGCACGAAATGAGCTCCTGAATGCGGGGCATGATTGCCTTCGCTCCTTCCATAACTATATTTGGATGGGCTGGGTCCAAAGGGGAGCCAGATTTAATCCCTTTGGCTATGGACGTGAGTTCTTCAAGGTCCTGGATCTTAAAGACATCCAATGTCACCCCTACATGATTCATTTGATTACCCTTGGTCAGCCCCGTACCTTGTTTCGCTTCATCTGGGAAGGTGTCATAAATCTTCATCACTTTTTTTGCAAAGAAGTCTGCTACCTTATTACAGTTTTCCACCGAGTCAGGTATCTCCTCCCCCGTCTCCTGGGTTCTGAGGGAGTTCAATATGGAAAACATTTCTTTAGTGCAGTTACAGTTGGTGGTGGGACTACACAAGCCAAGGGTTTAGTAGGGTTGACCCTGGGTAAGGAGATGAGCTCTGACCTAGTCAGAGAACTTACTCAGGCTGTCCTAGTCTGTGATGGAGGCATGGATATGACCTCCTCTGTGAGTCCCAGTAATCTGGGCAAGTACAGGCAACAGCCCTTAATCAATGGAAAAGAGGCTTTGGCATTTAGGGACACAGGGGCAAGTGTCACCATGGTGACACAAGACCTTGTGAATCCTGGGCAGATTATACTTGGTGAAATGTACCAAGTGACCAATGCTAGCAACGTCAGAACAGACCATACTCTGGCAGTTGTTAACTTCTCCTGGGGAGGGGTAACTGGCCTTAAGAAGGTTGTGGTAAGTGCAGACCTACCCGTTGAATGCTTGCTTGGCAATGACTTAGAAACTTCAGCTTGGGCAGAAGTGGAGCTCAGGACCCATGCAGAAATGCTGGGCATCCCTGCAGATGTGTTTGCTGTGACCAGGTCACAAGCCAAAATGTCTAACACTGAACAGGCCTTGGATTCTGGAATAATGGACCAAGTGCCCTCCAAGAAGAGGAGTAGTAGGGTAAAGGCAGTGCCTTCCCCCTTGGCTCAGAAGGAAGATCAGTCTCTTGAGGGGGATGATCTCAGTCCTGAGGAAGGAACTGTCCCAGAGGAGCTTGAACCTGACCAGGTTGAGTTCTTGGGGACAGGGGGCCCTTCCAGGGCAGATCTGAGCCAGGAGCAGCAGAGCTGCCCCTCTCTTGAACCCCTCAGACAGCAAGCTGCTGCTGAGGCTGCTGGGAAAGCTAGTGGTCCCCATACTGTGTATTGGGATGATGGACTCTTGTACTCAGAGTGTAGAGACCCCAAGCCTGGTGCCACCAGGAGGTTGGTTATACCTCTGAAGTTCAGGGGCTTCCTATTGACCCTAGCCCATGACATTCCCTTAGCAGGTCACCTGGGCCAGAACAAGACTTGGGACAGAATTGTCCCTCACTTTCACTGGCCCCACATGTCTGAAGACACCAAGGAGTTTTGTCGCTCCTGTGTAACCTGCCAGGCCAGTGGCAAGGCAGGTGGCACTACAAAGGCCCCCTGATACCACTACCTGTGGTGGGGGTTCCCTTTGAAAGGGTGGGGATTGACATTGTTGGTCCCATGGATCCCCAAACAGCATCTGGGCACAGGTTTATCCTGGTGGTAGTGGATCATGCCACCAGGTACCCAGAGGCTATTCCCCTTAGGACCACTACAGCACCTGTGGTGGCAAGGGCCCTCCTGGGAATTTTCTCAAGAGTGGGCTTCCCTAAGGAGGTTGTATCAGACAGGGATACAAACTTTATGTCTGGATACTTAAAAGCAATGTGGAAGGAGTGTGGAGTGACTTACAAGTTCACCACACCCTATCACCCACAATGCAATGGTTTAGTTGAGAGATTCAACAAAACCTTGAAGGGCATGATTAAAGGGCTCCCAGAAAAGCTTAGGCGGAGATGGGACATACTCTTGCCCTGCCTTTTATTTGCATACAGGGAGGTGCCTCAAAAGGGGGTTGGCTACAGCCCTTTTGAACTTTTGTTTGGTCACCCTGTCAGGGGTCCATTGTGCTTGGTGAAGGAAGGATGGGAGTTACCTCTCAAGCCCCCAAAGCAAGACATAGTGGACTATGTACTTGGTCTCCGCTCCCGGATGGCTGAGTATATGAAAAAGGCAACTAAAAACCTTGAGGCTAGCCAGGAACTGCAAAAAGCCTGGCATGACCAAAAGGCTGTACTGACTGTTTACCAGCCAGGACAGAAGGTGTGGGTGTTGGAGCCAGTGGCCCCAGCAGCTCTCCAAGACAAATGGAGTGGACCCCATACCATTGTTGAACAGAAGGGTGAGGTTACCTATTTAGTAGACCTTGGAACACCCAGGTGTCCCCACAGGGTTCTCCATGTCAACAGGTTAAAACCATATGTGGACAGGGCAGACATGGGCTTGCTCATGGCTACTGATGAGGGACAGGAGGAAGAGAGTGACCCACTCCCTGACCTGCTCTCACAGAACCCTGGTGATGGGTCAGTGGATGGTGTAGCCTTGGCAGGCAGCCTCACTACCCAGCAGCAGACTGATTGCAGACAGGTGCTCAATCAGTTCAGACACATATTCTCACTGACACCCAGTCAGACTACCTGGTGCACTCATGAAGTGGACACTGGGGACAGTCTGCCTATTAAAAATAAGATTTATAGGCAACCTGACCATGTCAGGGACTGTATCAGGACAGAAGTCCAGAAGATGTTGGATTTGGGAGTTATTGAACCCTCAGATAGCCCTTGGGCTAGTCCAGTGGTCCTTGTGCCAAAACCTCACACCAATGGTGGGAAAAGAGAGATGAGGTTTTGTGTGGACTACAGGGGTCTCAATGCAGTCACTAGGACTGATGCCCATCCAATACCAAGGGCAGATGAGCTAATAGACACTTTGGCCTCAGCCAAGTATCTAAGCACATTTGACCTGACAGCTGGCTACTGGCAGATCAGACTAGCTGATGATGCAAAGCCAAAGACAGCATTCTCAACCCCTAGTGGGCATTATCAATTTGTGGTGATGCCCTTTGGTCTGAAGAATGCACCTGCCACTTTTCAGAGGTTGGTGAATACAGTCCTTACAGGTCTGGAAGCCTATAGTGCAGCATATATAGATGATATTGCTGTCTTTAGCTCCACCTGGGAGGATCACCTGGTCCACCTCAGAAATGTTTTACAGGCCCTGCAGAAAGCAGGCCTGACTATCAAGGCCACCAAGTGCCAGATAGGGCAGAGTCAGGTTGTGTACCTGGGCCACCTTGTGGGTGGAGGCCAGGTTCAACCACTGCAGAGCAAGATCCAGACCATCATGGACTGGACTGCTCCAACTACCCAGACTCAGGTGAGAGCCTTCTTAGGCCTGACTGGGTACTATAGGAGATTTGTCAAGGGGTATGGATCAATAGTGACACCCCTGAATGACTTAACTTCCAAGAAAATGCCCAAAAAGGTTCAGTGGACAGTTAGCTGTCAAAAGGCATTTGATGACCTAAAGCAGGCCATGTGCACTGCTCCCATTCTACAGAGTCCTGATTACTCCAAGAAGTTCATTGTTCAAACAGATGCATCTGAATTGGGGGTAGGGGCTGTACTGTCACAATTGAATGATGAAGGTCAGGATCAGCCAGTAGCTTTTATTAGCAGAAGGCTGACCCCTAGAGAGAAACGTTGGTCAGCCATTGAGAGGGAGGCCTTTGCTGTGGTCTGGGCTCTGAAGAAGTTGAGGCCATACTTGTTTGGTACTCACTTCCTTGTTCAAACAGACCATAAGCCCCTCTTATGGCTAAAACAAATGAAGGGTGAAAACCCCAAACTGCTTAGGTGGTCCATTTCCCTACAGGGGATGGACTTCACAGTGGAACATAGACCTGGGAGTAACCATGCCAATGCAGATGGACTCTCTAGGTACTTCCACTTAGAACATGAAGACTTAACTGGGCAAGGTTAGTTTAATGTCCCTACGTTTGGGGGGGTTGTGTAGGAGAGTATGATCTGCTTCACATGGGTACCCCCACTTTTTGCTGATGCTTCACTGTTTTTCGACCTTAGTCTGGCTGGGGCCCTGCTAATCAGAACCCCAGCCTAGCTGCTTCCTCTCTAAAATGGTTTCCATGTGCCTTAGGCACATCTCTGATTGGAATCTGGAGTGCCCTTATAAGTCCCTAGTATATGGTATACTATGTACCCAGAGCATAGGTACCTCAGAGGCCTACCAGGGGCTGCAGCATGTATTGTGCCACCCCTGGAAGGCCATCCAAAATGACACCACAGGTCTGCTACTGCAGCCTGGGTAAGGTGGTGCATGCACCCCTTACTGTGATATAGGCTACCTACATACCTACACACATATAAACCTATAAGTCACTCCTATGGCAGGCCTTATCAATCCTGAAGGCAGAGTGCGTGGGTCCTATGTGAGAGGGTGCCCCTGCATGAGCTGGGCCCCTCTGCAGCATTCGGAGACCCTTCTCTGATGCTGTTTGTAGTGCAGCCCGACCATATACTCTTAAGCGCATTATAACCTCGCGTTAAATGCTAACTTTGGGATGGCTGCACGGAAACATGTCGTGTTTGGTGTCAAACATCTTGGAATACTACCCCCCACCAGTTCTGGCAGCGGGGGTAGCATTCCACCCTTCTAGAGGGAGAGACATGTACACACCGGTATACCCGGTACTGACTTTCCAGAGCCCTGGCATCACAAAATGGATGCCGCTGCCACAGACACGAGTCTGGCCTCCTGCTGCTGACTGAAACTCTGGCAGGGGAGGCCTGGACAACAGGTTTCCTGTCCCAGGGAGGTGTAACCACCTCCCCAGACAGGATAGTTTGTATTGGGGCTGGGCGGGAGCACTCTCTGGTGCTTTGAAGTCCTGCACTGGGGGCACATTTGGTGTCCCTGTGCATACCCCAGTTCAAACCAGCTCAGGGGCTTCCAGCCCCTGCTCTGGCGTGAAACTGGACAAAGGGAAAGGGGTGTAACCACCCCTCTGCCCTGACCCTCCCATAGGTGGGGCCACAGAGTATGTCCAACCCCCTACCTTAGTATAAGTATGGGACCCCAGTCCTTAGGACTTTAGATTTACCTGGACGAAACTCTGACACAGAATCCTGGACCTTCGACGCTCTGCTTTAAGATTAGAGGACTGAAGAATCTCCCTTGGGGTCAAGGAGTGACTCCCCTGCTTGGCAGGCACCAAAGAAGCAATTGTCTGGTCTGCATCGCTGAAGCTCCCGCCGGACGCCGAAGTCTTTGCATCACCAGAGGTGGATTTCCAGACTTCCCCGAGGCTGCCCTGAGTCCCCAGCAAAACTGATGCCCGTAGCTGTCGTGGGTAACGTGGAACCATGACCCCTGGACACCGATCGCATTTGCAAGTACATCCTCTTCTAGGTCTCCCACGAAGTCGTGCTTTGGGCTCCGAGTAGCGCCAGCCTCCAGCACCAACTGCACTGAAGATCACTGGCCTCCACTCCACGAGTTTCCTGTGAGCCAGCTCCACGTGCGTCGACTCGAGGCTCCTTCGCGGTCGCTACTCCATTGGCTAGTAGGCCCTCCCGAAGGCCAATCTTCTTCTACTTGGGCTCCCTGGTTGCTCCAGGTGTTCCCTGACTTACCCTCGCTGGGTGAGTCCGACAGACCTTGCTGGTCTGCAACATCGTCCTTCTTCCATTTCCACGAGACTTGCCGTTGCCAAGGCTTGTTGGGTCCAATCCGGTCGCCGACACCCCTGCAATCGACAGGCGTCGTGGGACAGCTCGAATCCAGCTCCTGGTCATCGTCGACGCCTCCTGGACCTCGTGGCTGAAGAGTCAAGATGACCATCAACCTACCTGAAGCACTCGACATCGGTGGGCATCTGCTCATCGCCTTCCTGGTCACTGGCTAGTGACCCAGACTCTGTCCCCTCTGCTTTCAGGTTCTTCAGATCTTCGATCCACCTTTGGATCCACCCGAACACTTTCGACTTGGCCGCCAGCAGCACTTTGCAGCAGATCGCCATTGAAAGCGACGACGAAACCCGACCCCGAAAGACACCTATGCACCCGGCTCCCCTGGGTGAGGTAACTCGAGTACTCCGGTGCTCCCATGGGTATTGACACTAGAAAAGCCTAGTTCTCAAAGGGTTTGCTCCAAGTCCTCCTCTAAGTGTCCCTTTTCTTTTAAATTCAAATCGCGACTTTCCCCATAGAAGTTAACGGCGATTCGCGGCTGTGTTCATACACTGCACGCGTCCCCCGTGGGTCCCCTGTGTCACTACCTTGGGTGGTTCCTTGTGGTCCAAGCACTTCTACAGGCTCTAGGCCTTGTGTCTAGCTCAGTCGTGGTTCTTATACCACTTTATTGGTATATGGTTTGGTACGCCCCTAGGGCTCAAACGTGTATTTGTGCTATTACTGTAGATAACTAACTTATAATTTATGTACTTCGAACTCTAGCCTCATAAAGAGACTAGAGGGGTGTGTTTAGCAATAAATACATATATTTTGAATATATACCTGGTGTGGTCCTTTTTCATTTGGTCACTCAAGAGATTATAGACTGGTAAAACAAGCTGCTTTACATTCCTTCAAGACTTAGCCTGAAGGCTGCTCTCCATAGCTACCACTAGGATAGCTTTCAATAAAGGTTGTCTTTAACCTATCTCCAATAAGGGGTTGTTTGGACTGGTGCAAGGTGCCCACTATAATTAGTGGACAGCATATGCCAGGCCAACTTCTCACATTGGTGTGCAGCGTGTGGGATTCCAGCTTGCTATTGTTTTACCAGATAATCTCAATTGAATTGATCAACTGAAAACCACTAAGGGTACCTAAGGTACATATAAATCAAGCTTAGTAATACAGTAAGTTCTACTGAACTTAGAGTTGTGTGTTAAGGGATAGCACACCCTTTCTACAACTCAAGAGAGTTTAGTAGGCCACACTAGAGTAGGTAGTGCATACACCACACCTCACTAGTAATGTCTTCAAAGCCAGGACCCAGTGAGTCCTCGCCAGAAGCCAGTGGGCTTCTTCCCTCCAAGTATGATAAACTCCCATTCTTGGAATTGAGAGCATTATGCAATACTAGGAAGTTGAAGGCAGGCAAAAGTGCCAGCACCCAACACCTCAGAGAGGTGTTACTAGCTGATGATCTCAGCAGACCCATAGGGTCTGAAGGGGTAGGCAAAGAGGGTGGGGCAGAAGATGAGGAAGGGGCCAGGGGTGAAGAAACCCAGGCCCCCCCTCTGAAACTGGCCAGGAAGGTGAAAATGACCTTGTCCTGGAAAACCCAATTCCTCCTGTGGAGGAGGAGGAGGAGGATCAGACTGACCTCCCCTTTGTCCCCCCAGGAAGAATTCTGAGTGTGCCCAGAAGGTCTAGGTCTCCTTCTCAGGAGTCTAACCACTCGGACACCTCAATAGGGACCTCTGTCTCCTCTCATAGGAGGGAATCCTCTCATGAAAGGAGAAAGAGACTGATTCAGTATGAGCAAGCCCAGCTTGAACTCAGAAAACAGCAATTGGCTATAGACAGGGAGTCCCTAGATCTCTATAGAGAGAGACAAAAGTTGGGACTTGAGTCCCATGGTGGCAGCAGTTTCCCCAAAGATAGGGAAAGGTCTTATGACCATAGAAACCTGAGCAAGATTGTCCCTCCCTACCAGAGTGGGGATGACATCCACAAATGGATAACTGCTCTAGAGAGGGCCTGTAAAGTACAGAGGGTCCCTCAGGAGCAGTGGGCAGCAATCTTGTGGCTCTCCTTTGCAGACAAAGGTAGAGACAAGCTCCTCACTGTTAGAGATGAGGATGCTGATAATTACAAAGTCTTGAAGAGTGCTCTAATTGATGGGTTTGGCCTAACCACTGAACAATACAGGATAAAGTTCAGGGATACCCAAAAAGCACAGACTCAAGACTGGGTGGACTTTGTTGATTGTTCTGCCAAGGCTCTGGAAGGTTGGTTATTGGGCAGTAAGGTATGTGACTTCACAGGATTGTACAATCTGATCATGAGGGAGCAGATTCTTAATAACTGTCAAAATCAGCTGTTGCATCAGCACCTGGTGGACTCTGATCTGACCTCTCCCCAAGAATTGGGAAAGAAGGCAGACAAATGGGTCAGAACCAGGGTGAGGCTGAAGGTACAGAACCAAGGTGGTGACCCTAAGAAGCAAGATTCGAAAACCTCTGATAAGGGTGGGGAGAAGGGTAAAGATCAAAAGTCTTCACAAGGCCCCCAAAAATCTTCTTCAGGTGGGGATTCACAGTCTAACAAAGGGAAAGGCCAAAGGAAACCATGGTGCAAGGTCTGTAAGCAAAAGACCCACTGGACCAGTGATTGCACCAAGTCCAAAGACTCTACTCCAGCCCCCACCAATGCCCCTAAGGCACCTGCTCCCCCTAGTTTAGTTTAGTTTAGTTTAAGCATTTGTAGAGCGCATGGTTACACCACCGGTGTGTCCCCGCGCTAAGACGCTCAATAGGAGAGAAAGGGCGTGTGAGACAAACGGACTACAGTGGTAGAGGTACTACGACCCCTAAGACCCATCGGACTTCACATATAGCCATGTTTTCAGTTGCCTACGAAATCTTTTTTCGCATGGCTCTACTCGGAGTTCAATAGGCAACCTGTTCCACATTTTTGCTGCCTTATATCTAAAAGAGCGCTCGCCCATTCTAGCTCTAAATATTCTAGGCACCGTGGCCAATGCCAGCTCTGAAGATCTTAGACTGCGGCCAGGGATGTACTTGGTTATTAATGAATGGAGATACTTCGGGCCTTTGTTTAGTAAGATACGGTGGCAGTAGCACATTGCCTTGAAGGACACTCTTTTCTCCACTGGTAGCCAATGCAAAGCTTCCAGTGCTTTCTTAGTGTTAGACCTTCTAGGGAGGCTAAGTACCAGCCGTGCGGCCGCATTTTGGACCCTCTGTAGTTTTGCTAGACCTTGTTTAGTAGCTCCAAGGTACAGTACATTTCCGTAGTCTAATTGGGAGGTAATGACTGCGTGTACTATAGTCTTCCTGGAGTTAGCTGGTAGGAGGTTCAGGATTTTACGCAGGACCCTCATAGCACCATAGCATTTGCCAGCCACTTTACGTATTTGGGAGTCAAAAGTAAGTCCGGAATCCATCCAGACTCCGAGATTCTTGACTACGGGCTTAGGGGTAGGGAATTGGCCTAGGGATTCAGGCCACCAGGCGGATGACCATATGGACGGGGTTTTGCCAACCACCAGCACTTCAGTTTTGCTCCCATTTAATTTGAGGCAATGATTTGACATCCAGTCCGCGACCTCATCTAGGCACTCTGCAAAACGGATGGGGGCCTGATTATTCTCCTGTGATAACATCACGATTACCTGTGTATCATCAGCATAGGAGACGATCGATACTTTATATTTCTCCACTAGTTCTGCAAGCGGCCCCACATATAGGTTGAACAGGGTGGGGCTCAAAATGGAGCCCTGTGGCACTCCCTGTGCCAAAGGAAAACTTTCCGATACAGAGGACTGCTGCCTGACTTGGAAACTTCGTGCTGAGAGAAAAGATTTCATCCAACCAAGAGCACTATGCCTAATGCCACATTTCTCTAGCCTCTGCAGAAGTATTTTATGGGAGACAGTATCAAACGCCGCACTTAGGTCAAGCAGGATTAGTGCGGCTGTTTGGCCTTCATCTGCATATTTCCTTAGAGTCTCAGTGGCGATAAGAAGGGCCGACTCAGTGGAGTGGGCCATTCTAAAACCTGACTGAGAGGGATGCAGTATATTATTCCTCTCTACATGTTCTACTAGTTGGATGTTAGTTACTTTCTCTGCAATCTTAGCTACGAAAGGTAGCAGAGAGATAGGGCGAAGATTGTCTAGACTAGTTGACTCCACAGATGGATTTTTTTTTAGTGGCTTAACGATGGCCTGTTTCCATTTATTAGGGACTGTTCCGGTTAGAAAGGAGCACGAAATGAGCTCCTGAATGCGGGGCATGATTGCCTTCGCTCCTTCCATAACTATATTTGGATGGGCTGGGTCCAAAGGGGAGCCAGATTTAATCCCTTTGGCTATGGACGTGAGTTCTTCAAGGTCCTGGATCTTAAAGACATCCAATGTCACCCCTACATGATTCATTTGATTACCCTTGGTCAGCCCCGTACCTTGTTTCGCTTCATCTGGGAAGGTGTCATAAATCTTCATCACTTTTTTTGCAAAGAAGTCTGCTACCTTATTACAGTTTTCCACCGAGTCAGGTATCTCCTCCCCCGTCTCCTGGGTTCTGAGGGAGTTCAATATGGAAAACATTTCTTTAGTGCAGTTACAGTTGGTGGTGGGACTACACAAGCCAAGGGTTTAGTAGGGTTGACCCTGGGTAAGGAGATGAGCTCTGACCTAGTCAGAGAACTTACTCAGGCTGTCCTAGTCTGTGATGGAGGCATGGATATGACCTCCTCTGTGAGTCCCAGTAATCTGGGCAAGTACAGGCAACAGCCCTTAATCAATGGAAAAGAGGCTTTGGCATTTAGGGACACAGGGGCAAGTGTCACCATGGTGACACAAGACCTTGTGAATCCTGGGCAGATTATACTTGGTGAAATGTACCAAGTGACCAATGCTAGCAACGTCAGAACAGACCATACTCTGGCAGTTGTTAACTTCTCCTGGGGAGGGGTAACTGGCCTTAAGAAGGTTGTGGTAAGTGCAGACCTACCCGTTGAATGCTTGCTTGGCAATGACTTAGAAACTTCAGCTTGGGCAGAAGTGGAGCTCAGGACCCATGCAGAAATGCTGGGCATCCCTGCAGATGTGTTTGCTGTGACCAGGTCACAAGCCAAAATGTCTAACACTGAACAGGCCTTGGATTCTGGAATAATGGACCAAGTGCCCTCCAAGAAGAGGAGTAGTAGGGTAAAGGCAGTGCCTTCCCCCTTGGCTCAGAAGGAAGATCAGTCTCTTGAGGGGGATGATCTCAGTCCTGAGGAAGGAACTGTCCCAGAGGAGCTTGAACCTGACCAGGTTGAGTTCTTGGGGACAGGGGGCCCTTCCAGGGCAGATCTGAGCCAGGAGCAGCAGAGCTGCCCCTCTCTTGAACCCCTCAGACAGCAAGCTGCTGCTGAGGCTGCTGGGAAAGCTAGTGGTCCCCATACTGTGTATTGGGATGATGGACTCTTGTACTCAGAGTGTAGAGACCCCAAGCCTGGTGCCACCAGGAGGTTGGTTATACCTCTGAAGTTCAGGGGCTTCCTATTGACCCTAGCCCATGACATTCCCTTAGCAGGTCACCTGGGCCAGAACAAGACTTGGGACAGAATTGTCCCTCACTTTCACTGGCCCCACATGTCTGAAGACACCAAGGAGTTTTGTCGCTCCTGTGTAACCTGCCAGGCCAGTGGCAAGGCAGGTGGCACTACAAAGGCCCCCTGATACCACTACCTGTGGTGGGGGTTCCCTTTGAAAGGGTGGGGATTGACATTGTTGGTCCCATGGATCCCCAAACAGCATCTGGGCACAGGTTTATCCTGGTGGTAGTGGATCATGCCACCAGGTACCCAGAGGCTATTCCCCTTAGGACCACTACAGCACCTGTGGTGGCAAGGGCCCTCCTGGGAATTTTCTCAAGAGTGGGCTTCCCTAAGGAGGTTGTATCAGACAGGGATACAAACTTTATGTCTGGATACTTAAAAGCAATGTGGAAGGAGTGTGGAGTGACTTACAAGTTCACCACACCCTATCACCCACAATGCAATGGTTTAGTTGAGAGATTCAACAAAACCTTGAAGGGCATGATTAAAGGGCTCCCAGAAAAGCTTAGGCGGAGATGGGACATACTCTTGCCCTGCCTTTTATTTGCATACAGGGAGGTGCCTCAAAAGGGGGTTGGCTACAGCCCTTTTGAACTTTTGTTTGGTCACCCTGTCAGGGGTCCATTGTGCTTGGTGAAGGAAGGATGGGAGTTACCTCTCAAGCCCCCAAAGCAAGACATAGTGGACTATGTACTTGGTCTCCGCTCCCGGATGGCTGAGTATATGAAAAAGGCAACTAAAAACCTTGAGGCTAGCCAGGAACTGCAAAAAGCCTGGCATGACCAAAAGGCTGTACTGACTGTTTACCAGCCAGGACAGAAGGTGTGGGTGTTGGAGCCAGTGGCCCCAGCAGCTCTCCAAGACAAATGGAGTGGACCCCATACCATTGTTGAACAGAAGGGTGAGGTTACCTATTTAGTAGACCTTGGAACACCCAGGTGTCCCCACAGGGTTCTCCATGTCAACAGGTTAAAACCATATGTGGACAGGGCAGACATGGGCTTGCTCATGGCTACTGATGAGGGACAGGAGGAAGAGAGTGACCCACTCCCTGACCTGCTCTCACAGAACCCTGGTGATGGGTCAGTGGATGGTGTAGCCTTGGCAGGCAGCCTCACTACCCAGCAGCAGACTGATTGCAGACAGGTGCTCAATCAGTTCAGACACATATTCTCACTGACACCCAGTCAGACTACCTGGTGCACTCATGAAGTGGACACTGGGGACAGTCTGCCTATTAAAAATAAGATTTATAGGCAACCTGACCATGTCAGGGACTGTATCAGGACAGAAGTCCAGAAGATGTTGGATTTGGGAGTTATTGAACCCTCAGATAGCCCTTGGGCTAGTCCAGTGGTCCTTGTGCCAAAACCTCACACCAATGGTGGGAAAAGAGAGATGAGGTTTTGTGTGGACTACAGGGGTCTCAATGCAGTCACTAGGACTGATGCCCATCCAATACCAAGGGCAGATGAGCTAATAGACACTTTGGCCTCAGCCAAGTATCTAAGCACATTTGACCTGACAGCTGGCTACTGGCAGATCAGACTAGCTGATGATGCAAAGCCAAAGACAGCATTCTCAACCCCTAGTGGGCATTATCAATTTGTGGTGATGCCCTTTGGTCTGAAGAATGCACCTGCCACTTTTCAGAGGTTGGTGAATACAGTCCTTACAGGTCTGGAAGCCTATAGTGCAGCATATATAGATGATATTGCTGTCTTTAGCTCCACCTGGGAGGATCACCTGGTCCACCTCAGAAATGTTTTACAGGCCCTGCAGAAAGCAGGCCTGACTATCAAGGCCACCAAGTGCCAGATAGGGCAGAGTCAGGTTGTGTACCTGGGCCACCTTGTGGGTGGAGGCCAGGTTCAACCACTGCAGAGCAAGATCCAGACCATCATGGACTGGACTGCTCCAACTACCCAGACTCAGGTGAGAGCCTTCTTAGGCCTGACTGGGTACTATAGGAGATTTGTCAAGGGGTATGGATCAATAGTGACACCCCTGAATGACTTAACTTCCAAGAAAATGCCCAAAAAGGTTCAGTGGACAGTTAGCTGTCAAAAGGCATTTGATGACCTAAAGCAGGCCATGTGCACTGCTCCCATTCTACAGAGTCCTGATTACTCCAAGAAGTTCATTGTTCAAACAGATGCATCTGAATTGGGGGTAGGGGCTGTACTGTCACAATTGAATGATGAAGGTCAGGATCAGCCAGTAGCTTTTATTAGCAGAAGGCTGACCCCTAGAGAGAAACGTTGGTCAGCCATTGAGAGGGAGGCCTTTGCTGTGGTCTGGGCTCTGAAGAAGTTGAGGCCATACTTGTTTGGTACTCACTTCCTTGTTCAAACAGACCATAAGCCCCTCTTATGGCTAAAACAAATGAAGGGTGAAAACCCCAAACTGCTTAGGTGGTCCATTTCCCTACAGGGGATGGACTTCACAGTGGAACATAGACCTGGGAGTAACCATGCCAATGCAGATGGACTCTCTAGGTACTTCCACTTAGAACATGAAGACTTAACTGGGCAAGGTTAGTTTAATGTCCCTACGTTTGGGGGGGTTGTGTAGGAGAGTATGATCTGCTTCACATGGGTACCCCCACTTTTTGCTGATGCTTCACTGTTTTTCGACCTTAGTCTGGCTGGGGCCCTGCTAATCAGAACCCCAGCCTAGCTGCTTCCTCTCTAAAATGGTTTCCATGTGCCTTAGGCACATCTCTGATTGGAATCTGGAGTGCCCTTATAAGTCCCTAGTATATGGTATACTATGTACCCAGAGCATAGGTACCTCAGAGGCCTACCAGGGGCTGCAGCATGTATTGTGCCACCCCTGGAAGGCCATCCAAAATGACACCACAGGTCTGCTACTGCAGCCTGGGTAAGGTGGTGCATGCACCCCTTACTGTGATATAGGCTACCTACATACCTACACACATATAAACCTATAAGTCACTCCTATGGCAGGCCTTATCAATCCTGAAGGCAGAGTGCGTGGGTCCTATGTGAGAGGGTGCCCCTGCATGAGCTGGGCCCCTCTGCAGCGTTCGGAGACCCTTCTCTGATGCTGTTTGTAGTGCAGCCCGACCATATACTCTTAAGCGCATTATAACCTCGCGTTAAATGCTAACTTTGGGATGGCTGCACGGAAACATGTCGTGTTTGGTGTCAAACATCTTGGAATACTACCCCCCACCAGTTCTGGCAGCGGGGGTAGCATTCCACCCTTCTAGAGGGAGAGACATGTACACACCGGTATACCCGGTACTGACTTTCCAGAGCCCTGGCATCACAAAATGGATGCCGCTGCCACAGACACGAGTCTGGCCTCCTGCTGCTGACTGAAACTCTGGCAGGGGAGGCCTGGACAATAGGTTTCCTGTCCCAGGGAGGTGTAACCACCTCCCCAGACAGGATAGTTTGTATTGGGGCTGGGCGGGAGCACTCTCTGGTGCTTTGAAGTCCTGCACTGGGGGCACATTTGGTGTCCCTGTGCATACCCCAGTTCAAACCAGCTCAGGGGCTTCCAGCCCCTGCTCTGGCGTGAAACTGGACAAAGGGAAAGGGGTGTAACCACCCCTCTGCCCTGACCCTCCCATAGGTGGGGCCACAGAGTATGTCCAACCCCCTACCTTAGTATAAGTATGGGACCCCAGTCCTTAGGACTTTAGATTTACCTGGACGAAACTCTGACACAGAATCCTGGACCTTCGACGCTCTGCTTTAAGATTAGAGGACTGAAGAATCTCCCTTGGGGTCAAGGAGTGACTCCCCTGCTTGGCAGGCACCAAAGAAGCAATTGTCTGGTCTGCATCGCTGAAGCTCCCGCCGGACGCCGAAGTCTTTGCATCACCAGAGGTGGATTTCCAGACTTCCCCGAGGCTGCCCTGAGTCCCCAGCAAAGCTGATGCCCGTAGCTGTCGTGGGTAACGTGGAACCATGACCCCTGGACACCGATCGCATTTGCAAGTACATCCTCTTCTGGGTCTCCCACGAAGTCGTGCTTTGGGCTCCGAGTAGCGCCAGCCTCCAGCACCAACTGCACTGAAGATCACTGGCCTCCACTCCACGAGTTTCCTGTGAGCCAGCTCCACGTGCGTCGACTCGAGGCTCCTTCGCGGTCGCTACTCCATTGGCTAGTAGGCCCTCCCGAAGGCCAATCTTCTTCTACTTGGGCTCCCTGGTTGCTCCAGGTGTTCCCTGACTTACCCTCGCTGGGTGAGTCCGACAGACCTTGCTGGTCTGCAACATCGTCCTTCTTCCATTTCCACGAGACTTGCCGTTGCCAAGGCTTGTTGGGTCCAATCCGGTCGCCGACACCCCTGCAATCGACAGGCGTCGTGGGACAGCTCGAATCCAGCTCCTGGTCATCGTCGACGCCTCCTGGACCTCGTGGCTGAAGAGTCAAGATGACCATCAACCTACCTGAAGCACTCGACATCGGTGGGCATCTGCTCATCGCCTTCCTGGTCACTGGCTAGTGACCCAGACTCTGTCCCCTCTGCTTTCAGGTTCTTCAGATCTTCGATCCACCTTTGGATCCACCCGAACACTTTCGACTTGGCCGCCAGCAGCACTTTGCAGCAGATCGCCATTGAAAGCGACGACGAAACCCGACCCCGAAAGACACCTATGCACCCGGCTCCCCTGGGTGAGGTAACTCGAGTACTCCGGTGCTCCCATGGGTATTGACACTAGAAAAGCCTAGTTCTCAAAGGGTTTGCTCCAAGTCCTCCTCTAAGTGTCCCTTTTCTTTTAAATTCAAATCGCGACTTTCCCCATAGAAGTTAACGGCGATTCGCGGCTGTGTTCATACACTGCACGCGTCCCCCGTGGGTCCCCTGTGTCACTACCTTGGGTGGTTCCTTGTGGTCCAAGCACTTCTACAGGCTCTAGGCCTTGTGTCTAGCTCAGTCGTGGTTCTTATACCACTTTATTGGTATATGGTTTGGTACGCCCCTAGGGCTCAAACGTGTATTTGTGCTATTACTGTAGATAACTAACTTATAATTTATGTACTTCGAACTCTAGCCTCATAAAGAGACTAGAGGGGTGTGTTTAGCAATAAATACATATATTTTGAATATATACCTGGTGTGGTCCTTTTTCATTTGGTCACTCAAGAGATTATAGACTGGTAAAACAAGCTGCTTTACATTCCTTCAAGACTTAGCCTGAAGGCTGCTCTCCATAGCTACCACTAGGATAGCTTTCAATAAAGGTTGTCTTTAACCTATCTCCAATAAGGGGTTGTTTGGACTGGTGCAAGGTGCCCACTATAATTAGTGGACAGCATATGCCAGGCCAACTTCTCACATTGGTGTGCAGCGTGTGGGATTCCAGCTTGCTATTGTTTTACCAGATAATCTCAATTGAATTGATCAACTGAAAACCACTAAGGGTACCTAAGGTACATATAAATCAAGCTTAGTAATACAGTAAGTTCTACTGAACTTAGAGTTGTGTGTTAAGGGATAGCACACCCTTTCTACAACTCAAGAGAGTTTAGTAGGCCACACTAGAGTAGGTAGTGCATACACCACACCTCACTAGTAATGTCTTCAAAGCCAGGACCCAGTGAGTCCTCGCCAGAAGCCAGTGGGCTTCTTCCCTCCAAGTATGATAAACTCCCATTCTTGGAATTGAGAGCATTATGCAATACTAGGAAGTTGAAGGCAGGCAAAAGTGCCAGCACCCAACACCTCAGAGAGGTGTTACTAGCTGATGATCTCAGCAGACCCATAGGGTCTGAAGGGGTAGGCAAAGAGGGTGGGGCAGAAGATGAGGAAGGGGCCAGGGGTGAAGAAACCCAGGGCCCCCCCTCTGAAACTGGCCAGGAAGGTGAAAATGACCTTGTCCTGGAAAACCCAATTCCTCCTGTGGAGGAGGAGGAGGAGGATCAGACTGACCTCCCCTTTGTCCCCCCAGGAAGAATTCTGAGTGTGCCCAGAAGGTCTAGGTCTCCTTCTCAGGAGTCTAACCACTCTGACACCTCAATAGGGACCTCTGTCTCCTCTCATAGGAGGGAATCCTCTCATGAAAGGAGAAAGAGACTGATTCAGTATGAGCAAGCCCAGCTTGAACTCAGAAAACAGCAATTGGCTATAGACAGGGAGTCCCTAGATCTCTATAGAGAGAGACAAAAGTTGGGACTTGAGTCCCATGGTGGCAGCAGTTTCCCCAAAGATAGGGAAAGGTCTTATGACCATAGAAACCTGAGCAAGATTGTCCCTCCCTACCAGAGTGGGGATGACATCCACAAATGGATAACTGCTCTAGAGAGGGCCTGTAAAGTACAGAGGGTCCCTCAGGAGCAGTGGGCAGCAATCTTGTGGCTCTCCTTTGCAGACAAAGGTAGAGACAAGCTCCTCACTGTTAGAGATGAGGATGCTGATAATTACAAAGTCTTGAAGAGTGCTCTAATTGATGGGTTTGGCCTAACCACTGAACAATACAGGATAAAGTTCAGGGATACCCAAAAAGCACAGACTCAAGACTGGGTGGACTTTGTTGATTGTTCTGCCAAGGCTCTGGAAGGTTGGTTATTGGGCAGTAAGGTATGTGACTTCACAGGATTGTACAATCTGATCATGAGGGAGCAGATTCTTAATAACTGTCAAAATCAGCTGTTGCATCAGCACCTGGTGGACTCTGATCTGACCTCTCCCCAAGAATTGGGAAAGAAGGCAGACAAATGGGTCAGAACCAGGGTGAGGCTGAAGGTACAGAACCAAGGTGGTGACCCTAAGAAGCAAGATTCGAAAACCTCTGATAAGGGTGGGGAGAAGGGTAAAGATCAAAAGTCTTCACAAGGCCCCCAAAAATCTTCTTCAGGTGGGGATTCACAGTCTAACAAAGGGAAAGGCCAAAGGAAACCATGGTGCAAGGTCTGTAAGCAAAAGACCCACTGGACCAGTGATTGCACCAAGTCCAAAGACTCTACTCCAGCCCCCACCAATGCCCCTAAGGCACCTGCTCCCCCTAGTTTAGTTTAGTTTAGTTTAAGCATTTGTAGAGCGCATGGTTACACCACCGGTGTGTCCCCGCGCTAAGACGCTCAATAGGAGAGAAAGGGCGTGTGAGACAAACGGACTACAGTGGTAGAGGTACTACGACCCCTAAGACCCATCGGACTTCACATATAGCCATGTTTTCAGTTGCCTACGAAATCTTTTTTCGCATGGCTCTACTCGGAGTTCAATAGGCAACCTGTTCCACATTTTTGCTGCCTTATATCTAAAAGAGCGCTCGCCCATTCTAGCTCTAAATATTCTAGGCACCGTGGCCAATGCCAGCTCTGAAGATCTTAGACTGCGGCCAGGGATGTACTTGGTTATTAATGAATGGAGATACTTCGGGCCTTTGTTTAGTAAGATACGGTGGCAGTAGCACATTGCCTTGAAGGACACTCTTTTCTCCACTGGTAGCCAATGCAAAGCTTCCAGTGCTTTCTTAGTGTTAGACCTTCTAGGGAGGCTAAGTACCAGCCGTGCGGCCGCATTTTGGACCCTCTGTAGTTTTGCTAGACCTTGTTTAGTAGCTCCAAGGTACAGTACATTTCCGTAGTCTAATTGGGAGGTAATGACTGCGTGTACTATAGTCTTCCTGGAGTTAGCTGGTAGGAGGTTCAGGATTTTACGCAGGACCCTCATAGCACCATAGCATTTGCCAGCCACTTTACGTATTTGGGAGTCAAAAGTAAGTCCGGAATCCATCCAGACTCCGAGATTCTTGACTACGGGCTTAGGGGTAGGGAATTGGCCTAGGGATTCAGGCCACCAGGCGGATGACCATATGGACGGGGTTTTGCCAACCACCAGCACTTCAGTTTTGCTCCCATTTAATTTGAGGCAATGATTTGACATCCAGTCCGCGACCTCATCTAGGCACTCTGCAAAACGGATGGGGGCCTGATTATTCTCCTGTGATAACATCACGATTACCTGTGTATCATCAGCATAGGAGACGATCGATACTTTATATTTCTCCACTAGTTCTGCAAGCGGCCCCACATATAGGTTGAACAGGGTGGGGCTCAAAATGGAGCCCTGTGGCACTCCCTGTGCCAAAGGAAAACTTTCCGATACAGAGGACTGCTGCCTGACTTGGAAACTTCGTGCTGAGAGAAAAGATTTCATCCAACCAAGAGCACTATGCCTAATGCCACATTTCTCTAGCCTCTGCAGAAGTATTTTATGGGAGACAGTATCAAACGCCGCACTTAGGTCAAGCAGGATTAGTGCGGCTGTTTGGCCTTCATCTGCATATTTCCTTAGAGTCTCAGTGGCGATAAGAAGGGCCGACTCAGTGGAGTGGGCCATTCTAAAACCTGACTGAGAGGGATGCAGTATATTATTCCTCTCTACATGTTCTACTAGTTGGATGTTAGTTACTTTCTCTGCAATCTTAGCTACGAAAGGTAGCAGAGAGATAGGGCGAAGATTGTCTAGACTAGTTGACTCCACAGATGGATTTTTTTTTAGTGGCTTAACGATGGCCTGTTTCCATTTATTAGGGACTGTTCCGGTTAGAAAGGAGCACGAAATGAGCTCCTGAATGCGGGGCATGATTGCCTTCGCTCCTTCCATAACTATATTTGGATGGGCTGGGTCCAAAGGGGAGCCAGATTTAATCCCTTTGGCTATGGACGTGAGTTCTTCAAGGTCCTGGATCTTAAAGACATCCAATGTCACCCCTACATGATTCATTTGATTACCCTTGGTCAGCCCCGTACCTTGTTTCGCTTCATCTGGGAAGGTGTCATAAATCTTCATCACTTTTTTTGCAAAGAAGTCTGCTACCTTATTACAGTTTTCCACCGAGTCAGGTATCTCCTCCCCCGTCTCCTGGGTTCTGAGGGAGTTCAATATGGAAAACATTTCTTTAGTGCAGTTACAGTTGGTGGTGGGACTACACAAGCCAAGGGTTTAGTAGGGTTGACCCTGGGTAAGGAGATGAGCTCTGACCTAGTCAGAGAACTTACTCAGGCTGTCCTAGTCTGTGATGGAGGCATGGATATGACCTCCTCTGTGAGTCCCAGTAATCTGGGCAAGTACAGGCAACAGCCCTTAATCAATGGAAAAGAGGCTTTGGCATTTAGGGACACAGGGGCAAGTGTCACCATGGTGACACAAGACCTTGTGAATCCTGGGCAGATTATACTTGGTGAAATGTACCAAGTGACCAATGCTAGCAACGTCAGAACAGACCATACTCTGGCAGTTGTTAACTTCTCCTGGGGAGGGGTAACTGGCCTTAAGAAGGTTGTGGTAAGTGCAGACCTACCCGTTGAATGCTTGCTTGGCAATGACTTAGAAACTTCAGCTTGGGCAGAAGTGGAGCTCAGGACCCATGCAGAAATGCTGGGCATCCCTGCAGATGTGTTTGCTGTGACCAGGTCACAAGCCAAAATGTCTAACACTGAACAGGCCTTGTTTCTGGAATAATGGACCAAGTGCCCTCCAAGAAGAGGAGTAGTAGGGTAAAGGCAGTGCCTTCCCCCTTGGCTCAGAAGGAAGATCAGTCTCTTGAGGGGGATGATCTCAGTCCTGAGGAAGGAACTGTCCCAGAGGAGCTTGAACCTGACCAGGTTGAGTTCTTGGGGACAGGGGGCCCTTCCAGGGCAGATCTGAGCCAGGAGCAGCAGAGCTGCCCCTCTCTTGAACCCCTCAGACAGCAAGCTGCTGCTGAGGCTGCTGGGAAAGCTAGTGGTCCCCATACTGTGTATTGGGATGATGGACTCTTGTACTCAGAGTGTAGAGACCCCAAGCCTGGTGCCACCAGGAGGTTGGTTATACCTCTGAAGTTCAGGGGCTTCCTATTGACCCTAGCCCATGACATTCCCTTAGCAGGTCACCTGGGCCAGAACAAGACTTGGGACAGAATTGTCCCTCACTTTCACTGGCCCCACATGTCTGAAGACACCAAGGAGTTTTGTCGCTCCTGTGTAACCTGCCAGGCCAGTGGCAAGGCAGGTGGCACTACAAAGGCCCCCTGATACCACTACCTGTGGTGGGGGTTCCCTTTGAAAGGGTGGGGATTGACATTGTTGGTCCCATGGATCCCCAAACAGCATCTGGGCACAGGTTTATCCTGGTGGTAGTGGATCATGCCACCAGGTACCCAGAGGCTATTCCCCTTAGGACCACTACAGCACCTGTGGTGGCAAGGGCCCTCCTGGGAATTTTCTCAAGAGTGGGCTTCCCTAAGGAGGTTGTATCAGACAGGGATACAAACTTTATGTCTGGATACTTAAAAGCAATGTGGAAGGAGTGTGGAGTGACTTACAAGTTCACCACACCCTATCACCCACAATGCAATGGTTTAGTTGAGAGATTCAACAAAACCTTGAAGGGCATGATTAAAGGGCTCCCAGAAAAGCTTAGGCGGAGATGGGACATACTCTTGCCCTGCCTTTTATTTGCATACAGGGAGGTGCCTCAAAAGGGGGTTGGCTACAGCCCTTTTGAACTTTTGTTTGGTCACCCTGTCAGGGGTCCATTGTGCTTGGTGAAGGAAGGATGGGAGTTACCTCTCAAGCCCCCAAAGCAAGACATAGTGGACTATGTACTTGGTCTCCGCTCCCGGATGGCTGAGTATATGAAAAAGGCAACTAAAAACCTTGAGGCTAGCCAGGAACTGCAAAAAGCCTGGCATGACCAAAAGGCTGTACTGACTGTTTACCAGCCAGGACAGAAGGTGTGGGTGTTGGAGCCAGTGGCCCCAGCAGCTCTCCAAGACAAATGGAGTGGACCCCATACCATTGTTGAACAGAAGGGTGAGGTTACCTATTTAGTAGACCTTGGAACACCCAGGTGTCCCCACAGGGTTCTCCATGTCAACAGGTTAAAACCATATGTGGACAGGGCAGACATGGGCTTGCTCATGGCTACTGATGAGGGACAGGAGGAAGAGAGTGACCCACTCCCTGACCTGCTCTCACAGAACCCTGGTGATGGGTCAGTGGATGGTGTAGCCTTGGCAGGCAGCCTCACTACCCAGCAGCAGACTGATTGCAGACAGGTGCTCAATCAGTTCAGACACATATTCTCACTGACACCCAGTCAGACTACCTGGTGCACTCATGAAGTGGACACTGGGGACAGTCTGCCTATTAAAAATAAGATTTATAGGCAACCTGACCATGTCAGGGACTGTATCAGGACAGAAGTCCAGAAGATGTTGGATTTGGGAGTTATTGAACCCTCAGATAGCCCTTGGGCTAGTCCAGTGGTCCTTGTGCCAAAACCTCACACCAATGGTGGGAAAAGAGAGATGAGGTTTTGTGTGGACTACAGGGGTCTCAATGCAGTCACTAGGACTGATGCCCATCCAATACCAAGGGCAGATGAGCTAATAGACACTTTGGCCTCAGCCAAGTATCTAAGCACATTTGACCTGACAGCTGGCTACTGGCAGATCAGACTAGCTGATGATGCAAAGCCAAAGACAGCATTCTCAACCCCTAGTGGGCATTATCAATTTGTGGTGATGCCCTTTGGTCTGAAGAATGCACCTGCCACTTTTCAGAGGTTGGTGAATACAGTCCTTACAGGTCTGGAAGCCTATAGTGCAGCATATATAGATGATATTGCTGTCTTTAGCTCCACCTGGGAGGATCACCTGGTCCACCTCAGAAATGTTTTACAGGCCCTGCAGAAAGCAGGCCTGACTATCAAGGCCACCAAGTGCCAGATAGGGCAGAGTCAGGTTGTGTACCTGGGCCACCTTGTGGGTGGAGGCCAGGTTCAACCACTGCAGAGCAAGATCCAGACCATCATGGACTGGACTGCTCCAACTACCCAGACTCAGGTGAGAGCCTTCTTAGGCCTGACTGGGTACTATAGGAGATTTGTCAAGGGGTATGGATCAATAGTGACACCCCTGAATGACTTAACTTCCAAGAAAATGCCCAAAAAGGTTCAGTGGACAGTTAGCTGTCAAAAGGCATTTGATGACCTAAAGCAGGCCATGTGCACTGCTCCCATTCTACAGAGTCCTGATTACTCCAAGAAGTTCATTGTTCAAACAGATGCATCTGAATTGGGGGTAGGGGCTGTACTGTCACAATTGAATGATGAAGGTCAGGATCAGCCAGTAGCTTTTATTAGCAGAAGGCTGACCCCTAGAGAGAAACGTTGGTCAGCCATTGAGAGGGAGGCCTTTGCTGTGGTCTGGGCTCTGAAGAAGTTGAGGCCATACTTGTTTGGTACTCACTTCCTTGTTCAAACAGACCATAAGCCCCTCTTATGGCTAAAACAAATGAAGGGTGAAAACCCCAAACTGCTTAGGTGGTCCATTTCCCTACAGGGGATGGACTTCACAGTGGAACATAGACCTGGGAGTAACCATGCCAATGCAGATGGACTCTCTAGGTACTTCCACTTAGAACATGAAGACTTAACTGGGCAAGGTTAGTTTAATGTCCCTACGTTTGGGGGGGTTGTGTAGGAGAGTATGATCTGCTTCACATGGGTACCCCCACTTTTTGCTGATGCTTCACTGTTTTTCGACCTTAGTCTGGCTGGGGCCCTGCTAATCAGAACCCCAGCCTAGCTGCTTCCTCTCTAAAATGGTTTCCATGTGCCTTAGGCACATCTCTGATTGGAATCTGGAGTGCCCTTATAAGTCCCTAGTATATGGTATACTATGTACCCAGAGCATAGGTACCTCAGAGGCCTACCAGGGGCTGCAGCATGTATTGTGCCACCCCTGGAAGGCCATCCAAAATGACACCACAGGTCTGCTACTGCAGCCTGGGTAAGGTGGTGCATGCACCCCTTACTGTGATATAGGCTACCTACATACCTACACACATATAAACCTATAAGTCACTCCTATGGCAGGCCTTATCAATCCTGAAGGCAGAGTGCGTGGGTCCTATGTGAGAGGGTGCCCCTGCATGAGCTGGGCCCCTCTGCAGCGTTCGGAGACCCTTCTCTGATGCTGTTTGTAGTGCAGCCCGACCATATACTCTTAAGCGCATTATAACCTCGCGTTAAATGCTAACTTTGGGATGGCTGCACGGAAACATGTCGTGTTTGGTGTCAAACATCTTGGAATACTACCCCCCGCCAGTTCTGGCAGCGGGGGTAGCATTCCACCCTTCTAGAGGGAGAGACATGTACACACCGGTATACCCGGTACTGACTTTCCAGAGCCCTGGCATCACAAAATGGATGCCGCTGCCACAGACACGAGTCTGGCCTCCTGCTGCTGACTGAAACTCTGGCAGGGGAGGCCTGGACAATAGGTTTCCTGTCCCAGGGAGGTGTAACCACCTCCCCAGACAGGATAGTTTGTATTGGGGCTGGGCGGGAGCACTCTCTGGTGCTTTGAAGTCCTGCACTGGGGGCACATTTGGTGTCCCTGTGCATACCCCAGTTCAAACCAGCTCAGGGGCTTCCAGCCCCTGCTCTGGCGTGAAACTGGACAAAGGGAAAGGGGTGTAACCACCCCTCTGCCCTGACCCTCCCATAGGTGGGGCCACAGAGTATGTCCAACCCCCTACCTTAGTATAAGTATGGGACCCCAGTCCTTAGGACTTTAGATTTACCTGGACGAAACTCTGACACAGAATCCTGGACCTTCGACGCTCTGCTTTAAGATTAGAGGACTGAAGAATCTCCCTTGGGGTCAAGGAGTGACTCCCCTGCTTGGCAGGCACCAAAGAAGCAATTGTCTGGTCTGCATCGCTGAAGCTCCCGCCGGACGCCGAAGTCTTTGCATCACCAGAGGTGGATTTCCAGACTTCCCCGAGGCTGCCCTGAGTCCCCAGCAAAGCTGATGCCCGTAGCTGTCGTGGGTAACGTGGAACCATGACCCCTGGACACCGATCGCATTTGCAAGTACATCCTCTTCTGGGTCTCCCACGAAGTCGTGCTTTGGGCTCCGAGTAGCCCCAGCCTCCAGCACCAACTGCACCGAAGATCACTGGCCTCCACTCCACGAGTTTCCTGTGAGCCAGCTCCACGTGCGTCGACTCGAGGCTCCTTCGCGGTCGCTACTCCATTGGCTAGTAGGCCCTCCCGAAGGCCAATCTTCTTCTGCTTGGGCTCCCTGGTTGCTCCAGGTGTTCCCTGACTTACCCTCGCTGGGTGAGTCCGACAGACCTTGCTGGTCTGCAACATCGTCCTTCTTCCATTTCCACGAGACTTGCCGTTGCCAAGGCTTGTTGGGTCCAATCCGGTCGCCGACACCCCTGCAATCGACAGGCGTCGTGGGACAGCTCGAATCCAGCTCCTGGTCATCGTCGACGCCTCCTGGACCTCGTGGCTGAAGAGTCAAGACGACCATCAACCTACCTGAAGCACTCGACATCGGTGGGCATCTGCTCATCGCCTTCCTGGTCACTGGCTAGTGACCCAGACTCTGTCCCCTCTGCTTTCAGGTTCTTCAGATCTTCGATCCACCTTTGGATCCACCCGAACACTTTCGACTTGGCCGCCAGCAGCACTTTGCAGCAGATCGCCATTGAAAGCGACGACGAAACCCGACCCCGAAAGACACCTATGCACCCGGCTCCCCTGGGTGAGGTAACTCGAGTACTCCGGTGCTCCCGTGGGTATTGACACTAGAAAAGCCTAGTTCTCAAAGGGTTTGCTCCAAGTCCTCCTCTAAGTGTCCCTTTTCTTTTAAATTCAAATCGCGACTTTCCCCATAGAAGTTAACGGCGATTCGCGGCTGTGTTCATACACTGCACGCGTCCCCCGTGGGTCCCCTGTGTCACTACCTTGGGTGGTTCCTTGTGGTCCAAGCACTTCTACAGGCTCTAGGCCTTGTGTCTAGCTCAGTCGTGGTTCTTATACCACTTTATTGGTATATGGTTTGGTACGCCCCTAGGGCTCAAACGTGTATTTGTGCTATTACTGTAGATAACTAACTTATAATTTATGTACTTCGAACTCTAGCCTCATAAAGAGACTAGAGGGGTGTGTTTAGCAATAAATACATATATTTTGAATATATACCTGGTGTGGTCCTTTTTCATTTGGTCACTCAAGAGATTATAGACTGGTAAAACAAGCTGCTTTACATTCCTTCAAGACTTAGCCTGAAGGCTGCTCTCCATAGCTACCACTAGGATAGCTTTCAATAAAGGTTGTCTTTAACCTATCTCCAATAAGGGGTTGTTTGGACTGGTGCAAGGTGCCCACTATAATTAGTGGACAGCATATGCCAGGCCAACTTCTCACATTGGTGTGCAGCGTGTGGGATTCCAGCTTGCTATTGTTTTACCAGATAATCTCAATTGAATTGATCAACTGAAAACCACTAAGGGTACCTAAGGTACATATAAATCAAGCTTAGTAATACAGTAAGTTCTACTGAACTTAGAGTTGTGTGTTAAGGGATAGCACACCCTTTCTACAACTCAAGAGAGTTTAGTAGGCCACACTAGAGTAGGTAGTGCATACACCACACCTCACTAGTAATGTCTTCAAAGCCAGGACCCAGTGAGTCCTCGCCAGAAGCCAGTGGGCTTCTTCCCTCCAAGTATGATAAACTCCCATTCTTGGAATTGAGAGCATTATGCAATACTAGGAAGTTGAAGGCAGGCAAAAGTGCCAGCACCCAACACCTCAGAGAGGTGTTACTAGCTGATGATCTCAGCAGACCCATAGGGTCTGAAGGGGTAGGCAAAGAGGGTGGGGCAGAAGATGAGGAAGGGGCCAGGGGTGAAGAAACCCAGGCCCCCCCTCTGAAACTGGCCAGGAAGGTGAAAATGACCTTGTCCTGGAAAACCCAATTCCTCCTGTGGAGGAGGAGGAGGAGGATCAGACTGACCTCCCCTTTGTCCCCCCAGGAAGAGTTCTGAGTGTGCCCAGAAGGTCTAGGTCTCCTTCTCAGGAGTCTAACCACTCTGACACCTCAATAGGGACCTCTGTCTCCTCTCATAGGAGGGAATCCTCTCATGAAAGGAGAAAGAGACTGATTCAGTATGAGCAAGCCCAGCTTGAACTCAGAAAACAGCAATTGGCTATAGACAGGGAGTCCCTAGATCTCTATAGAGAGAGACAAAAGTTGGGACTTGAGTCCCATGGTGGCAGCAGTTTCCCCAAAGATAGGGAAAGGTCTTATGACCATAGAAACCTGAGCAAGATTGTCCCTCCCTACCAGAGTGGGGATGACATCCACAAATGGATAACTGCTCTAGAGAGGGCCTGTAAAGTACAGAGGGTCCCTCAGGAGCAGTGGGCAGCAATCTTGTGGCTCTCCTTTGCAGACAAAGGTAGAGACAAGCTCCTCACTGTTAGAGAGGAGGATGCTGATAATTACAAAGTCTTGAAGAGTGCTCTAATTGATGGGTTTGGCCTAACCACTGAACAATACAGGATAAAGTTCAGGGATACCCAAAAAGCACAGACTCAAGACTGGGTGGACTTTGTTGATTGTTCTGCCAAGGCTCTGGAAGGTTGGTTATTGGGCAGTAAGGTATGTGACTTCACAGGATTGTACAATCTGATCATGAGGGAGCAGATTCTTAATAACTGTCAAAATCAGCTGTTGCATCAGCACCTGGTGGACTCTGATCTGACCTCTCCCCAAGAATTGGGAAAGAAGGCAGACAAATGGGTCAGAACCAGGGTGAGGCTGAAGGTACAGAACCAAGGTGGTGACCCTAAGAAGCAAGATTCGAAAACCTCTGATAAGGGTGGGGAGAAGGGTAAAGATCAAAAGTCTTCACAAGGCCCCCAAAAATCTTCTTCAGGTGGGGATTCACAGTCTAACAAAGGGAAAGGCCAAAGGAAACCATGGTGCAAGGTCTGTAAGCAAAAGACCCACTGGACCAGTGATTGCACCAAGTCCAAAGACTCTACTCCAGCCCCCACCAATGCCCCTAAGGCACCTGCTCCCCCTAGTTTAGTTTAGTTTAGTTTAAGCATTTGTAGAGCGCATGGTTACACCACCGGTGTGTCCCCGCGCTAAGACGCTCAATAGGAGAGAAAGGGCGTGTGAGACAAACGGACTACAGTGGTAGAGGTACTACGACCCCTAAGACCCATCGGACTTCACATATAGCCATGTTTTCAGTTGCCTACGAAATCTTTTTTCGCATGGCTCTACTCGGAGTTCAATAGGCAACCTGTTCCACATTTTTGCTGCCTTATATCTAAAAGAGCGCTCGCCCATTCTAGCTCTAAATATTCTAGGCACCGTGGCCAATGCCAGCTCTGAAGATCTTAGACTGCGGCCAGGGATGTACTTGGTTATTAATGAATGGAGATACTTCGGGCCTTTGTTTAGTAAGATACGGTGGCAGTAGCACATTGCCTTGAAGGACACTCTTTTCTCCACTGGTAGCCAATGCAAAGCTTCCAGTGCTTTCTTAGTGTTAGACCTTCTAGGGAGGCTAAGTACCAGCCGTGCGGCCGCATTTTGGACCCTCTGTAGTTTTGCTAGACCTTGTTTAGTAGCTCCAAGGTACAGTACATTTCCGTAGTCTAATTGGGAGGTAATGACTGCGTGTACTATAGTCTTCCTGGAGTTAGCTGGTAGGAGGTTCAGGATTTTACGCAGGACCCTCATAGCACCATAGCATTTGCCAGCCACTTTACGTATTTGGGAGTCAAAAGTAAGTCCGGAATCCATCCAGACTCCGAGATTCTTGACTACGGGCTTAGGGGTAGGGAATTGGCCTAGGGATTCAGGCCACCAGGCGGATGACCATATGGACGGGGTTTTGCCAACCACCAGCACTTCAGTTTTGCTCCCATTTAATTTGAGGCAATGATTTGACATCCAGTCCGCGACCTCATCTAGGCACTCTGCAAAACGGATGGGGGCCTGATTATTCTCCTGTGATAACATCACGATTACCTGTGTATCATCAGCATAGGAGACGATCGATACTTTATATTTCTCCACTAGTTCTGCAAGCGGCCCCACATATAGGTTGAACAGGGTGGGGCTCAAAATGGAGCCCTGTGGCACTCCCTGTGCCAAAGGAAAACTTTCCGATACAGAGGACTGCTGCCTGACTTGGAAACTTCGTGCTGAGAGAAAAGATTTCATCCAACCAAGAGCACTATGCCTAATGCCACATTTCTCTAGCCTCTGCAGAAGTATTTTATGGGAGACAGTATCAAACGCCGCACTTAGGTCAAGCAGGATTAGTGCGGCTGTTTGGCCTTCATCTGCATATTTCCTTAGAGTCTCAGTGGCGATAAGAAGGGCCGACTCAGTGGAGTGGGCCATTCTAAAACCTGACTGAGAGGGATGCAGTATATTATTCCTCTCTACATGTTCTACTAGTTGGATGTTAGTTACTTTCTCTGCAATCTTAGCTACGAAAGGTAGCAGAGAGATAGGGCGAAGATTGTCTAGACTAGTTGACTCCACAGATGGATTTTTTTTTAGTGGCTTAACGATGGCCTGTTTCCATTTATTAGGGACTGTTCCGGTTAGAAAGGAGCACGAAATGAGCTCCTGAATGCGGGGCATGATTGCCTTCGCTCCTTCCATAACTATATTTGGATGGGCTGGGTCCAAAGGGGAGCCAGATTTAATCCCTTTGGCTATGGACGTGAGTTCTTCAAGGTCCTGGATCTTAAAGACATCCAATGTCACCCCTACATGATTCATTTGATTACCCTTGGTCAGCCCCGTACCTTGTTTCGCTTCATCTGGGAAGGTGTCATAAATCTTCATCACTTTTTTTGCAAAGAAGTCTGCTACCTTATTACAGTTTTCCACCGAGTCAGGTATCTCCTCCCCCGTCTCCTGGGTTCTGAGGGAGTTCAATATGGAAAACATTTCTTTAGTGCAGTTACAGTTGGTGGTGGGACTACACAAGCCAAGGGTTTAGTAGGGTTGACCCTGGGTAAGGAGATGAGCTCTGACCTAGTCAGAGAACTTACTCAGGCTGTCCTAGTCTGTGATGGAGGCATGGATATGACCTCCTCTGTGAGTCCCAGTAATCTGGGCAAGTACAGGCAACAGCCCTTAATCAATGGAAAAGAGGCTTTGGCATTTAGGGACACAGGGGCAAGTGTCACCATGGTGACACAAGACCTTGTGAATCCTGGGCAGATTATACTTGGTGAAATGTACCAAGTGACCAATGCTAGCAACGTCAGAACAGACCATACTCTGGCAGTTGTTAACTTCTCCTGGGGAGGGGTAACTGGCCTTAAGAAGGTTGTGGTAAGTGCAGACCTACCCGTTGAATGCTTGCTTGGCAATGACTTAGAAACTTCAGCTTGGGCAGAAGTGGAGCTCAGGACCCATGCAGAAATGCTGGGCATCCCTGCAGATGTGTTTGCTGTGACCAGGTCACAAGCCAAAATGTCTAACACTGAACAGGCCTTGGATTCTGGAATAATGGACCAAGTGCCCTCCAAGAAGAGGAGTAGTAGGGTAAAGGCAGTGCCTTCCCCCTTGGCTCAGAAGGAAGATCAGTCTCTTGAGGGGGATGATCTCAGTCCTGAGGAAGGAACTGTCCCAGAGGAGCTTGAACCTGACCAGGTTGAGTTCTTGGGGACAGGGGGCCCTTCCAGGGCAGATCTGAGCCAGGAGCAGCAGAGCTGCCCCTCTCTTGAACCCCTCAGACAGCAAGCTGCTGCTGAGGCTGCTGGGAAAGCTAGTGGTCCCCATACTGTGTATTGGGATGATGGACTCTTGTACTCAGAGTGTAGAGACCCCAAGCCTGGTGCCACCAGGAGGTTGGTTATACCTCTGAAGTTCAGGGGCTTCCTATTGACCCTAGCCCATGACATTCCCTTAGCAGGTCACCTGGGCCAGAACAAGACTTGGGACAGAATTGTCCCTCACTTTCACTGGCCCCACATGTCTGAAGACACCAAGGAGTTTTGTCGCTCCTGTGTAACCTGCCAGGCCAGTGGCAAGGCAGGTGGCACTACAAAGGCCCCCTGATACCACTACCTGTGGTGGGGGTTCCCTTTGAAAGGGTGGGGATTGACATTGTTGGTCCCATGGATCCCCAAACAGCATCTGGGCACAGGTTTATCCTGGTGGTAGTGGATCATGCCACCAGGTACCCAGAGGCTATTCCCCTTAGGACCACTACAGCACCTGTGGTGGCAAGGGCCCTCCTGGGAATTTTCTCAAGAGTGGGCTTCCCTAAGGAGGTTGTATCAGACAGGGATACAAACTTTATGTCTGGATACTTAAAAGCAATGTGGAAGGAGTGTGGAGTGACTTACAAGTTCACCACACCCTATCACCCACAATGCAATGGTTTAGTTGAGAGATTCAACAAAACCTTGAAGGGCATGATTAAAGGGCTCCCAGAAAAGCTTAGGCGGAGATGGGACATACTCTTGCCCTGCCTTTTATTTGCATACAGGGAGGTGCCTCAAAAGGGGGTTGGCTACAGCCCTTTTGAACTTTTGTTTGGTCACCCTGTCAGGGGTCCATTGTGCTTGGTGAAGGAAGGATGGGAGTTACCTCTCAAGCCCCCAAAGCAAGACATAGTGGACTATGTACTTGGTCTCCGCTCCCGGATGGCTGAGTATATGAAAAAGGCAACTAAAAACCTTGAGGCTAGCCAGGAACTGCAAAAAGCCTGGCATGACCAAAAGGCTGTACTGACTGTTTACCAGCCAGGACAGAAGGTGTGGGTGTTGGAGCCAGTGGCCCCAGCAGCTCTCCAAGACAAATGGAGTGGACCCCATACCATTGTTGAACAGAAGGGTGAGGTTACCTATTTAGTAGACCTTGGAACACCCAGGTGTCCCCACAGGGTTCTCCATGTCAACAGGTTAAAACCATATGTGGACAGGGCAGACATGGGCTTGCTCATGGCTACTGATGAGGGACAGGAGGAAGAGAGTGACCCACTCCCTGACCTGCTCTCACAGAACCCTGGTGATGGGTCAGTGGATGGTGCAGCCTTGGCAGGCAGCCTCACTACCCAGCAGCAGACTGATTGCAGACAGGTGCTCAATCAGTTCAGACACATATTCTCACTGACACCCAGTCAGACTACCTGGTGCACTCATGAAGTGGACACTGGGGACAGTCTGCCTATTAAAAATAAGATTTATAGGCAACCTGACCATGTCAGGGACTGTATCAGGACAGAAGTCCAGAAGATGTTGGATTTGGGAGTTATTGAACCCTCAGATAGCCCTTGGGCTAGTCCAGTGGTCCTTGTGCCAAAACCTCACACCAATGGTGGGAAAAGAGAGATGAGGTTTTGTGTGGACTACAGGGGTCTCAATGCAGTCACTAGGACTGATGCCCATCCAATACCAAGGGCAGATGAGCTAATAGACACTTTGGCCTCAGCCAAGTATCTAAGCACATTTGACCTGACAGCTGGCTACTGGCAGATCAGACTAGCTGATGATGCAAAGCCAAAGACAGCATTCTCAACCCCTAGTGGGCATTATCAATTTGTGGTGATGCCCTTTGGTCTGAAGAATGCACCTGCCACTTTTCAGAGGTTGGTGAATACAGTCCTTACAGGTCTGGAAGCCTATAGTGCAGCATATATAGATGATATTGCTGTCTTTAGCTCCACCTGGGAGGATCACCTGGTCCACCTCAGAAATGTTTTACAGGCCCTGCAGAAAGCAGGCCTGACTATCAAGGCCACCAAGTGCCAGATAGGGCAGAGTCAGGTTGTGTACCTGGGCCACCTTGTGGGTGGAGGCCAGGTTCAACCACTGCAGAGCAAGATCCAGACCATCATGGACTGGACTGCTCCAACTACCCAGACTCAGGTGAGAGCCTTCTTAGGCCTGACTGGGTACTATAGGAGATTTGTCAAGGGGTATGGATCAATAGTGACACCCCTGAATGACTTAACTTCCAAGAAAATGCCCAAAAAGGTTCAGTGGACAGTTAGCTGTCAAAAGGCATTTGATGACCTAAAGCAGGCCATGTGCACTGCTCCCATTCTACAGAGTCCTGATTACTCCAAGAAGTTCATTGTTCAAACAGATGCATCTGAATTGGGGGTAGGGGCTGTACTGTCACAATTGAATGATGAAGGTCAGGATCAGCCAGTAGCTTTTATTAGCAGAAGGCTGACCCCTAGAGAGAAACGTTGGTCAGCCATTGAGAGGGAGGCCTTTGCTGTGGTCTGGGCTCTGAAGAAGTTGAGGCCATACTTGTTTGGTACTCACTTCCTTGTTCAAACAGACCATAAGCCCCTCTTATGGCTAAAACAAATGAAGGGTGAAAACCCCAAACTGCTTAGGTGGTCCATTTCCCTACAGGGGATGGACTTCACAGTGGAACATAGACCTGGGAGTAACCATGCCAATGCAGATGGACTCTCTAGGTACTTCCACTTAGAACATGAAGACTTAACTGGGCAAGGTTAGTTTAATGTCCCTACGTTTGGGGGGGTTGTGTAGGAGAGTATGATCTGCTTCACATGGGTACCCCCACTTTTTGCTGATGCTTCACTGTTTTTCGACCTTAGTCTGGCTGGGGCCCTGCTAATCAGAACCCCAGCCTAGCTGCTTCCTCTCTAAAATGGTTTCCATGTGCCTTAGGCACATCTCTGATTGGAATCTGGAGTGCCCTTATAAGTCCCTAGTATATGGTATACTATGTACCCAGAGCATAGGTACCTCAGAGGCCTACCAGGGGCTGCAGCATGTATTGTGCCACCCCTGGAAGGCCATCCAAAATGACACCACAGGTCTGCTACTGCAGCCTGGGTAAGGTGGTGCATGCACCCCTTACTGTGATATAGGCTACCTACATACCTACACACATATAAACCTATAAGTCACTCCTATGGCAGGCCTTATCAATCCTGAAGGCAGAGTGCGTGGGTCCTATGTGAGAGGGTGCCCCTGCATGAGCTGGGCCCCTCTGCAGCGTTCGGAGACCCTTCTCTGATGCTGTTTGTAGTGCAGCCCGACCATATACTCTTAAGCGCATTATAACCTCGCGTTAAATGCTAACTTTGGGATGGCTGCACGGAAACATGTCGTGTTTGGTGTCAAACATCTTGGAATACTACCCCCCGCCAGTTCTGGCAGCGGGGGTAGCATTCCACCCTTCTAGAGGGAGAGACATGTACACACCGGTATACCCGGTACTGACTTTCCAGAGCCCTGGCATCACAAAATGGATGCCGCTGCCACAGACACGAGTCTGGCCTCCTGCTGCTGACCGAAACTCTGGCAGGGGAGGCCTGGACAATAGGTTTCCTGTCCCAGGGAGGTGTAACCACCTCCCCAGACAGGATAGTTTGTATTGGGGCTGGGCGGGAGCACTCTCTGGTGCTTTGAAGTCCTGCACTGGGGGCACATTTGGTGACCCTGTGCATACCCCAGTTCAAACCAGCTCAGGGGCTTCCAGCCCCTGCTCTGGCGTGAAACTGGACAAAGGGAAAGGGGTGTAACCACCCCTCTGCCCTGACCCTCCCATAGGTGGGGCCACAGAGTATGTCCAACCCCCTACCTTAGTATAAGTATGGGACCCCAGTCCTTAGGACTTTAGATTTACCTGGACGAAACTCTGACACAGAATCCTGGACCTTCGACGCTCTGCTTTAAGATTAGAGGACTGAAGAATCTCCCTTGGGGTCAAGGAGTGACTCCCCTGCTTGGCAGGCACCAAAGAAGCAATTGTCTGGTCTGCATCGCTGAAGCTCCCGCCGGACGCCGAAGTCTTTGCATCACCAGAGGTGGATTTCCAGACTTCCCCGAGGCTGCCCTGAGTCCCCAGCAAAGCTGATGCCCGTAGCTGTCGTGGGTAACGTGGAACCATGACCCCTGGACACCGATCGCATTTGCAAGTACATCCTCTTCTGGGTCTCCCACGAAGTCGTGCTTTGGGCTCCGAGTAGCCCCAGCCTCCAGCACCAACTGCACCGAAGATCACTGGCCTCCACTCCACGAGTGTCCTGTGAGCCAGCTCCACGTGCGTCGACTCGAGGCTCCTTCGCGGTCGCTACTCCATTGGCTAGTAGGCCCTCCCGAAGGCCAATCTTCTTCTACTTGGGCTCCCTGGTTGCTCCAGGTGTTCCCTGACTTACCCTCGCTGGGTGAGTCCGACAGACCTTGCTGGTCTGCAACATCGTCCTTCTTCCATTTCCACGAGACTTGCCGTTGCCAAGGCTTGTTGGGTCCAATCCGGTCGCCGACACCCCTGCAATCGACAGGCGTCGTGGGACAGCTCGAATCCAGCTCCTGGTCATCGTCGACGCCTCCTGGACCTCGTGGCTGAAGAGTCAAGACGACCATCAACCTACCTGAAGCACTCGACATCGGTGGGCATCTGCTCATCGCCTTCCTGGTCACTGGCTAGTGACCCAGACTCTGTCCCCTCTGCTTTCAGGTTCTTCAGATCTTCGATCCACCTTTGGATCCACCCGAACACTTTCGACTTGGCCGCCAGCAGCACTTTGCAGCAGATCGCCATTGAAAGCGACGACGAAACCCGACCCCGAAAGACACCTATGCACCCGGCTCCCCTGGGTGAGGTAACTCGAGTACTCCGGTGCTCCCGTGGGTATTGACACTAGAAAAGCCTAGTTCTCAAAGGGTTTGCTCCAAGTCCTCCTCTAAGTGTCCCTTTTCTTTTAAATTCAAATCGCGACTTTCCCCATAGAAGTTAACGGCGATTCGCGGCTGTGTTCATACACTGCACGCGTCCCCCGTGGGTCCCCTGTGTCACTACCTTGGGTGGTTCCTTGTGGTCCAAGCACTTCTACAGGCTCTAGGCCTTGTGTCTAGCTCAGTCGTGGTTCTTATACCACTTTATTGGTATATGGTTTGGTACGCCCCTAGGGCTCAAACGTGTATTTGTGCTATTACTGTAGATAACTAACTTATAATTTATGTACTTCGAACTCTAGCCTCATAAAGAGACTAGAGGGGTGTGTTTAGCAATAAATACATATATTTTGAATATATACCTGGTGTGGTCCTTTTTCATTTGGTCACTCAAGAGATTATAGACTGGTAAAACAAGCTGCTTTACATTCCTTCAAGACTTAGCCTGAAGGCTGCTCTCCATAGCTACCACTAGGATAGCTTTCAATAAAGGTTGTCTTTAACCTATCTCCAATAAGGGGTTGTTTGGACTGGTGCAAGGTGCCCACTATAATTAGTGGACAGCATATGCCAGGCCAACTTCTCACATTGGTGTGCAGCGTGTGGGATTCCAGCTTGCTATTGTTTTACCAGATAATCTCAATTGAATTGATCAACTGAAAACCACTAAGGGTACCTAAGGTACATATAAATCAAGCTTAGTAATACAGTAAGTTCTACTGAACTTAGAGTTGTGTGTTAAGGGATAGCACACCCTTTCTACAACTCAAGAGAGTTTAGTAGGCCACACTAGAGTAGGTAGTGCATACACCACACCTCACTAGTAATGTCTTCAAAGCCAGGACCCAGTGAGTCCTCGCCAGAAGCCAGTGGGCTTCTTCCCTCCAAGTATGATAAACTCCCATTCTTGGAATTGAGAGCATTATGCAATACTAGGAAGTTGAAGGCAGGCAAAAGTGCCAGCACCCAACACCTCAGAGAGGTGTTACTAGCTGATGATCTCAGCAGACCCATAGGGTCTGAAGGGGTAGGCAAAGAGGGTGGGGCAGAAGATGAGGAAGGGGCCAGGGGTGAAGAAACCCAGGCCCCCCCTCTGAAACTGGCCAGGAAGGTGAAAATGACCTTGTCCTGGAAAACCCAATTCCTCCTGTGGAGGAGGAGGAGGAGGATCAGACTGACCTCCCCTTTGTCCCCCCAGGAAGAGTTCTGAGTGTGCCCAGAAGGTCTAGGTCTCCTTCTCAGGAGTCTAACCACTCTGACACCTCAATAGGGACCTCTGTCTCCTCTCATAGGAGGGAATCCTCTCATGAAAGGAGAAAGAGACTGATTCAGTATGAGCAAGCCCAGCTTGAACTCAGAAAACAGCAATTGGCTATAGACAGGGAGTCCCTAGATCTCTATAGAGAGAGACAAAAGTTGGGACTAGAGTCCCATGGTGGCAGCAGTTTCCCCAAAGATAGGGAAAGGTCTTATGACCATAGAAACCTGAGCAAGATTGTCCCTCCCTACCAGAGTGGGGATGACATCCACAAATGGATAACTGCTCTAGAGAGGGCCTGTAAAGTACAGAGGGTCCCTCAGGAGCAGTGGGCAGCAATCTTGTGGCTCTCCTTTGCAGACAAAGGTAGAGACAAGCTCCTCACTGTTAGAGAGGAGGATGCTGATAATTACAAAGTCTTGAAGAGTGCTCTAATTGATGGGTTTGGCCTAACCACTGAACAATACAGGATAAAGTTCAGGGATACCCAAAAAGCACAGACTCAAGACTGGGTGGACTTTGTTGATTGTTCTGCCAAGGCTCTGGAAGGTTGGTTATTGGGCAGTAAGGTATGTGACTTCACAGGATTGTACAATCTGATCATGAGGGAGCAGATTCTTAATAACTGTCAAAATCAGCTGTTGCATCAGCACCTGGTGGACTCTGATCTGACCTCTCCCCAAGAATTGGGAAAGAAGGCAGACAAATGGGTCAGAACCAGGGTGAGGCTGAAGGTACAGAACCAAGGTGGTGACCCTAAGAAGCAAGATTCGAAAACCTCTGATAAGGGTGGGGAGAAGGGTAAAGATCAAAAGTCTTCACAAGGCCCCCAAAAATCTTCTTCAGGTGGGGATTCACAGTCTAACAAAGGGAAAGGCCAAAGGAAACCATGGTGCAAGGTCTGTAAGCAAAAGACCCACTGGACCAGTGATTGCACCAAGTCCAAAGACTCTACTCCAGCCCCCACCAATGCCCCTAAGGCACCTGCTCCCCCTAGTTTAGTTTAGTTTAGTTTAAGCATTTGTAGAGCGCATGGTTACACCACCGGTGTGTCCCCGCGCTAAGACGCTCAATAGGAGAGAAAGGGCGTGTGAGACAAACGGACTACAGTGGTAGAGGTACTACGACCCCTAAGACCCATCGGACTTCACATATAGCCATGTTTTCAGTTGCCTACGAAATCTTTTTTCGCATGGCTCTACTCGGAGTTCAATAGGCAACCTGTTCCACATTTTTGCTGCCTTATATCTAAAAGAGCGCTCGCCCATTCTAGCTCTAAATATTCTAGGCACCGTGGCCAATGCCAGCTCTGAAGATCTTAGACTGCGGCCAGGGATGTACTTGGTTATTAATGAATGGAGATACTTCGGGCCTTTGTTTAGTAAGATACGGTGGCAGTAGCACATTGCCTTGAAGGACACTCTTTTCTCCACTGGTAGCCAATGCAAAGCTTCCAGTGCTTTCTTAGTGTTAGACCTTCTAGGGAGGCTAAGTACCAGCCGTGCGGCCGCATTTTGGACCCTCTGTAGTTTTGCTAGACCTTGTTTAGTAGCTCCAAGGTACAGTACATTTCCGTAGTCTAATTGGGAGGTAATGACTGCGTGTACTATAGTCTTCCTGGAGTTAGCTGGTAGGAGGTTCAGGATTTTACGCAGGACCCTCATAGCACCATAGCATTTGCCAGCCACTTTACGTATTTGGGAGTCAAAAGTAAGTCCGGAATCCATCCAGACTCCGAGATTCTTGACTACGGGCTTAGGGGTAGGGAATTGGCCTAGGGATTCAGGCCACCAGGCGGATGACCATATGGACGGGGTTTTGCCAACCACCAGCACTTCAGTTTTGCTCCCATTTAATTTGAGGCAATGATTTGACATCCAGTCCGCGACCTCATCTAGGCACTCTGCAAAACGGATGGGGGCCTGATTATTCTCCTGTGATAACATCACGATTACCTGTGTATCATCAGCATAGGAGACGATCGATACTTTATATTTCTCCACTAGTTCTGCAAGCGGCCCCACATATAGGTTGAACAGGGTGGGGCTCAAAATGGAGCCCTGTGGCACTCCCTGTGCCAAAGGAAAACTTTCCGATACAGAGGACTGCTGCCTGACTTGGAAACTTCGTGCTGAGAGAAAAGATTTCATCCAACCAAGAGCACTATGCCTAATGCCACATTTCTCTAGCCTCTGCAGAAGTATTTTATGGGAGACAGTATCAAACGCCGCACTTAGGTCAAGCAGGATTAGTGCGGCTGTTTGGCCTTCATCTGCATATTTCCTTAGAGTCTCAGTGGCGATAAGAAGGGCCGACTCAGTGGAGTGGGCCATTCTAAAACCTGACTGAGAGGGATGCAGTATATTATTCCTCTCTACATGTTCTACTAGTTGGATGTTAGTTACTTTCTCTGCAATCTTAGCTACGAAAGGTAGCAGAGAGATAGGGCGAAGATTGTCTAGACTAGTTGACTCCACAGATGGATTTTTTTTTAGTGGCTTAACGATGGCCTGTTTCCATTTATTAGGGACTGTTCCGGTTAGAAAGGAGCACGAAATGAGCTCCTGAATGCGGGGCATGATTGCCTTCGCTCCTTCCATAACTATATTTGGATGGGCTGGGTCCAAAGGGGAGCCAGATTTAATCCCTTTGGCTATGGACGTGAGTTCTTCAAGGTCCTGGATCTTAAAGACATCCAATGTCACCCCTACATGATTCATTTGATTACCCTTGGTCAGCCCCGTACCTTGTTTCGCTTCATCTGGGAAGGTGTCATAAATCTTCATCACTTTTTTTGCAAAGAAGTCTGCTACCTTATTACAGTTTTCCACCGAGTCAGGTATCTCCTCCCCCGTCTCCTGGGTTCTGAGGGAGTTCAATATGGAAAACATTTCTTTAGTGCAGTTACAGTTGGTGGTGGGACTACACAAGCCAAGGGTTTAGTAGGGTTGACCCTGGGTAAGGAGATGAGCTCTGACCTAGTCAGAGAACTTACTCAGGCTGTCCTAGTCTGTGATGGAGGCATGGATATGACCTCCTCTGTGAGTCCCAGTAATCTGGGCAAGTACAGGCAACAGCCCTTAATCAATGGAAAAGAGGCTTTGGCATTTAGGGACACAGGGGCAAGTGTCACCATGGTGACACAAGACCTTGTGAATCCTGGGCAGATTATACTTGGTGAAATGTACCAAGTGACCAATGCTAGCAACGTCAGAACAGACCATACTCTGGCAGTTGTTAACTTCTCCTGGGGAGGGGTAACTGGCCTTAAGAAGGTTGTGGTAAGTGCAGACCTACCCGTTGAATGCTTGCTTGGCAATGACTTAGAAACTTCAGCTTGGGCAGAAGTGGAGCTCAGGACCCATGCAGAAATGCTGGGCATCCCTGCAGATGTGTTTGCTGTGACCAGGTCACAAGCCAAAATGTCTAACACTGAACAGGCCTTGGATTCTGGAATAATGGACCAAGTGCCCTCCAAGAAGAGGAGTAGTAGGGTAAAGGCAGTGCCTTCCCCCTTGGCTCAGAAGGAAGATCAGTCTCTTGAGGGGGATGATCTCAGTCCTGAGGAAGGAACTGTCCCAGAGGAGCTTGAACCTGACCAGGTTGAGTTCTTGGGGACAGGGGGCCCTTCCAGGGCAGATCTGAGCCAGGAGCAGCAGAGCTGCCCCTCTCTTGAACCCCTCAGACAGCAAGCTGCTGCTGAGGCTGCTGGGAAAGCTAGTGGTCCCCATACTGTGTATTGGGATGATGGACTCTTGTACTCAGAGTGTAGAGACCCCAAGCCTGGTGCCACCAGGAGGTTGGTTATACCTCTGAAGTTCAGGGGCTTCCTATTGACCCTAGCCCATGACATTCCCTTAGCAGGTCACCTGGGCCAGAACAAGACTTGGGACAGAATTGTCCCTCACTTTCACTGGCCCCACATGTCTGAAGACACCAAGGAGTTTTGTCGCTCCTGTGTAACCTGCCAGGCCAGTGGCAAGGCAGGTGGCACTACAAAGGCCCCCTGATACCACTACCTGTGGTGGGGGTTCCCTTTGAAAGGGTGGGGATTGACATTGTTGGTCCCATGGATCCCCAAACAGCATCTGGGCACAGGTTTATCCTGGTGGTAGTGGATCATGCCACCAGGTACCCAGAGGCTATTCCCCTTAGGACCACTACAGCACCTGTGGTGGCAAGGGCCCTCCTGGGAATTTTCTCAAGAGTGGGCTTCCCTAAGGAGGTTGTATCAGACAGGGATACAAACTTTATGTCTGGATACTTAAAAGCAATGTGGAAGGAGTGTGGAGTGACTTACAAGTTCACCACACCCTATCACCCACAATGCAATGGTTTAGTTGAGAGATTCAACAAAACCTTGAAGGGCATGATTAAAGGGCTCCCAGAAAAGCTTAGGCGGAGATGGGACATACTCTTGCCCTGCCTTTTATTTGCATACAGGGAGGTGCCTCAAAAGGGGGTTGGCTACAGCCCTTTTGAACTTTTGTTTGGTCACCCTGTCAGGGGTCCATTGTGCTTGGTGAAGGAAGGATGGGAGTTACCTCTCAAGCCCCCAAAGCAAGACATAGTGGACTATGTACTTGGTCTCCGCTCCCGGATGGCTGAGTATATGAAAAAGGCAACTAAAAACCTTGAGGCTAGCCAGGAACTGCAAAAAGCCTGGCATGACCAAAAGGCTGTACTGACTGTTTACCAGCCAGGACAGAAGGTGTGGGTGTTGGAGCCAGTGGCCCCAGCAGCTCTCCAAGACAAATGGAGTGGACCCCATACCATTGTTGAACAGAAGGGTGAGGTTACCTATTTAGTAGACCTTGGAACACCCAGGTGTCCCCACAGGGTTCTCCATGTCAACAGGTTAAAACCATATGTGGACAGGGCAGACATGGGCTTGCTCATGGCTACTGATGAGGGACAGGAGGAAGAGAGTGACCCACTCCCTGACCTGCTCTCACAGAACCCTGGTGATGGGTCAGTGGATGGTGCAGCCTTGGCAGGCAGCCTCACTACCCAGCAGCAGACTGATTGCAGACAGGTGCTCAATCAGTTCAGACACATATTCTCACTGACACCCAGTCAGACTACCTGGTGCACTCATGAAGTGGACACTGGGGACAGTCTGCCTATTAAAAATAAGATTTATAGGCAACCTGACCATGTCAGGGACTGTATCAGGACAGAAGTCCAGAAGATGTTGGATTTGGGAGTTATTGAACCCTCAGATAGCCCTTGGGCTAGTCCAGTGGTCCTTGTGCCAAAACCTCACACCAATGGTGGGAAAAGAGAGATGAGGTTTTGTGTGGACTACAGGGGTCTCAATGCAGTCACTAGGACTGATGCCCATCCAATACCAAGGGCAGATGAGCTAATAGACACTTTGGCCTCAGCCAAGTATCTAAGCACATTTGACCTGACAGCTGGCTACTGGCAGATCAGACTAGCTGATGATGCAAAGCCAAAGACAGCATTCTCAACCCCTAGTGGGCATTATCAATTTGTGGTGATGCCCTTTGGTCTGAAGAATGCACCTGCCACTTTTCAGAGGTTGGTGAATACAGTCCTTACAGGTCTGGAAGCCTATAGTGCAGCATATATAGATGATATTGCTGTCTTTAGCTCCACCTGGGAGGATCACCTGGTCCACCTCAGAAATGTTTTACAGGCCCTGCAGAAAGCAGGCCTGACTATCAAGGCCACCAAGTGCCAGATAGGGCAGAGTCAGGTTGTGTACCTGGGCCACCTTGTGGGTGGAGGCCAGGTTCAACCACTGCAGAGCAAGATCCAGACCATCATGGACTGGACTGCTCCAACTACCCAGACTCAGGTGAGAGCCTTCTTAGGCCTGACTGGGTACTATAGGAGATTTGTCAAGGGGTATGGATCAATAGTGACACCCCTGAATGACTTAACTTCCAAGAAAATGCCCAAAAAGGTTCAGTGGACAGTTAGCTGTCAAAAGGCATTTGATGACCTAAAGCAGGCCATGTGCACTGCTCCCATTCTACAGAGTCCTGATTACTCCAAGAAGTTCATTGTTCAAACAGATGCATCTGAATTGGGGGTAGGGGCTGTACTGTCACAATTGAATGATGAAGGTCAGGATCAGCCAGTAGCTTTTATTAGCAGAAGGCTGACCCCTAGAGAGAAACGTTGGTCAGCCATTGAGAGGGAGGCCTTTGCTGTGGTCTGGGCTCTGAAGAAGTTGAGGCCATACTTGTTTGGTACTCACTTCCTTGTTCAAACAGACCATAAGCCCCTCTTATGGCTAAAACAAATGAAGGGTGAAAACCCCAAACTGCTTAGGTGGTCCATTTCCCTACAGGGGATGGACTTCACAGTGGAACATAGACCTGGGAGTAACCATGCCAATGCAGATGGACTCTCTAGGTACTTCCACTTAGAACATGAAGACTTAACTGGGCAAGGTTAGTTTAATGTCCCTACGTTTGGGGGGGTTGTGTAGGAGAGTATGATCTGCTTCACATGGGTACCCCCACTTTTTGCTGATGCTTCACTGTTTTTCGACCTTAGTCTGGCTGGGGCCCTGCTAATCAGAACCCCAGCCTAGCTGCTTCCTCTCTAAAATGGTTTCCATGTGCCTTAGGCACATCTCTGATTGGAATCTGGAGTGCCCTTATAAGTCCCTAGTATATGGTATACTATGTACCCAGAGCATAGGTACCTCAGAGGCCTACCAGGGGCTGCAGCATGTATTGTGCCACCCCTGGAAGGCCATCCAAAATGACACCACAGGTCTGCTACTGCAGCCTGGGTAAGGTGGTGCATGCACCCCTTACTGTGATATAGGCTACCTACATACCTACACACATATAAACCTATAAGTCACTCCTATGGCAGGCCTTATCAATCCTGAAGGCAGAGTGCGTGGGTCCTATGTGAGAGGGTGCCCCTGCATGAGCTGGGCCCCTCTGCAGCGTTCGGAGACCCTTCTCTGATGCTGTTTGTAGTGCAGCCCGACCATATACTCTTAAGCGCATTATAACCTCGCGTTAAATGCTAACTTTGGGATGGCTGCACGGAAACATGTCGTGTTTGGTGTCAAACATCTTGGAATACTACCCCCCGCCAGTTCTGGCAGCGGGGGTAGCATTCCACCCTTCTAGAGGGAGAGACATGTACACACCGGTATACCCGGTACTGACTTTCCAGAGCCCTGGCATCACAAAATGGATGCCGCTGCCACAGACACGAGTCTGGCCTCCTGCTGCTGACCGAAACTCTGGCAGGGGAGGCCTGGACAATAGGTTTCCTGTCCCAGGGAGGTGTAACCACCTCCCCAGACAGGATAGTTTGTATTGGGGCTGGGCGGGAGCACTCTCTGGTGCTTTGAAGTCCTGCACTGGGGGCACATTTGGTGTCCCTGTGCATACCCCAGTTCAAACCAGCTCAGGGGCTTCCAGCCCCTGCTCTGGCGCGAAACTGGACAAAGGGAAAGGGGTGTAACCACCCCTCTGCCCTGACCCTCCCATAGGTGGGGCCACAGAGTATGTCCAACCCCCTACCTTAGTATAAGTATGGGACCCCAGTCCTTAGGACTTTAGATTTACCTGGACGAAACTCTGACACAGAATCCTGGACCTTCGACGCTCTGCTTTAAGATTAGAGGACTGAAGAATCTCCCTTGGGGTCAAGGAGTGACTCCCCTGCTTGGCAGGCACCAAAGAAGCAATTGTCTGGTCTGCATCGCTGAAGCTCCCGCCGGACGCCGAAGTCTTTGCATCACCAGAGGTGGATTTCCAGACTTCCCCGAGGCTGCCCTGAGTCCCCAGCAAAGCTGATGCCCGTAGCTGTTGTGGGTAACGTGGAACCATGACCCCTGGACACCAATCGCATTTGCAAGTGCATCCTCTTCTGGGTCTCCCACGAAGTCGTGCTTTGGGCTCCGAGTAGCGCCAGCCTCCAGCACCAACTGCACCGAAGATCACTGGCCTCCACTCCACGAGTTTCCTGTGAGCCAGCTCCACGTGCGTCGACTCGAGGCTCCTTCGCGGTCGCTACTCCATTGGCTAGTAGGCCCTCCCGAAGGCCAATCTTCTTCTGCTTGGGCTCCCTGGTTGCTCCAGGTGTTCCCTGACTTACCCTCGCTGGGTGAGTCCGACAGACCTTGCTGGTCTGCAACATCGTCCTTCTTCCATTTCCACGAGACTTGCCGTTGCCAAGGCTTGTTGGGTCCAATCCGGTCGCCGACACCCCTGCAATCGACAGGCGTCGTGGGACAGCTCGAATCCAGCTCCTGGTCATCGTCGACGCCTCCTGGACCTCGTGGCTGAAGAGTCAAGACGACCATCAACCTACCTGAAGCACTCGACATCGGTGGGCATCTGCTCATCGCCTTCCTGGTCACTGGCTAGTGACCCAGACTCTGTCCCCTCTGCTTTCAGGTTCTTCAGATCTTCGATCCACCTTTGGATCCACCCGAACACTTTCGACTTGGCCGCCAGCAGCACTTTGCAGCAGATCGCCATTGAAAGCGACGACGAAACCCGACCCCGAAAGACACCTATGCACCCGGCTCCCCTGGGTGAGGTAACTCGAGTACTCCGGTGCTCCCGTGGGTATTGACACTAGAAAAGCCTAGTTCTCAAAGGGTTTGCTCCAAGTCCTCCTCTAAGTGTCCCTTTTCTTTTAAATTCAAATCGCGACTTTCCCCATAGAAGTTAACGGCGATTCGCGGCTGTGTTCATACACTGCACGCGTCCCCCGTGGGTCCCCTGTGTCACTACCTTGGGTGGTTCCTTGTGGTCCAAGCACTTCTACAGGCTCTAGGCCTTGTGTCTAGCTCAGTCGTGGTTCTTATACCACTTTATTGGTATATGGTTTGGTACGCCCCTAGGGCTCAAACGTGTATTTGTGCTATTACTGTAGATAACTAACTTATAATTTATGTACTTCGAACTCTAGCCTCATAAAGAGACTAGAGGGGTGTGTTTAGCAATAAATACATATATTTTGAATATATACCTGGTGTGGTCCTCTTTCATTTGGTCACTCAAGAGATTATAGACTGGTAAAACAAGCTGCTTTACATTCCTTCAAGACTTAGCCTGAAGGCTGCTCTCCATAGCTACCACTAGGATAGCTTTCAATAAAGGTTGTCTTTAACCTATCTCCAATAAGGGGTTGTTTGGACTGGTGCAAGGTGCCCACTATAATTAGTGGACAGCATATGCCAGGCCAACTTCTCACAAGAGTGGTGCAGAAGGAGGCAAGAGAGGTGCAGAAAGAAGCAAGAGAGGCACAGAAAGAGGAAGAAAGGTACAGAAAGAAGCAAGGTAAGTGCAGAAAGAGGCAAGAGAGGTGCAGAAAGAGGCAAGAGAGGTGCAGAAAGAGGCAAGAGAGGTAGCAGAAAGAAGCAAGAGTAAGTGCAGAAAGAAGCAAGAGAAGTGCAGAAAGAGGCAAGAGAGGTGCAGAAAGAGGCAAGAGAGGTGCAGAAAGAGGCAAGAGAGGTGCAGAAAGAGGAAGAGGGGTGCAGAAAGAGGCAAGAGAGAGTGCAGAAAGAAGCAAGAGAGGTGCAGAAAGAAGCAAGAGAAGTGCAGAAAGAAGCAACAGAGGTACAGAAAGAGGCAAGAGAGCTGCAGAAAGAGGCAAGAGAGGTGCAGAAAGAGGCATGAGAAGTACAGAAAGAGGTAAGAGAGGTGCAGAAAGAGGCAAGAGAGGTGCAGAAAGAAAGAGGGGTGCAGAAAGAGGCAAGAGAAGTGCAGAAAGAGGCAAGAGAGGTGCAGAAAGAGGCAAGAGAAGTGCAGAAAGAGGCAAGAGAGGTGCAGAAAGAGGCAAGAGAGTTGCAGAAAGAGGCAAGAGGGGTGCAGAAAGAGGCAAGAGAGGTGCAGAAAGAGGCAAGAGTGGTGCGGAAAGAGGCAAGAGAAGTGCAGAAAGAAGCAAGAGAGGTGCAGAAAGAGGCAAGAGAAGTGCAGAAAGAAGCAAGAGAGGTGCAGAAAGAGGAAGAGAGGTGCAGAAAGAGGAAGAGAGGTGCAGAAAGAGGCAAGAGAGGTGCAGAAAGAAGCAAGAGAGGTGCAGAAAGAGGCAAGAGAGGTGCAGAAAGAGAGCAAGAGAAGTAGCAGAAAGAGGCAAGAGAGGTGCAGAAAGAGGCAAGAGAGGTGCAGAAAGAGGCAAGAGAGGTGCAGAAAGAGGCAAGAGAGGTGCAGAAAGAGGCAAGAGAGGTGCAGAAAGAGGCAAGAGAGGTGCAGAAAGAAGCAAGAGAGGTGCAGAAAGAAGCAAGAGAATTGCAGAAAGAAGCAAGAGAGGTGCAGAAAGAGCCAAGAGAGGTGCAGAAAGAAGCAAGAGAGGTGCAGAAAGAGGCAAGAGAAGTGCAGAAAGAAGCAAGAGAAGTACAGAAGGAGGCAAGTGAGGTACAGAAAGAAGCAAGCGAGGTGCAGAAAGAGGCAAGAGAAGTGCAGAAAGAGGCAAGAGAAGTGCATAAAGAAGCAATAGAGTTGCAAAAATAGGCAAGAGGGGTGCAGAAAGAGGCAAGAGAGGTGCAGAAAGAGGGAAGAGGGGTGCAGAAAGAGGATGAAAGGTGCAGAAATAAGAAAGAGAAGTGCAGAAAGTAGCAAGAGAAGTGTAGAAAGAGGCAAGTGAGGTACAGAAAAAGGCAAGAGAGGTAGAGAAAGAGGCAAGAGTGGTGCAGAAAGAGGCAAGAGAGGTGCTGAAAGAGGAAGAATGGTGCAGAAAAAGGAAGAGAGGTGCAGAAAGAGGCAAGAGAGGTACAGAAAGTAGGAAGAGGGGTGCAGAAAGAGGGAAGTGGGATGCAGAAAGAGGCAAGAGTGGTGCAGAAAGAGCCAAGAGAGGTACAAAAAGAAGCAAGAGAAGTGCAGAAAGAACCAACAGAGGTAGAGAAAGAGGCAAGAGGGGTGCAGAAAGAGGCAAGAGAGCTGCAGAAAGAGGGAAGAGGGGTACAGAAAGAGGAAGAAAGGTGCAGAAAGAAGCAAGAGAAGTGCAGAAAGAAGCAAGAGAAGTGCAGAAAGAAGCAAGAGAAGTACAGAAAGAGGCAAGTGAGGTACAGAAAGAAGCAAGCGAGGTGCAGAAAGAGGCAAGAGAAGTGCAGAAAGAGGCAAGAGAAGTGCATAAAGAAGCAACAGACTTGCAAAAAGAGGCAAGAGGGGTGCAGAAAGAGGCAAGAGAGGTGCAGAAAGAGGGAAGAGGGGTGCAGAAAGAGGAAGAAAGGTGCAGAAATAAGCAAGGGAAGTGCAGAAAGTAGCAAGAGAAGTGCAGAACGAGGCAAGTGAGGTGCAGAAAGACGCAAGCGAGATGCAGAAAGAGGCAAGAGAAGTGCTGAAAGAGGCAAGAGAGGTGCAAATAGAGGGACGAGAGGTACAGAAAGAGAGAAGAGTGGTTCAGAGAGAAGCAAGAGATGTACAGAAATAAGCAAGAGAAGTGCAGAAAGAAGCAAGAGAGGTGCAGGAAGAGGAAGAAAGGGGGAGGAAGCAAGTGAAGTCCAGAAAGAGGCAAGAGTGGTGCAGAAAGAGGAAGAAAGGGGGAGGAAGCAAGTGAAGTCCAGAAAGAGGCAAGAGTGGTGCAGAAAGAAGCAAGAGAGGTGAAGAAAGAGGCAAGAGAAGTGCAGAAAGAAAAAAACTGCAGAAAGAGGAAGAAAGGCACAGAAAGAAGCAAGAAAAGTACAGAAAGAAGCAAGAGAAGTGCAGAAAGAGGCAAGTGAGGTACAGAAAAAGGCAAGAGAGGTACAGAAAGAGGCAAGAGTGGTGCAGAAAGAGGCAAGAGTGGTGCAGAAAGAGGCAAGAGAGGTGCAGAAAAAGGAGGAAAGGTGCAGAAAGAGGAAGAGAGGTGCAGAAAGAGGCAAGAGAGGTACAGAAAGTAGGAAGAGGGGTTCAGAAAGAGGGAATTTGGGTGCAGAAAGAGGCAAGAGGGTTGCAGAAAGAACCAAGAGAGGTACAGAAAGAAGCAAGAGAATTGCAGAAAGAACCAACAGAGGTGCAGAAAGAGGCAAGAGGGGTGCAGAAAGAGGCAAGAGAGCTGGAGAAAAAGGGAAGAGGGGTACAGAAAGAGGAAGAAAGGTGCAGAAAGAAGCAAGAGAATTACAGAAAGAAGCAAGAGAAGTGCAGAAAGAAGCAAGAGAAGTACAGAAGGAGGCAAGTGAGGTACAGAAAGAAGCAAGCAAGGTGCAGAAAGAGGCAAGAGAAGTGCAGAAAGAGGCAAGAGAAGTGCATAAAGAAGCAATAGAGTTGCAAAAATAGGCAAGAGGGGTGCAGAAAGAGGCAAGAGAGGTGCAGAAAGAGGGAAGAGGGGTGCAGAAAGAGGACGAAAGGTGCAGAAATAAGAAAGAGAAGTGCAGAAAGTAGCAAGAGAAGTGTAGAAAGAGGCAAGTGAGGTACAGAAAAAGGCAAGAGAGGTAGAGAAAGAGGCAAGAGAGGTGCTGAAAGAGGAAGAATGGTGCAGAAAGAGGAAGAGAGGTGCAGAAAGAGGCAAGAGAGGTACAGAAAGTAGGAAGAGGGGTGCAGAAAGAGGGAAGTGGATGCAGAAAGAGGCAAGAGTGGTGCAGAAAGAGCCAAGAGAGGTACAAAAAGAAGCAAGAGAAGTGCAGAAAGAACCAACAGAGGTAGAGAAAGAGGCAAGAGAGCTGCAGAAAGAGGGAAGAGGGGTACAGAAAGAGGAAGAAAGGTGCAGAAAGAAGCAAGAGAAGTGCAGAAAGAAGCAAGAGAAGTGCAGAAAGAGGCAAGAGAAGTGCAGAAAGAGGCAAGAGAAGTGCATAAAGAAGCAATAGAGTTGCAAAAATAGGCAAGAGGGGTGCAGAGAGGCAAGAGAGGTGCAGAAAGAGGGAAGAGGGGTGCAGAAAGAGGACGAAAGGTGCAGAAATAAGAAAGAGAAGTGCAGAAAGTAGCAAGAGAAGTGTAGAAAGAGGCAAGTGAGGTACAGAAAAAGGCAAGAGAGGTAGAGAAAGAGGCAAGAGTGGTGCAGAAAGAGGCAAGAGAGGTGCTGAAAGAGGAAGAATGGTGCAGAAATTGGAAGAGAGGTGCAGAAAGAGGCAAGAGAGGTACAGAAAGTAGGAAGAGGGGTGCAGAAAGAGGGAAGTGGATGCAGAAAGAGGCAAGAGTGGTGCAGAAAGAGCCAAGAGAGGTACAAAAAGAAGCAAGAGAAGTGCAGAAAGAAGCAAGAGAGGTGCAGAAAAAAGAGAGTGAGGTGCAGAAAGAGGCAAGAGAGGTGCAGAAAGAGGAAGAAAGATACAGAAAGAAGGAAGAGAAGTGCAGAAAGAAGCAAGAGAAGTGCAGAAAGAGGCAAGTGAGGTGCAGAAAGAAGCAAGCGAGGTGCAGAAAGAGGCAAGAGAAGTGCATAAAGAGGCAAGAGAAGTGCAGAAAGAGGCAAGAGAGAGTGCAGAAAGAGGCAAGAGAGGTGCAGAAAGAGGCAAGAGAAGTGCAGAAAGAAGCAAGAGAGGTGCAGAAAGAGGCAAGAGAGAGGTGCAGAAGAGAGAGTCAAGAGAGGTGCAGAAAGAAGGCAAGAGAGGTGCAGAAAGAGGCAAGAGAGGTGCAGAAAGAGAGGACAAGAGAGGTGCAGAAAGAGGCAAGAGAGGTGCAGAAAGAGGCAAGAGAGGTGCAGAAAGAAGCAAGTGAGGTACAGAAAGAGGCAAGAGAAGTGCAGAAAGAGGCGAGAGGTGCAGAAAGAGGCAAGAGAGGAGCAGAAAGAGGCAAGAGAGGAGCGGAAAGAGAGAAGAGGGGTGCAGAAAGAGGCAAGAGAGGTGCAGAAAGAAGCAAGAGAAGTACAGAAAGAAGCAAGAGGAGTGCAGAAAGAAGCAAGAGAAGTACATAAGGAGGCAAGAGAAGTGCAGAAAGAAGCAATAAAGTTGCAAAATTAGGCAAGAGGGGTGCAGAAAGAGGCAAGAGAGGTGCAGAAAGAAGGAAGAGAGGTGCAGAAAGAGGCAAGAGAAGGTGCAGAAAGAAGCAAGAGAAGTGCATAAAGTAGCAAGAGAAGTGCAGAAAGAGGCAAGTGAGGTACAGAAAGAGGCAAGAGAGGTGCAGAAAGAGGCAAGAGTGGTGCAGAAAGAGGCAAGAGAGGTGCTGAAAGAGGAAGAATGGTGCAGAAAAAGGAAGAGAGGTACAGAAAGAAGCAAGCGAGGTGCAGAAAGAGGCAAAGAAGTGCAGAAAGAGGCAAGAGAAGTGCATAAAGAAGCAATAGAGGTGCAGAAATGAGGCAAGAGAGGTGCAGAAAGAGGCAAGAGAGGTGCAGAAAGAAGGAAGAGAGGTGCAGAAAGAGGCAAGAGAGGTGCAGAAAGAAGCAAGAGAAGTGCATAAAGAGGCAAGAGAAGTGCAGAAAGAGGCAAGAGAGGTGCAGAAAGAGGCAAGAGAGGTAGCAGAAAGAGGCAAGAGTGGTGCAGAAAGAGGCAAGAGAGGTGCAGAAAGAGGAAGAGATGGTGCAGAAAGAGGCAAGAGAGGTGCAGAAAGAGGCAAGAGAGGTACAGAAAGTAGGAAGAGGGGTGCAGAAAGAGGCAAGAGAGGTGCAGAAAGAGGCAAGAGAGGTGCAGAAAGAGAGCAAGAGAAGGTGCAGAAAGAAGCAACAGAGGTAGAGAAAGAGGCAAGAGGGGTGCAGAAAGAGGCAAGAGAGCTGCAGAAAGAGGGAAGAGGGGTACAGAAAGAGGCAAGAGAAGTGCAGAAAGAAGCAAGAGAAGTGCAGAAAGAAGCAAGAGAAGTGCAGAAAGAAGCAAGAGAAGTACAGAAAGAGGCAAGTGAGGTACAGAAAGAAGCAAGCGAAGCAACAGACTTGCAAAAAGAGGCAAGAGAAGTGCAGAAAGAGGCAAGAGAAGTGCAGAAAGAAGCAAGCAGACGTTCAGAAAGAGGCAAGAGAGGTGCAGAAAGAGGCAAGAGAGGTGAAGAAAGAGGCAAAACATTTGCAAAAAGAGGCAAGAAAGGTGCAGAAATAAGCAAGAGAAGTGCAGAAAGAGGCAAGAGAAGTGCAGAAAGAGGCAAGTGAGGTGCAGAAAGAGGCAAGTGAGGTGCAGAAATAGGCAAGAGAGGTGCAGAAAGAGGCAAGAGAGGTGCAGAAAGAGGCAAGAGAGGTGCAGAAAGAAGCAAGAGAGGTGCAGAAAGAAGCAAGAGAGGTGCAGAAAGAAGCAAGAGAAGTGCAGAAAGAGGCAAGAGAAGTGCAGAAAGAGGCAAGAAAGGTGCAGAAAGAGGCAAGAGAGGTGCAGAAAGAGGCAACGAGAGTTGCAGAAAGTAGGAAGAGAGGTTCAGAAAGAGGGAAGATGGGTGCAGAAAGAGGCAAGAGGGTTGCAGAAAGAAGCAAGAGAGGTACAGAAAGAAGCAAGACAAGTACAGAAAGAACCAACAGAGGTGCAGAAAGAGACAAGAGGGGTGCAGAAAGAGGAAAGAGAGCTGGAGAAAAAGGGAAGAGTGGTACAGAAAGAGGAAGAAAGGTGCAGAAAGAGGCAAGAGAATTGCAAAAAGAAGCAAGAGAAGTGCAGAAACAAGCAAGAGAGGTACAGAAAGAGGTAAGAGGGGTACAGAAAGAAGCAAGCGAGGTGCAGAAAGAGGCAAGAGAAGTGCAGAAAGAGGCAAGAGAAGTGCATAAAGAAGCAAGAGAGTTGCAGAAAGAGGCAACAGTAGTGCATAAAGAGGCAAGAGAGGTGCAGAAAGAGGGAAGAGAGGTGCAGAAAGAGGACAGAGAGGTGCAGAAAGAAGCAAGAGAAGTGCAGAAAGAGGCAAGAGAGGTGCAGAAAGAGGCAAGAGAGGTACAGAAAGAGGCAAGAGAGGTAGCAGAAAGAGGCAAGAGTGGTGCAGAAAGAGGCAAGAGAGGTGCAGAAAGAGGCAAGAGAGGTGCAGAAAGAAGCAAGAGAGGTGCAGAAAGAGGCAAGAGAGGTGCAGAAAGAGGCAAGAGGGTGCAGAAAGAGGCAAGAGGGTGCAGAAAGAGGCAAGAGAGGTGCAGAAAGAAGCAAGAGAAGTGCAGAAAGAAGCAAGAGAAGTGCAGAAAGAAGCAAGAGAGGTGCAGAAAGAGGCAAGAGAGGTGCAGAAAGAGGCAAGAGAGGTGCAGAAAGAGGCAAGAGAGGTGCAGAAAGAGAGCAAGAGAGGTGCAGAAAGAAGCAAGAGAGGTGCAGAAAGAGGCAAGAGAAGTGCAGAAAGAGGCAAGAGAGGTGCAGAAAGAGGCAAGAGAGGTGCAGAAAGAGGCAAGAGAGGTGCAGAAAGAGGCAAGAGAAGTGCAGAAAGAGGCAAGAGAGGTGCAGAAAGAGGCAAGAGAGGTGCAGAAAGAGGCAAGAGAGGTGCAGAAAGAGGCAAGAGAGGTGCAGAAAGAGGCAAGAGAGGTGCAGAAAGAGGCAAGAGAGGTGCAGAAAGAAGCAAGAGAAGTGCAGAAAGAAGCAAGAGAGGTGCAGAAAGAGGCAAGAGAGGTGCAGAAAGAGGCAAGAGAGGTGCAGAAAGAGGCAAGAGAGGTGCAGAAAGAGGCAAGAGAGGTGCAGAAAGAGGCAACAGAGGTGCAGAAAGAGGCAAGAGAAGTGCAGAAAGAGGCAAGAGAGGTGCAGAAAGAGGCAAGAGAGTGTGCAGAAAGAAGCAAGAGAGGTGCAGAAAGAAGCAAGAGAGGTGCAGAAAGAGGCAAGAGAGGTGCAGAAAGAGGCAAGAGAGGTGCAGAAAGAGGCAAGAGAAGTGCAGAAAGAAGCAAGAGAGGTGCAGAAAGAGGCAAGAGAGGTACAGAAAGAGAGCAAGAGAGGTGCAGAAAGAAGCAAGAGAGGTGCAGAAAGAAGCAAGAGAGGTGCAGAAAGAAGCAAGAGAGGTGCAGAAAGAGGCAAGAAAGGTGCAGAAAGAGCAAGAGAGGTGCAGAAAGAGGCAAGAGAGGTGCAGAAAGAGGCAAGAGAGGTGCAGAAAGAAGCAAGAGAGGTGCAGAAAGAGGCAAGAGAGGTGCAGAAAGAAGCAAGAGAGGTGCAGAAAGAGGCAAGAGAGAGTGCAGAAAGAAGCAAGAGAGGTACAGAAAGAGGCAAGAGAGGTACAGAAAGAAGCAAGAGAGGTGCAGAAAGAGGCAAGAGAGGTGCAGAAAGAGGCAAGAGAGGTGCAGAAAGAGGCAAGAGAAGTGCAGAAAGAGGCAAGAGAGGTGCAGAAAGAGGCAAGAGAGGTGCAGAAAGAGGCAAGAGAGGTGCAGAAAGAAGGAAGAAGGGTGCAGAAAGAGGCAAGAGAAATGCAGAAAGAGGCAACAGAGGTGCAGAAAGAGGCATGAGAGGTGCAGAAAGTAGCAAGAGGGTTGCAGAAAGAGGCAAGAGAGGTGCAGAAAGAGGCAAGAGAGGTGCAGAAAGAAGCAAGAGAGGTGCAGAAAGAGGCAAGAGAGGTGCAGAAAGAGGCAAGAGAGGTGCAGAAAGAGGCAAGAGAAGTGCAGAAAGAGGCAAGAGAGGTGCAGAAAGAGGCAAGAGAGGTGCAGAAAGAAGCAAGAGAGGTGCAGAAAGAAGCAAGAGAAGTGCAGAAAGATGCAAGAGAAGTGCAGAAAGAGGTAAGGAAGGTGCAGAAAGAGGCAAGAGAGGTGCAGAAAGAGGCAAGAGAAGTGCAGAAAGAAGCAAGAGAAGTTGCAGAAAGAGGCAAGAGAGGTGCAGAAAGAGGCAAGAGAGGTGCAGAAAGAGGGAAGAGAGGTGCAGAAAGAGGCAAGAAAGGTGCAGAAAGAAGCAAGAGAGGTGCAGAAAGAAGCAAGAGAAGTGCAGAAAGAGGCAAGAGAGGTACAGAAAGAGGCAAGAGAGATGCAGAAAGAAGCAAGAGAGGTGCAGAAAGAGGCAAGAGAGGTGCAGAAAGAGGCAAGAGAGGTGCAGAAAGAGGCAAGAGAGGTGCAGAAAGAGGCAAGAGGGTGCAGAAAGAGGCAAGAGAGGTGCAGAAAGAAGCAAGAGAGGTGCAGAAAGAGGCAAGAGAGTGCAGAAAGAAGCAAGAGAGGTGCAGAAAGAGGCAAGAGAGGTGCAGAAAGAGGCAAGAGAGGTGCAGAAAGAAGCAAGAGAGGTGCAGAAAGAGGCAAGAGAGGTGCAGAAAGAGGCAAGAGAAGTGCAGAAAGAGGCAAGAGAGGTGCAGAAAGAGGCAAGAGAGGTGCAGAAAGAGGCAAGAGAGGTGCAGAAAGAAGCAAGAGAGGTGCAGAAAGAGGCAAGAGAAGTGCAGAAAGAGGCAAGAGAGGTGCAGAAAGAGGCAAGAGAGGTGCAGAAAGAGGCAAGAGAGGTGCAGAAAGAGGCAAGAGAAGTGCAGAAAGAGAGCAAGAGAGGTGCAGAAAGAGGCAAGAGAGGTGCAGAAAGAGGCAAGAGAGGTGCAGAAAGAGGCAAGAGAGGTGCAGAAAGAGGCAAGAGAGGTGCAGAAAGAGGCAAGAGAGGTGCAGAAAGAAGCAAGAGGATGCAGAAAGAGGCAAGAGAAGTGCAGAAAGAGCCAAGAGAGGTGCAGAAAGAGGCAAGAGAGGTGCAGAAAGAAGCAAGAGAGATGCAGAAAGAAGCAAGAGAGGTGCAGAAAGAAGCAAGAGAGGTGCAGAAAGAGGTAAGAAGGATGCAGAAAGAAGCAAGAGAGGTGCAGAAAGAGGCAAGAGAAGTACAGAAAGAGGCAAGTGAGGTGCAGAAAGAGGCAAGAGAGGTGGAGAAAGAAGAAAGAAACAAGAGAGGTGCAGAAAGAGGCAAGAGAGGTGCAGAAAGAGACAAGACAGGTGCCGAAAGAGGCAAGAGAGGTGCAGAAAGAGGCAAGAGAGGTGCAGAAAGAAGCAAGCAGAGGTGCAGAAAGAGGCAAGAGAGGTACAGAAGAGAGAGTCAAGAGAAGTGCAGAAAGAAGCAAGAGAGGTGCAGAAAGAGAGGGTGCAGAAAGAGGCAAGAGAGGTGCAGAAAGAAGCAAGAGAGGTGCAGAAAGAAGCAAAAGAAGTGCAGAAAGAGGCAACAGAGGTGCAGAAAGTAGGCAAGAGAAGGGTGCAGAAAGAGGCAAGAGAGGTGCAGAAAGAGGCAAGAGAGGTACAGAAAGAAGCAAGAGAGTGCAGAAAGAACCAACAGAGGTGCAGAAAGAGGCAAGAGAGGAACAGAAAGAAGCAAGAGAAGTGCAGAAAGAAGCAAGAGAGGTGCAAAAATAGGTAGAAATGTACAGAAAAAGGCAAGAGTGGTGCAGAAAGAGGCAAGAGAAGTGCAGAAAGAGGCAAGAGAGGTGCAGAAAGAGGCAAGAGAGGTACAGAAAGTGGAAGAGAAGTGCAGAAAGAGGCAAGAGAGGTGCAGAAAGTAGGCAAGAGGGGTGCAGAAAGAGGCAAGAGAGGTGCAGAAAGAGGCAAGAGGGTGCAGAAAGAACAAGAGAGGTACAGAAAGAGGCAAGAGAAGTTGCAGAAAGAGCCAAGCAGAAGTGCAGAAAGAGGCAAGAGAGGTGCAGAAAGAGGCAAGAGTAGCTAGCAGAAAGAGGCAAGAGAGGTGCAGAAAGAGGCAAGAGAGGTACAGAAAGAAGCAAGAGAGGTGCAGAAAGAAGCAAGAGAAGTACAGAAAGAAGCAAGCAGAGGTGCATAAAGAGGCAAGAGAAGTGCAGAAAGAGGCAAGAGAGGTGCCAAAAGAGGCAAGAGAAGTGCAGAAAGAGGCAAGAGGGGTGCAGAAAGAGGCAAGAGAGGTGCAGAAAGAGGCAAGAGAGGTGCAGAAAGAGGCAAGAGAGGTGCAGAAAGAAGCAAGAGAGGAGTGCAGAAAAGAAGCAAGAGAGGTGCAGAAAGAGGCAAGAGAGGTACAGAAAGAGGCAAGAGTGGTGCAGAAAGAGGCAAGAGAGGTGCTGAAAGAGGCAACAGAATGGTGCAGAAAGAAGCAAGAGAAGTGCAGAAAGAGGCAAGAGAAGTGCAGAAAGAGTAAGAGAGGTGCAGAAAGAGGCAAGAGAGGTGCAGAAAGAGGCAAGAGAAGTGCAGAAATAAGCAACAGAGGTGCAGAAAGAGGCAAGAGAGGTGCAGAAGGAGGCCAGAGAGGTGCAGAAAGAGGGAAGAGAGGTACAGAAAGAGGCAAGAGAGGTACAGAAATGAGGCAAGAGAGGTGCAGAAAGAAGCAAGAGAAGTGCAGAAAGAGGCAAGAGGGGTGCAGAAAGAGTAAAGAGAATTGCAGAAAAAAGCAAGAGAGGTGCAGAAAGAGGCAGGAGAACTGCAGAAAGAGGCAAGAGAAGTGCAGAAAGAGGAAAGAGAGGTGCAGAAAG
>CAWUFW010017842.1:0-245977 GCA_963921515.1 Calotriton arnoldi
GGATGTATCTGCAAACAATGGGGAAACAGACAGACATCAGTCACCTGCACCAAACGCACACACCACTGTGAGCACAGCACATTACAGAGCAAGCCCTGGCATCATTAGTTGTACATTGCTAAAAGTGCCCTAATTGAACAGGAGAAGTCAATTGTCAGTCTGATGCCAAGCATGGCACTCACATCCCACATGGCCTTGCACCCATCTGTCTGGTGTCTGTTGGATTGCAACACCCCAGTGTTGACACATGCACCAAGTACACAGTAGTTGGACAGTGCAGAGGACACGGTGTGGACACATCACAGCTCTTGCCACTGAGTCAGTACAGGTTTACGGATGTAAGGGATGCCCAGAGTCAAATAGGAAATGCATGTGATGCATTCCAGCGACAGACACCATGATGCACCCATGTCCTGATAGCCAGCGCCACTATGGTGTGCATGTAGCACATGTCACTCCCCTGCAGGATCACCAATCAGTAGACACATGCCATGGCGGAGGCATGACTGCAAAGTCATACATCACTGTCTCAGTGATGTATGACTTTGCAGCCAGACAACAACACTCTGCACTGTGTCACAATAGTAGGTCATGGGGAATGCAAGTCCTGGAGCTGCACAAGTGCACATGTACATCCCCCACAACACATCCTCTTAACCCTCATCTGTCCAGGTCATACCTATTGGACATATGGGAGACCTGTGACACTACCCTCTGAACCTGAGCCCCTCACACTCTGCTGTGCATGGGGAACAGCTGCCTGAACTTCACATTTACATGCCCCAGTCTGCATGGGCAGCTGATCAGACACCTATGTGTCACACAAGTATCGTCTCCTATGGTCACATCTCCAGTGGCATGCTGAGCCCCTACCAAGAAACTCCACAGCAGTCCTGGCGACTAATCCACAGCACACTGACACAGAGGCAGACACCTGAGGGGTCAAATCACTGTGCACAATGTGTCCTCTGATACACGGGAGTGGGAGTACAGAGTGTATTGTATGGCCTGGAGTAGGCATGACTGTCCAGCCCCACATGAATGAGGGATGAGCCCTGGACTGTAGGCAGCTGGCTAAGTATGTGTGACACACGTCATATACATACTCCTGGGGCCCAAACATTGTTCCCACCCGCAGCATGGGTGTGTGCCAGGTACCCCAGCCACATGTGGTGGATCAGCTCAGCAATTGGACCACAGATCAAAGTAACACGCTGAATACATGTCAGAATACAGGCATTGTGTAAGCAATGGACCCACCCATGATGCCCACCACAGAGTCAGGGAAACAGATGCTGTCTCCCACCTTGAGTCAAGCAAACTGCAAGGACACAGTCCTAAGTGACAGAATTCCCTGCATGTAAGGGCCACACCTGGGTATCAGATGAGGAGTGGGCAGTGCACAATAGAGGGACATGGCTCCTGGACAACATGACTGCTGTACTGTGGCAGTTCAACCTGGCCCGAGGAGGGCACATAACATGTTAGACAGAGTACACAGTGCAGTCTTTGACTCACCCCCTCCTTGCTGCTCTCTGGCCTTCAGCTGCCCATCCAGGTCTGGAAAGACCACCGCCAGGATCCTGAGCATGTGGGGGGTCAGGGTCCGTGTTCCGCCCCTCCTGCGAGGAGGCGACAGCTTCAGCTGGACCCGTGCAATCCTCCGGGTCCAGCCCCGAAGGTCCTGCCACCTCTTTTGGCAGTTGCGGATCCGGCGCTTGTAGACCCCCACGGACCGGACAGCCCGGACGATGTCCTTCCATATCTCATGCTTCCGATGGGCAGAAGCCTGTCAGGATGACAAAGTGATAAGGCCATTACTACACATGCAACATATCCGTGCATGACACAGTTGCATATACATGTCGCAATCACAGGGGCACATGGTGTACCCAGGCAGTGCACGGCTGCCCATGGACAGTTTTCCAGAAGTCACTACATGGTATCATAGCATGGGGAGTAAAACCCTGTTCAGAAGCACTGTCACTGCACCATACCTGTCCAGTGCAAGTCACTACACACTATGGGGGTGACAACTACTCAGTGAGCCTGCTAGCCAGTGGTGTGCTGACTCTCAGCCTTGCTAGTCAGACAAAATGCACATTCAGAAAGGCAGTGCACAGAACACTCACCTGCTCCCCTGGTGTCCCATACAGCTTGCTGTACTGTGGAAGTAGGCTGTCCAGCAGGGCCTGGTTCTCTTCAAGGCTGAAGGCTGGGGCTCTCTCCACAGTACGTGCCATTGCAGGGTCCAGAGGGGCAGAGACAGCAGCAGTGCAGTGGCAGATGTCGTCCTGGAGCATGTAGTGCAGGCAAGTGGGCTCTCAGGGGAACATGCAGCAATATATATGTGCTGGAGAGGCAGATACTGTCCCTTGTGTCCAAAGTGATAGGTCCAAGTCGCTTGCATCTTCTGAATCTGGCCAATCCATGGAATAGCAGCACCAAAACACGCCCACAGCATCCTTCAAAATTTCAACTTCATGACATACATGATTTTGCAACATTGTTGTGGGTGACCAACTGATTTTCCAGCAACCGACTCGCTCGAATATTCGAAAACGCGTCCGTTGCCAGGCAAGCCCATTGTCAATGGGTGCGCACCGATCGGTCCATTGAGGTACAACGCGCACAGGGGTACAACGCTGCACTCGCACACATTGAAAGCAATGGGCCGGCCGGAGGCACCGATCGGTCCATTGCAGTACAACGCGCACAGGGGTACAACGCTGCACCGCACACATTGAATGCAATGGGCCGGCCGGAGGCACCGATCGGTCCATTGCAGTACAACGCGCACAGGGGTACAACGCGCACCCGCACACATTGAATGCAATGGGCCGGCCGGAGGCACCGATCGGTCCATTGCAGTACAACGCGCACAGGGGTACAACGCGTACCCGCACACATTGAATGCAATGGGCCGGGCCGGAGGCACCGATCGGTCCATTGCAGTACAACGCGCACAGGGGTACAACGCTGCACCCGCACACATTGAATGCAATGGGCCGGCCGGAGGCACCGATCGGTCCATTGCAGTACAACGCGCACAGGGGTACAACGCGCACCCGCACACATTGAATGCAATGGGCCGGCCGGAGGCACCGATCGGTCCATTGCAGTACAACGCGCACAGGGGTACAACGCGCACCCGCACACATTGAATGCAATGGGCCGGCCGGAGGCACCGATCGGTCCATTGCAGTACAACGCGCACAGGGGTACAACGCGTACCCGCACACATTGAAAGCAATGGGCCGGCCGGAGGCACCGATCGGTCCATTGCAGTACAACGCGCACAGGGGTACAACGCGTACCCGCACACATTGAAAGCAATGGGCCGGCCGGAGGCACCGATCGGTCCATTGCTGTTCAACGCATCACTGTACATGTGACTGGCATATGTCAGCATGCCTGTCTCAGATGGACATATGCCAGCCACAGATAGCTCCCAGGGAGTGAGGGGCACACCTACATCACGACAGCCTGTCCAAACCTTATCATAAGGCATGTAAGGCTGCATTTCCTATTGTGTGTATGTTGGTGTACATGTTGTCCTGTGGGTGTCACCTGTGGGCAGCCACCCCCAGGCTGTGCACGTGTTAATGGGGACAGGATCCTGGGTGTTACGTGTACGTGACCACTGTGATGTGCAACTGTTCATATCTGTGCATGTGCCATGGTCACATTTCACAGTGGTGTTTGTGTATGTCATGTCACATACCCCGTGAGTCCCATGTGGGACGGTATGTTTGAGCCAGGGTGTCCCAGTGGCACAATAGTGATGGCCCTCCACAGTCTTTGTGCATGTAGTGTTTACAATGTCTCTGATTTCATGTGCACAATGGGAGACAGTCTCCACATCCACGTTGTGTGTGCATGGACTCTGATGTTGTGCGTGTGTGTCACAGACGTCCATGGCTCTCCTGCCATGGCAAGTGTGGCCACTACCTGTGGGGGTCATGTTTGTTTTGTTGTGGTGTACACATGATACTCCAGGTGATGCCAGTGTCCATGTGGCATTACAGGGTCCCTGGGAATGTGCCTGTCGTTGAGCTGTGGTGCCTGGGGCACATCTGTCCTCACATGTCACTGGGGGTGACTGTGACACAGCATCATGATATCCAATGGGCCAACCTGGGACAAATTGATGCCACCTGTAGGACCGTGTTGACAGATGTTGGCCATGTATGTACCATACATGTCGTTCCGGTACTGCACACTTCATGTAGTTGTGCCTCATGATGATGTATGTTGGGATCTTGAGTGTGTTCAATGCCGCATATGTGGGGTGACTGACGATCTTGCTTACTTCTCCTCTGCACTGCAGGGCTCCTGCTGTCCATCGGCCATTCCCAGACCTGGCAACGATGGTGGAACGGGACAGCATCCGACGGTACCGCTTCACCAGGCAGCTGATTGAGGATTTTGCAGTGCAGTTGTCCCCACATTTGCAGCCTGGCCGGCCGTATCCTACAGCGCTGACCCCCAAGGTGAAGGTGATGGCAGCCCTACACTTCTTTGCCACCGGTACCTTCCAACATACTGTGGCGTCTGCTGGTGGGATGTCACAGACCATGTTCAGCCGTGTGCTCCGCGATTTCTTGGCGGCAATGTTGCTCTTCCTGAACCGGTACATCTATTTCCCTAGACTGCGACGACTCACTGACGTGAAGAGTGACTTTTATGCCCTGGGGAGGATGCCGCATGTCATTGGCTCCATTGATGGGACACATGTGGCTTTGGTACCACCACAGGCCCAGGAGCAGGCCTACAGGAACCGCAAGCACTACCACTCGGTCAATGCACTGGTGGTGTGTCTTGCAGACATGACCATCACACACGTGTGTGCCCGTTTCCCTGGTTCAGCACACGATGCCTTTGTGATGAGGAGTAGTCGCATCCCCAGGTTGATGGCACAGATGCAGAACCAGCGTGCCTGGCTTGTCGGTGTGTACTGACTTTGTGCCATTGTGTGTGATCTGATCTGTAGTATTCCGCCCACTTTTCCAAGTCAGCTGATGTGCACTTGTCTGTCCGTAGGTGACTCGGGATACCCCAACATGCCGTGGTTGCTGACACCCCTCAGGAACCCTGTGACACCTGCCCAGATGCGCTACAATGAGGCACATGGTCGGACCAGGAGAGTGATTGAGCGGACCTTGGTCTCCTGAAGAGCCGCTTCCGCTGCCTGGACAAGACCGGAGGGTCCCTCCCATATGCCCCTGCGAAAGTGTGCAAGATTATCATCGTCTGCTGCATGCTCCACAACCTGGCAGTGCGGAAGGAGTTGCCTCTCATCCAGGATGACGATGACCAACATCCGCCACCTGTGGAGGATCCTGGCCTGGAACACGATGCCAGTGACGATGATGATGATGATGGTGATGGTGATGTCCGCACACAGCTCATCACCAACTTCTTTAGCTGAATGTGAGTATCCTGAGGTGTCATGTCAATGATGTGAGTTGGCATGATGTGTGGGTGGTGCTCTGGTGCTGTTGGAGTGTGTCCATGGGCTACTTGACTGGATGTGTGTTGCGATGTGTGGTGACAGGTGGGCTGTACTCCCCAACAGTGTTGACATGCTAACTTGGTTCTGGGTGGGTATCTTGTAACATGTATTGTGCATGAGTTTTGCTGTTCTGTCCTGTACTCCATTGCTTTTGACTGTGTGTCATTTCTGTCCTTCACAGGGTACTTTCAGATTCGTTTGGTCAACTGTGTCCACCGACAACGTGATTGCACATCCAGGCTGGTAGCTGTTGTGTCCCTACAGGTGATGTGCGCCACACCCATGGACTTCCTTCTGTCTACAGTTGTTGACTGTGTGCCCGCTACCAGGTGGGGTTACCTTGCATCTGTAGTGGTTACGGCATGTTGCTACTGTGTAATAAACCTGTGCTTCACTTAGTGATGTGCGTTGTCTGTGGTCACACATTTGACTGCCATTTGCTTACTGCACCTGTGGGCTACTTGACTACAACTGGGAATGGGTGTGGTGTCTGTGCATTGCACCGTCTTCCCTGGCAACATCAGTGTAGGCAATGAGTCAGATGGCCTAGGTGTGTATGTGTTGTGTAGCCCTGGTGGTGTGTCTCCCTCATATGTGTCACGTTGCCTGTACTCACATGCCTGTGTTGTCCTTGCTGTTGCAGTTCGCATACACAGTGTAATTTTGTTGTTCATCATCCCCATAACAGTACCCACGTTGGAATCACGACAGAGGCAAGTATGGTGTATTATTGTGTTTATTGTGATACATCTGTGATAATAGTGCATAGGATGGATTGTGCTGTACATGAATCTTGCAATCCCAAGTTCCTAGATGAATAGAAAGTCCAGGTAGACAGGATCCCCAGTATCGGGGCCACAGTTGTCTGACACATTGTTCCAACTTGTACTCCCCATGCAATGTGTGGGAGTAGTGTTGCCATCAACAGGGTGAACAGTCTGTGCACAAAGGCGAAAATCCAGAACAGGTTCAGGCTTCCTGGGAGTTGCGCTTGGCCATCAGCCTCTCACTTTCCCCTCCTCGGACGACCCCTCTTCTTGGGGGGCCCTCAAGTGCAGGCTGCTGCGGTGCAGGGGACTCTCCGCCAGAGTCCTCCTCCCTCCCTGTGGCAGTTGCAGTTTGTTCGGTACCAGATGTTGTTGGCACACAGGGAGGTGTGGACTGGTTGCTGTTCATCTGGCGGAGGCATTGTAAAATGTCCCTGTGCACCGCCGTCATCTCATGTAGTACATCCCACTTGGACTCCACGCGGGTCATGTGGGAGTCCACACGTGACATGTGGGAGTCCACACGTGACATGTGTGACTCCACATGGGACATGTGGGAGTCCAAGCGGGCATGATGGGCAGCCTGCTGCTGTTTGATGTCTCTGAGGAGCCCCACTACCTGGCTGAGCTCTCCGGTGCTGGACTGGTACGCATCAGCTATGCGTACCAGTTGTGGGTCTTCATGCACACCAGCAACGTCTGCAAGCAGCGACCTCTGTCTCCCACCCCTCCCACCACCCCTGCTGACATGTGCAGTGTGTGCAGTTGCACGCACAGATAACCCTGGTCCACCTTGGGGGTTGGTGGTGGTGGTGGTGTCCATGGCCCCAGGTTGGTCCAGGGTCACTGCGCTGGTGTTGTTCCTTATTCTGTCCATGTCGGCAGGGATGGTATTCGTGGTGACAGTCGTTGGAGGGGTGGGTGCAGGGGGTGCAGCTGGTGGACCTGCTGGTGCTGCAGCTGGTGGTCCTGCTGGTGCAGCATGTTGACTTGCACCGGATGTGCCAGGTTGTTCTTCATCGTCCGAGGAGGACAGAGGCTGTACGACGCCAGTGAGCTCGGCATCCTCTTGAGCCTGGGACTGGGACTCCTCAGCGTCTGCTGCTGTGTCCCTATCATCACCTGTTTTTGGGAGACACAAACAATGTATGTCATGTTTCTGCAGGCATCAGTGGTTGACACACCTGACAGTTGTGACTGTGCCTCGGGGTGCGGGCCTGTACATTGTATTGTCCTAAGTCGTCACAGTCAGGGGTTGATATTGGTGTGGCACATTGTCCTGCATTATTTGGGCATTTCTATGTATTCTCTGGGGTGTGAACATGGTCTGCATTGATTGTGTTTGGTTGACAGCCAGACCTCCTTCCCACCCACCCACCCACCCAGTCAGTTATCCCACCATGGAACGTGCTTGCATTGCAGGGAGTGTAAGTTGTCTCTCAGGATGTCAGTCAGAGGTGTCCTGCTGTTTGTTGGTGCACAGTTGGCAGCAGGGCCTTGTGCTCCCCGCAGCAGTAGCCAGTGTCAGCCATCTTGTGAGTCCTTCTCCACTCCCTGTGATGTGAGCATGGTTCAGGGTGGTGTTGATGGGCCAGTTGTGAGGCTGAGCAATGTCTGTGACTACGACTCCCATCATGCTATTGCCTCCACCCCCCTTCCCAGCATGCCCATGCTTCCTTCCTTTGACTCTGCTTCCCTGTGGGGTGGGCTGGCTGTGCTGACAGGATGGCTGGGAGTGTTGTCCTGGCAGTTGTTTGGCTAAGAGTCCCAAGAGTGTCCCTGTGCTTCACACAACATAACCCAGGGTGGTGGTGCTTTGTGGGATCTTGTGTTAGGATGGAGGGCATTGCATTCTACCAGGTGGGTACTGTGGAGTTTGTGTTGGGGGTGTGAGGGGAGGTGCTGGTGACTATGGTCAGTGCTGCAAGTCCCCCTTCCCACCCAGCCAGCCGGATATCCCACCATGGAACGTGCTTGCATTGCAGGGAGTGTAAGTTGTCTCTCAGGATGTCAGTCAGTGGTGTCCTGCTGTTTGTTGGTGCACAGTTGGCAGCAGGGCCTTGTGCTCCCCACAGCAGTAGCCAGTGTCAGCCATCTTGTGAGTCCTTCTCCACTCCCTGTGATGTGAGCATGGTTCAGGGTGGTGTTGATGGGCCAGTTGTGAGGCTGAGCAATGTCTGTGACTACGACTCCCATCATGCTATTGCCTCCACCCCCTTCCCAGCATGCCCATGCTTCCTTCCTTTTGACTCTGCTTCCCTGTGGGGTGGGCTGGCTGTGCTGACAGGATGGCTGGGAGTGTTGTCCTGGCAGTTGTTTGGCTAAGAGTCCCAAGAGTGTCCCTGTGCTTCACACAACATAACCCAGGGTGGTGGTGCTTTGTGGGATCTTGTGTTAGGATGGAGGGCATTGCATTCTACCAGGTGGGTACTGTGGAGTTTGTGTTGGGGGGTGTGAGGGGAGGTGCTGGTGACTATGGTCAGTGCTGCAAGTCCCCCTTCCCACCCAGCCAGCCAGCCAGATATCCCACCATGGAACGTGCTTGCATTGCAGGGAGTGTAAGTTGTCTCTCAGGATGTCAGTCAGTGGTGTCCTGCTGTTTGTTGGTGCACAGTTGGCAGCAGAGCCTTGTGCTCCCCACAGCAGTAGCCAGTGTCAGCCATCTTGTGAGTCCTTCTCCACTCCCTGTGATGTGAGCATGGTTCAGGGTGGTGTTGATGGGACAGTTGTGGGGGGGGCAATATGTGTGAGTGCGACTCCCATGATGCTATTGGCTACACTGACTTGGCCAGCATACACAGAATTCCTTCCTTTGAGTGGTCTTCACTGTGTGTTGGTGTTGTTGTGGTGGCTACATGTGTGGATGTGTGTGTTAGTTCTATTTGTGCCACTGCCTAGCTGTAGTTGTGGTTGTGTTTGTACATGTGTTGGCACAGTTGGATGTGACTTTTTTGATGGCATGTGTTGTGTTTATCTGACTGACATACACATTTTGGGATGATTCTGTTCTAGTTGCTGTGTAATTGCTATGAGTGCATGGTTTGACTCTCCCCTTGACAGTGATGTGTGTGTTTTGTGGCAGTTTATTGTGTACATTTGTTGTGTACTCACCAGGCTCTGGGATGTCCTCTAGTCCATATACGCTCACTGGCGGAAGGATGGCCCGCACCTTCTCCTCCCAGGGCCTGAGGTATACTGGCTTGGCAGGAGGGCCACTGCCGGTGTATTGGCTCAGGTGGTAGTCTTTCTTGAGCAGCTCCCGGACCCTCCTGCGCACGTCATACCACCTGTTCTGGATGTCGGTCTTTGTGCGCCGACATGGTGATTGGGCGTTCACCCTGTTGATGATCCTCTCCCACATCTTGGTTTTCTGCGACATGGGGGTCTGTTGGACCAGAGTGCCAAACAGCTGTGGCTCCACCCTGAGGATCTCGTCTACCATGACTTCCAATTCACTATCTAGGAACTTGGGATTCTTCTTGGGGGCATGGTGATGGGTGGTGATAGTGGGTGATGTGTGTGTTGGTGTGCAGGTGAGGGTGTGTGGGTGTGTGTTGTGCTGGGTGTATGTGAGGTAGGTATTTGTTGGTGTGCTGCTGGTGTGTGGCTTGTGTGAGGGATGAGCTGTGGGTGTGTGGTTGCTTTCTCTTGGGTGCTGGCAGTGGAATGGCATTTGCAAAGGCTCATGGTAGTGATTTGTGTCCTTTATATAGGTGGAGTTGTTGGTGTGTCTTTGTTCTCTGTCCCCACCCCCCCAGTATTTATTGGCTTGGTAATTGCTTGTTTGGCCTTTTTTGGTTGATTTTTCCTTTGTGCTGTTTGTGTATGTTGGAAACGTTCTTGTGACCGAGTCGGACCCTGCATTGGTCTCGTACGGTGTTTTCCGCTTCGTTCACGCTGTGTTTGTGCAGTTTTGTATGCTGCGTACGCGTCGGTCGCGGTGTATTGTGTTGCTTCGGCTCGGTTTTGTATGCGTGTCGGTCGTACGGCTTGTCCTCCGTCCGACTCGGTCGTGTTTTTCGCGCCTTGCATCGTACTTTGCAGGTTGGAGTTGGCGGGTACGATTCGGTCGGATTTGTTCCGGGTGCGTGTCGGTCGGTTGGATTCGCGTGTTTTTCCGGCCGGATTGCTATTTTCCGAGCGGGTCGGTCGGTCGGCTTGGTTTCCTGACGTGTCGGTCGGATTTATCGCGGCTTGCATCGTACTTGGCGTGTCGGGCGCCACTGGTACGTGTCGGTCGGTATTTTTCCGGATCCGAGTCGGTCGGTGCTTTTTCCGGCCCGAATCGGAATCGACCCCTTAGTTGAGGATCAAGCTCGGGGATGGTGCGCATCTATCAAGGAAGATTCCAACTTATCATGGGCTATGGCAAGGGTGTGTGTTAGCCCCAAGGCAAATTGGGGAATACTCCATTACCGTGTCTGATATATGCCAATTGACCTGATTTTGCTTAGCCGAACAAAAATTGGCCTCCAAAGGCATTTTTAAATTGATGGTCATGGTGTTGACAGCCAAATATTGCGCTGTAGTCTCATTATTTGGCTGCCAATGCCATGAACATCATTTAAAAAAGTCAAAAATAATGTCCCTAAGGAAATTTTTGCAGCACCTAATCCAGTGGTACCTGGGCGGTGACAAAATCGAAGAGGTGCAGGAATATAAATACCTGGGCATGCTCTTGGACAGCAGAGGCTCCTTTAAACCACATCTAGAGCAGATGCACTAGAGATCCGTCACCCATACAGCTGCATTTTAGCATATTAACGCAGCCACAGGAACTTCCACTTATCTACCTTTGTTGAAAATAATTTAGGTGAAACTAATTCCCTCCATCGTCTATGGAAGCAAAATCCTGAGGGGAAGGGACACCGCTAACCTGGACAAAGTCATCATCAGGCTCTTTAAAATGAGGTTCTCCCTGCCAGCATATTCGTCACCCGCCCAGCTGCGCCTCAAATTCAGCCTAGTCAAACAACCAGTTGCAAGGGAGGGCACCGTCATTAAACTGTGTTATTAGCTGAAGGAGGCCAGCACAGTGACACTCTACCCTTCTTTGGAAAGAAATGAACAGAAGGGCCCACTCTCCACCCAGAGACTATTTCAAAAGCTCCCTGGCATCACTAGGCCTAATAGATCAATGAGAGTCCTTTAGCACCTACCATCACTTCAAAGCAATCGTCCTGCCTTCTTTCTTCCCATATTTCCTTCTCTTTCTTTCTTTCATCTTTTCTTTCTTTCTTTCTTTCTTTCTTTCTTTCTTCTTTTTCTTTCTTACTTTCTTTCTTTCTTTCTTTCATTCTTTCTTTCCTTCTTTCTTTCTTTCTTTCTCTCTTACCTTCTATCTTTCATTTCTTCTCTTTCTTTCATTCTTTTGCTTCCATTCCCTTTCCTTCTCTCCTTCTTTACCTCTTTCCTTCTCTTATACTTTCCTTCACTTTCCTTCATTCATTCCTTCTTTCTTTTCGCTGTAAGATTTTTCCCCAAAATTATGAGAGCAGGAGTAATTGCGTAATTATTGGTAATTCCACATCAAAGAGTAAAGCAGAATTACCAAAATTACTGGTGTAATTGAAATTCCACCCAGGGCTTGCTAGTTGTCGGTTATGCTCAGCATTCACCTCAGCTTGACACCAGTAGAGGACTGAAACAGGACATCCAATTTTTAACTTAAGTTAATACATACTGGTCCCTATTCATAATGTTAAATTAACACATGTAAATCTACTCATGTGTAACTTCTAGTAACTTTCCACTTTTTTGCTTCTTCACCATTTCTGATTGTAAAGTTACACCTAAGTGCCAACTTACAAACCTCTACACCATGGTTTAGCATCCTAGTACAGCATTTAATAGTGTAAAGTTACTATTTGTAACTTTTCACATGTAAGCAGAGGTCTCACCCACTAGGGTTCAGATCTCGATATGCTAAAGTATAGGAAAATGTGTTAAATAAAAAGACATATTATAAAATATCATAGTGAAATAAATGTATATATTTATTTTAAATCTAAAATTCAATAAAATAAAATGTTACAGCACAATAATCTAAATGTGCATTAAATAATCAAATATTTAAAACATATATATTCAATTTAAAAATAATAGCACCAAAGAATAAATGAAAAAAATTACATTTAAAAAAAATTAATATATATTAACATTCATTAAAGTTTATGTATAGGATTATTTTTTAGTACATCTGCTTATTGTTTTATAAAACAGGCAAACATTACACAACAATAACAAAGTAGCATATATAAAGGCAGAAGGTATTACTAAGAAATTGAGAAGTATCACAGATTGACTAAGGTAACAGAGGTGTACTCTTGAAGGCTAGAGCGGTCTGTTTGCATCTCCAATATTGATACATGTGGAGGACCATGGACCCCAAATCTTCTGATGTATGTTTATGCACGCTCTACATTTATAAATCTCCTTCTATGCCTTGACAAAGTAGCCCATTCCTCTAGACCAAATATTTAAGGGTAGAGACTTCACACTTCTAATACCAATGTCCCTTTTTTGCCCACAGGAATCCGACACATGCAAAGGATCTCTGCCCTCTAGAGCCCGGCCATCCATCCATAATACCCAAAAGGACCACTGAGGGATCCATGGTGGTTGGTGTGTGTAGAAGAGTTGCTAAGGTGTTGTGTATCTTTTGCCAATATTCTACATTAATTGAAAACTCCCTAAACACATGATGGAAGGTTCCTTTTCGATATACCTAGATACTGGAAGGGACCCTCTGCTATCTGGAACTGGTATCATAGGGAACATTGCGGTGTGCCACCTCTAAGCTGTACACATGTGAATTTGCCCCATTTAACTAATACACCTGAGGCATTAATGTATACCCACATCATCTGTTTCAGTTGTGGCAAAGAAATCTGCGGGTGTTGCATGTCGTCAGCATATTGCAACACTCTATCCTTCAAGCCATTTGCCCAGAGGAAGGCGAATACTTGCACATCTCTCCTAGTCCACTCAGCCAAGGTCTTAATTGCCAGGGCAAAGAGGAGTGGGGATAGAGGGCACTCTAGATAGAGTTCAGCACTAAATAGCAAAGGGGGAGAAAGTATCCCATTGATTCTAACATGTGCATTTTGGCTATTGTAAAGGGCTGATACAAACGCCACAAAACTAGGCATATATTAATCCTTCACAGCATCTGTTTCAGGAAGGGTCAGTGAACAGTATCAAAGTCTTTTTCATACCCTATTAGGTGTAGTGTCCCAGACCTTGTAAGTCATCTAGCTTGGCTAGTGTTACTTGGAGTCTTAGTAGACAATGCATTGTACTCCTACCAGACATGAACCCATTTTGGCCTCATGGATCAATGTTACAATAACTTTGGTAAGCCTAGTAGTTAAAACTTCGGCTAAAAGTTTAAACTCTTCAGTAAGTAGGCAGACAGGCCTGTAGGAGCTGCACTTATCTAGGGTTTTGTTGACTTTGAGTGCAGTGAATATGGTTGAGAAATCAAGATTCTCTGGCAGGGAGCCCGATCGTCTGATGTCCTAACAAAAGGTCAAAAGGTGCGGTGCCAGGAGTAAAGAGAATTTCCTAAAAATATTAAATGGGGAAGCCATTGGGGTCTGGTGTCTCACCGATGGGAGGTGGTAATAGGTGCTTTTCTCCACAACTTCAATGGAATGTCTAGTCCCTTATTATACTCCACAGAAATGGACCACACCACTAAGTCCTGTGCGAAAGGGGCGGAGCTGCTCCAGTTGTGCATGTGTGGAGGCATTTCTTTGTTTGGTATTGCTTCCAATAGTAATCGACAAGGTCCTAGAGATTTTCCGAGACCAATGAGCCATCAGCTGTATTTGGATGGAGGGGACAATTCTGACCCCAACTGTTTTAAATTATTTTTAAATACTAATACATTTTAACAAAGGTTTTTAAGTTTATTATCATTCTAATATTAAACTAACTTTATTATTACATTTTAATAATGCAATTGTTTTTTATATATATAATAGTTTATCAAATATATGTATATATTTTAAACTTAAACAACATTCATATATTTAGTTTAAAAGGTGAAATAATTTTATTTATTTAACATTATTTCCTATGGGGTTTTTATTTTAAATCTCTGTCGCCAATTCTTCTATAGGAGTGTGTTGCAGTACCCATGAGTGGCCATGTGCTGTGTCGGACGTACTCCAAGGCAGACCTGGAGTAACGCAGTGAACGTAGTGTATTTGAAGATAAAGCGTGGTAATCCATTGAGATCCTTTTAGACCATTGATATTAGCAAAATTGATAAGAAGTCACGAAAAGAAGTCTGACAACTAAGTATCACCCAGTTATTGTGCCTTACAAAGAGATCCAATGAGTAGTATGACCGAAAGTTATGAGTATCTTTCACTAGGGTCAGCACAACATCAACAAATCTTGATAAAGGTTTTGCTATTGGCTAAGGTGTTTGGACAAAAAATGGAATAAAAAATATCGAGATATAAAAATATTGTGTCATGAATATTGGGATGTCAAAAATATCTTTGACAGGAATATCAAATGTGAGAATATAGTTTTAAGTTTTGTTTTTAACGTCGTTGCAATAAATATTGATTTAGAAAATATTATCGTATGTAACATCATTTGTAAGTGTTATTTTGTAGATAATTTATTGTAGTGTGTTTGAATATATATGTGTATTATTTTGTAATTTGTTTTTTTAGTAAAATAATGAACTAATTACGAATGTGTTGAAATATTTCTTTTAGTTGTATTAGTGTCTAAAAATAATGGATTTGTAAGTTGTAGCAGTGGGATATTGGGTTGTTAGGGGATAATGGTGGGGAGATTTTTTATGTTAATTATTTTAATGATATGCAAACTAATATTGTAATATTTTTACATTTATTTTGTTACATTAATAATTAATAATGTTTATAAATGTTAGTTTATAATTAATTAGAATATATTAATTATATTAAATTTAAAATTAATTATGTTATCATGAATATTTAAATTAGAAAAGAATTTAAACAATTACAAATATATTAAAAATAAAAACTTTGAATTTTATCATTTTTGTTAAAACATATTTCATCAACAAAAAAAAAAATAAGGTCTTGGTTATACTGAAAATTATAATGTCATTGTAAAAATATTTTTGGAGACATTTTTATTCTTTATATTTACATTTATTTGAAACTTTTTTAAATGATATGTAAGTAAATTAGGCAAATATAATATATATGTACTATTTATGATGTGGACATTTTCTAATTTGTTGTATATCTATAAGGTTTAATAATGAAAAAATGTGTTAACAAAAATTAAATGATCAGATCAGATTGAATATTGTAAGAAAACAGGGCTTTTTGCAGATCTCAGTCCACTTTTTGCCCCCATTTGAACTACTACATGCTGGTTTTCGACAATGACAGTGCACTGAAATGTGCTAACCAGGCCCCAGTGCCTGTGCTTTCTGCCTAAAACTGTATTGTTAAGATTGATTACCCCAATTGACAAGGACTTTCCCCCTTTAATAAGTGCCTAGTATATGTTACCAGTGGTACCCAGGGCATGCGTGGTGAAGGGGTTCCCAAAACTTGCAGCATTGTTTATGCTGCCCTGAGTGAACCAAGTAAACTACTGACAGCCTGCCCTTGCAGACTGCAGGAACAGTGTAAACTGCTCCATTTCGACCTTGTCCTCATGATGTGTGACATAGTGAATGCACTGCTTTTAAAATATATCAGTCACACCTAAGGAAGGACCCTGAGACTAGGAGTCAGGGTGCAGTATATTAAAGGTGTGAACATGTAAGTTAAAGCTTATATGTCTCTATAGTGGCCTTTACCATTAAAGTACTCTATAAGTGATAGGCAGTAGGTGGTATTCAGTTCTGACCTCCCTCTAGATTGTATCCTAGGCAATGGCTGATGAGAGGTTGGTCTGATCCCAGATGGGATGATTGCCCAGGTTGCCACCCAATCCAACGTTTCTGGGGATCCTGTCCTTAACGTTAGGAGATATAGGCCCCAACAGAAGGGGAAAAAGGATTAGGAAATGGAGACAGAGGCCACTCTTAACTAGAGATCCAGCAAGCTAAGGGCATTCTACCCCTAGGGAGATCCCCAAAGTTGGCACTGTTAAGGCCTCTCCTGACTCCAAAGAAGTCCTGAAAAGTAGGGCAGCTGTTTAGAATTAGAGTACCACCCCTGAACTGGCAGAAGGGAGAGTGGAAGAAGGGTCTCTGCCACAGGAAGTGATAGCCTCCCACTCTGAACAGCAAAGGAGGCTGCAGGAACCCACAGTTGCCCGTAAGGTAGCTCCTTCACCTGTCAGTGGAGAGCTCAGGGTGTAGTTTTTGGATACTGACAGCTGTCAGTAGCCTGTGCTGGGTGCTAGCCTTCATGGCAGCACTGTACTTGGCATGGGAGACAGACCCCGTAGCAAAATGTATGTTTGGCCCCTGACCCAACTGGCCATGGTGGGGTTGCTCAAGTGTTTGTTGACCTATGTGGGTAAGCTAGGTGCTACCCTGGCAAAGATAGACTTAGAAAAGGTGGGCACCTCACTACCCAAAGTAAAAGAGGAGGAAGGTAAAAATACAGCTGTAGTTAAATTGGGTTCAACTACTGTTGAGATGGGTCAACAGCCCAATGGAAGTGGCCCTGACAGAAGAGTGAGGCAGAGTAGGCCCTGCAATAGTTTAGGCAGTTTTCTTTACATTCTTCCTCAAAGACAAGCCAGGAAGACTCTCCCAGTGTTGGGCTAAGTCTCTTGGACATGTTGGTTGGGGGGTTGTGTAAGAAAACAGGGCTTTTTGAAGATGTCCCCCCACTTTTTGCCCCCATTTGGACTACTAGATGCTGGTCTTCGACTCTGACAGTGCACTGAAGCCTGCTAACCAGGCCCCAGTGTCTGTGCTCTCGCCCTAAAACTGTTATGTTCAAATTGGTTACCCCAGTTGACAAGGACGTTACCCCCTTATAAGTCCCTAGTATATGTTACCAGTGGTACCCAGGGCATGCGTGCTAAAGGGGTCCTCAGGGCTTTCAGCACTGTTTGCGCTACTCTAGTGAGCCAAGTGAACTACTGACAGCAGTCCTGCCCTTGCAGACTGCTGGAACAGTGTAAACTGCTCCGTTTTGACTTTGACCTCACCATATGTGACAAAGTCAAATTCAAATTCAAAATCTTTATTCGGTCTAATTAAAAATAGACCATAAAAGTACATAAAATATAATACATATCTATAATATCTCAGAGGTTTATGCAGAGATTTACATTGAATTTAAAACAATTAAAATGTAGTTACATTAGTATACTTTAAGTCACCAGATTTCATCCTTTGACCAGGATAAAAAAGATCAAGAGCTATGGATTGCAATTAAAATTTAAAGCATCACTACGCTCATGTCATAATTGGCTGAGATTAAACGAGAGTAAGGGAGAGAAAAGGAGAACAAAAACCTTAGATAGGGTCTGCCATGTACTCCTATTAACACAAAAGTAAAAGGGACATCTCAGCCTAACTCCACCTGCCAAAGGCAAGTTCAGTGCAAATCGTGACTTTTTAAGCATAAGCATGTAAGCATGTAAGCATGTAGAGAGAAAAGCTCACACAGAAAACGCTCTCCACTCCTGGGAAAAGACAAAATACTGACATCTAGCTGATAACCCATAGCGTGCATATTATTCAGAAAGTTAGCCTTCCATAGCTTTTCTATCCCAGATGGCTACTTTCAAAAAGGCGCAAACGTGATAGGAGATTTCGGTTGCACTTAAGAATGGTAAGTGGAGCAGGGCTACTTTACACCATCAAAATCCTACATTACATAAAAGAGGCTTCAGAAAGTCCTTGCGTGCTAAAATGTGCAAATTGCAAAAAAACATAAAGTGCAAAAGTGATTGTGCAGATTGATTATCACAGGAGCAGTTAGATTCTATATTTCCCTCTGTGTCTGGGGAATTTTTTTAAAACAGAGGCCAATAAATTGATCCTGCCCTAAAACGGAAGAGAAGTGATCGCTCCCATCTTGTAAGATCTAAAGATAAATACACAGCAGGTTCGCCTGTGAGTAGGGATCTGCAGTAATTTGCAACTGAGGGTTTTGCTAACTCGTTTTTCATTCTTGTGTCTGTGCAATACTCCATGAATGATGCTTTCATCTCTGCCTTACCAGTTTTAGGGATAGTGCTAGGCTCGATAAACCAAGCGAATAGACCAAGGGTTCCTAGGGTGTCCCGTATATGAGTGGGCCTTATCCAGTGCTAAACAGTCAAGTAAAATATCCCTGCATAGCTTTGCCGCTGGGTTCATCCATACGCTAACCCATAAGAGGAGAGACGCCAGGCGAACCTTATCCAATATAAAGCCCTGATTTAACTCCAAATGTATAATGAAACTGGAAGTTGTTGGTGGTAAAGTCAGCAATCGCCGGAGGAAATGATTTTCCTCGGCCTGTAGGGAACAACATTTGTTAAACCCCCAGATACATGTGCCATAAGTGGCTGCACTAGTTCACTGCAAATTATACACCTTCAAAGGTGGAAGAACAGTCCCTCTAGTCCCTGATCTAATCAAGTTACAGACTGTCCCTGCAGTTCTACTAAGCTTTAGGCTAGCCTGTGCGAGATGGGGATTCCAAGACCCTGACGATGTTAAGTGTTTATGCTAAGTGACAAAAATTGTCAACATTCGTTAGTCCTTGCCCGTCAAGGCTGATTTAGTTTAGCCTTATTTTACCTGGACCACAGTACATAATGTGCGGCTTAGTGTAATTCATTTTTAAATTCAGGTTTTGCATAAAAGAGGTCCACCTGGTGCCTCAGTGCATTTGGGGTAGGGGCTAACAGTAACGCGTCACCAGCGTAAAGAGGCGTGGGAATCAGAGTGGCTGCTATTCCAAGTATATCTGATGAGGAAGAGATTAAATGAGCCATTAAACCATTTATATATAAAATAAACAGTAGGGGGGCCAATATGCACCCCTGTCGCACTCTACTCTCCAAGGAGAAATTGGCAGAAGGCTCACCATGGGAGTTTAAATGAACTCTAGCAGAGAGATCTGTATGTAATGTATATTAAAAATTTACCCGTGGGGGGTCCACTCCTTGGTCCAGCAACATTAGCCACAACTTGGTTCTGTTCACTGAATCAAAGGCAGTGGACAAATCCATAAAAGCAAGATAGATGGGAGAGCGTCTGGCGTTAGTGTACTTAGAAATTGTCAAGGCCAGGTTCAAACACTGTCCGTTGGTGCCTAGGTTTGGACGGAAACCATATTGAAAAGGGGAAAGAAGTGCTAATCCGCTGCCCATATAACTAAATGGTCATAAATGACTCTACCAATAATTGTAATCGCGCTATCAATGAGCGAGATAGGACAATAGCACTTTAGGGTCATACGTTCACCTTTTTTAAAATATTGGTACAATTGTTGGGGTAGCCCTGTAAGGGGGGATGTTAGTTGTTAAGCAAGAATTATATGTGTTGGTAATAAGGGGGCCCCATATCTCAGGCACGGATTTCAACAAATCCATAGGTATCCCATCTGGGCCTGGCGCTTTCCCACCCTTACTGTGTTGGATGGCCGTTTCTACTTCCTGCATCTATATTAAAAAGGGTGAGGAATTCTGTAACCTATTGCATAAAACAGTTAGCATACAAGGATCTTCCTCAACAGAATAGATCGAAACATAGTGAGTAACCCAATCTGAGCCTAAAATATTGTTTTGCAGAGGTGGATTAATGGGGGAGTTTCTAGATCTAATTAATTTTACTACATCCCAGAAGGATTTACTATCCTTCTCCAGGGCTACATTTTCTAGCAGCTCCCAATCACTCTTGTGCGGTTCCCTCTTCCTATTTGAGAGCACGATTTTATACTCTCTACATGCCAGGGAAATCACGCTCCTAACCCTAAGTTGTGCAATTAGGGCTTTCCTCAACTTTTGGTTGACCTTAGAACAGGGTCCATCAAACCATCTGGGGTCCATATTGCATGGCTGAATCGGCTTGAGCATAGACATATACTTAGTAACCTATGATAATGCAGAGTCATCGATTCATGACCATTTTCAGTTAAGCAACGAAGGAATACATCTAAGTGTAATTTAAGAAGAACTGTTAATGATTCTATAGGTTTTTTTAGGGGCCAAACTAGTCTTAAACCATCCAAAGAGTGTTGCGTGATGATACTAGGTTGCTATTACATGTAAGGCCCTTGATCAGTAGAAGCATGAAGGAGCACAAAGCGTTATGGTTTCCCCACTCTGTAGGTAGAATCTCACCTTTATAGAACCAGGGTAAAAAGTTGGAGCTTACGAACATAGTCTATTAGTGAGGCTTTCCTTCCCCCCCTCTAAAAGGTGGGACTGTACAGTTAGCACCACCTAGTGTCTCGAGTAAGTCAACCAGGTTGTGTGAAATGATGTACTTATGAAGCTCTGGCCCCCTTGCATCCTGGGTAATTATGCGGCCATCTATACAGTTATCTTGGATCCATGAACCCCCAGATCTTTTAGTGTCCAACACCTTTCCCAAATTGGTACAGATTGGAGTGGAAATAGTAAATGTCACCCCTTTATTGTCCAACACCTTCCCCGAAATTGGAGTGATAATAGTAAATGTCACCCTTTTAGTGTCTAAAACCTTCCCCAAATTGGCATAGATTGGAGTGGAAATAGTAAATGTCACCCCTTTAGTGTCCAACACCTTCTTTAAAAGACGTTTACTGTGGAGCAGGAATAGTAAAGATCACCTTTTTAGTTTCCAACAACTTCCACAATCTGATATAGATTGGAGTTGCAATCGTAAATGTACCCTTTTTAGTGTCCAACACCTTCCCCAAATTGATTTAGATTGGAATGGGAATAGTAAATGTCACCCCTTTAGTGTCCAACACCTTTCCCAAATGTATTTATATTGGAGTGCAAATAGTAAATGTCATCCTTTTAGTTTCCAACACCTTTCCCAAATTGATTTAAATTGAAATGGGAATAGTAAATGTTACCCTTTTAGTGTCCAACACCTTCCCCAATTTGGTATAGATTGGAGTAGAAATAGTAAATGTCATCCCTTTAGTGTCCAACACCTTCCACACATTGGTATAGATTAGAGTGGGAATAGTAAATGTAACCATTTCAGTATCCAACACCTTCCCCAAATTGGTTTAGATTGGAATGTGAATAGTAAATGTCACCCTTTTAGTGTTCAACACCTTCCCCAGAATGGTTTAAAATGCAATGGGAATAGTAAATGTCCCTCTTTTAGTGCCCAACACCTTTCCCAAAATTGGTACAGATTGGAGTGGAAATAGTAAATGTCACCTCTTTAGTGTCCAACACCCTCCCCAAAATTGGAGTGATAATAGTAAATGTCACCCTTTTAGTGTCTAAAACCTTCCCCAAATTGGCATAGATTGGATGCATTTGCACAGGATCTGTGTATGAAGTTGAGATATTCAATCAAATTTTTTTGACAAAAGAAAAATAGGTATTTTTCAGAAAAAAAACTGAAAATCAAAAAGCATGTAACCAGGTGTTTTATAAATATGTAGAGTACCCACTCTTAGGGGATGATTTCTTACCCTTCCTCCCCACAGCTTGATTACTGTTTGTGCACTGCCACCGTGTAGATCTCAGAAGCAAAACAAGTTACAGTGCTGGGTGGGGTAAACTGCAGAAAATTGGAAATGGGGAGGGGGCAAAATATGAAAAAATATAGTTTCATGAAGGTTTCCCACTATTTAGCTCACTCACAACATACATGCTGTTCTTTATTTATTACCACCTCACTTGTGACCCTGAACCTGCTATGCTCCTAGTTAATTTCACTACATATATAAAAACTCTGCAATTATTTTGTTTTACTGCTATTTTGTAGAATTGTAAAAAAATTAGCCTACTGCGCAGCTGCCAGCATTCAGAAATTCAGAGAAGTCTGAGTAAAAAAAGCAGCCTTTTGGGATAAAGGCACCCCACGTCCCTCCTAGCAGACTGTAGTTGGGGGTTGATGAATGGCAGCTTAAGAGAAGGCCGGGGTGGGGTGCGCAGGGGAGCACACCGGTAGCTCTGTCTGTGCTTGGGTGGCATTCCCTCACTGCTCTCGCTCAGTCCAGCCTCACTCGTGGTTACCATGGTGCTCTGGCCTGCCTCTCTCTGCTCCAGTGAGAGCTCTATTCTAGGCACGTTCCCCTCCACGCTCGCTGGTAGCACGCATAGTATTGCAGATGATGCTCTCTCCTGTCCTTTTGCTGCGCTCGTTGGGAAAGGCACTGCTCCGTCCAAGTGCTCGATGGTGGACATGGACAACAGCATCAAAATTGGGGAGGAGCGCCGGTAAACTCCGCCATGCGGCAGAGGCGGAGTTTTTGCCGAACTCTGCGCTCCAAGTGGAGCACGGGGTTGCAAACCTCCACAAACTCCATGGGCGGAGCGGAGTTTACCTCACACCCCTAGTTTTTATGCACACCAAAATTCATTGGTGTGTAAGCTTCACGCTAATAAGAGAATTTATTTCACTTACAAAGAATTAAAGAAATTCAGCATCAGAGAGTGGCTTAGTTGCAATAGTACACATGTTGTGCTGATCATCAACCCATGCAAATCAGCATGCGTCTATAGCAGCATTTGCCTGTTGAAAATCAGGATCTGAGAACACAATTGAAACAAAACAGACAGCAAGTTTTCTCATGTTGAGCACTTCATCTCCCTTTATGAACAACAGATAAGACAATTTTATTCACAATTGAGACAGTCTGTCGGAAAACACAAAGGGCCTGATTATGAGTTCCTCGTAATTTTACGACCCATGCATAAACTCTGCTTTATGCATGGGTCCCAATTTACGAGTGTGAAGGTATTTAACGCATCCAATAATTATCCGATGCATTAAACAACTGAACCTTCATTAGATTTCGGCAGGCCAAACCTGAAAAAATGTAACATATGGTATTTACCGTATCATGCAGATTTTAATGCGTTAAACACCAAAATCTGCATGTTATTCCCCGTAAACTCTTAATAGGTGTTATTTATTGCACCAGATAACTAACGTACCAACTGGTATCGTTACTCATCAGGGGTGATAAATAACGCCTTAGCTCATAATCGGAGCCTAAGAGGAAGCCATGAACTTGAACACCGGAAAAAGGAAAGTGAATGGATCTTTACACTACCCAACGTCAAGCAAGAACTCAATAAATTAGCAGAAATGCATTGCTGGCTAAACTCTTATACAATTATATAATGTGCTAGACTTCAGCAGCCTAAAACAGGACCTTTCATTTCTTTTTCAGTTACTCTAACAATTCTCTGCTCACTCGTCAAACTCAGCAATTATTTTGCATTTTGTCCATTAATCACTTCGTTCCTATGCCTTTTTATATTTCAAGAACAAACATAGATGAGTGGCTGTTTTCAGATATAACCTTCCATCGCACATGCACATCCAACATGGTGGTTTGTCCACCCCAACCTAGATCCCAAGTTCAGTGCATTCTTCTTGCATACAAAATGCATATGTAGATGCGCCACATACTTTACCGCACATACCGACATGCAACAACTCATAGGATGCTCCAAACATGTACCATGAACTCACGCTAAGCTTGACATAATATGGAACACAGGGCTCATACCACATTCGGATTTTGATTATCCAGTCGTCTACAGTGGGAAGCACTGACTTCCTGATTATAAGGATAATGATAATTTCTTAGGTTGCTCTGCATATTATAAAAATGCACTTCTCTCCTGACATACTAATAGTGACTGACATCCTAACAGTGACGAACTCTATTCAAGAGTACAGGTACCTTTTACCTTTATAACAACTGTTTCATGCTACAATTTTTTTTGATTTCCACTGAATGCTTGTCTTAACTGAACCCTGATCCTAGCAGGGCTGGTGCTGAGTGTCAGGAAGCAGGTTTCCCTTTTAACATATGAGTATGTGTGTGTGTGTATGTTTATGTATTAGTATCTTAGATAGAACTACACACTAGTGCATATTTACGGTAATTAGATGTAATCACCACAAAGAGATAATGACTATAACAGTCATTAATATAATCAAATATTCGAGTATCAGTCAAAAGGGAGACATTTAGCAGAAAAAGAAGTACAATTAATCCTAAAGAGTAAAGTACTGTTCTTTTATTCATGTTACAATAAACGTTTTGGTTTAGAAGACTTGCAGTCCTCTCTTTTTTTACCCAGCACGTGTTTTGACCCATGCTGGCATGAAGGGCTGGGGCTTTTTCAAGTTTTTTAAGAGTAAGTCTGAAAAAAGTACATGGTTGTAGATGCTGATCAGCAGAACATTTTTTTAACTTACAAAGAGTCAATCTAAGATGTGCCTATACACATGGAAGATCTCAGCACACTTGAAAATGTTGAAACATAGGGAGATGTGGGACACACATGAATGGGGAGAGAAAATAAGCTATAAAATACACAAGCTGCATGAGCAGAAAAACACATGTATTACATATAGCTGATGGGGCACAGGCACATAACAATGGAGGAGCTATTAAAATGGTACCTTTAGTCGAAGGATTGGTTTATGGAAGTTCATTTCGTTTAAAGATTAGGTTCATGGTTAAAACTCTGCCAATTGTGCATTTAAAATTGATGTTTGGGTTGAATTACCATGGTTATATATGGCTGGTCGTTCTTAGGATGACCTCCCGAATCTACGTCCCATGTCCGAACACATATCATGGGCAAAAGGGGACTAATGAGCTATAACCAGAAGATATCACTAAGGATGAGAAGGGTGGTTTGTTGCTTACTATCCCAAAAGGAAATTCAGGGAGGTAGATAACCTACATTTTGTAGTGGTTTCTTGATGATAGATCTGGTAAGGCTCGAAATACCTGTAGGAGAAGGTTAGGAAATCAACGTTAAGGGAGTGCTAAGGTATAGAGAAGGGGAATAGCCAATACTGGGCTCGAAAGTCCATGAAAAAATATATCTTGGCATCATGGTAGAGCTACATACATAGCATATGAAGTAATGAATGCACTTGGAAGAGTAAAGGAAAGAGTAATGAATGATCTCAATAGTGCATTCCTTATAATGGTGGACCTAGGTATAGTCAGAACCTTGTGACACCATATTGTCAGAATATCCCCTCCTCTGAAGCAGAGAACTGCATAAGGTGGCGAAAGCAGAAGGATTGCATCAAGCGAATTGGTTCAAATTCCATATACCATACACAGGGCCCTGCCTTCAAGGAGAGGATATACTAGACAGAGGCTTTTATAGATCTCCGTATTGTAAAGTAAAGGGAAAAGTTCCCTATGCTTTATCAGGCAGAATACTCTGCAGTCTGGATGGAGATCTGCATATTCTAGAATTGTTCCTTATACTTTAGCATTGGGACATTTTCACTCCAGTGACAGAGATCTCCCTATGGTAACAGGAAAATATAAGAAGTTTATTAAACTTGCAAAATGTTTGAAAAATATTTTTGTGTTAAATAGTATTGTAAATTAAATGTATTCATTTATTTTAAATGTAGAACACAAGGAAAACAATTTAACAGTAGTATCCACTTAATTTTGAATTACATCTTGAATTAATTTAAATATATTGAATTCATTTTAAATTATTTTGCTAAAGTTTAAATGATAAAATAAATAAATTCCTAATATTTTACTATACATTAATAATTATTAAATGTGATGTATAGAATTGATTAAAAATGATGTAAATATTTTTTAATTTAATGTTACATTACTTTTTTAATTCAAAAAAGGTTGTTAAAATATTTAATAATTAAATAATAAATATCTATCATTTTTAGATATTTTTCTTAACATTAAATTATATTTATTTATATAACCATTTTTAATAATTGAATTTAATTTAACATTATTTCCTATGGGGTTTTAGTTTAAGTCCTTACCGCCATTATTTTCTGTGGGAGAGTGTTGCAGTACAGTGATTGGATACGTGTGATGCTGGACCTACTACTGTTTCTTCTTTGGCAGTAGTAACCCACATTCTTAAATGTGTCTTCACCCCCTTTTCAGGGCATAGAGATGAGTAAATCCACACTTTTGAGTAACTTTACAGTCGGATTCTATGAATAGCACAAAGCAGTAAAGTTACTAAACAGTGTAGGAGTAAGTTACACATGTAAATTAATCACAAATGTAAATTACCTTTGTGAAAAGCCCTCTTAAACTCAACAAACTATGAGTATGCTGGTAATCTGGCACTTCACAAGACTATGGGCCCGATTTCAACTTTGGCGGTGCTGCGCCGGCTCTGCGACACCTCAGCACCGCCAAAGCTGTGCAAGGACCTACCGCCAGATTACGAGTACAACTCTTGTCTGGTGGGGTTTTTTGGTCCTTTCTTTTGCGTTCCTATGGCAGTCCCCTGAAAACAGGCACCGCAATGGGAACACAAAAGAAGTTCTAGCACGGACTGTGGAGTCTATGCCGTGATGGAACTTGGGTTGCAAACATTCAGGAGGGCACATGGGCTGAAGTTATGCAATCAACCTGCTCCACCGTTAAACTTATGAACAGTGAGTCTAAATAACTTAAACATGCTGTAGTTTGCAACTGTTTTCCTGAATCGGTGCAATAGTGCACCCTTATTAACTGACAGACTTGTAAAACTTGGTTTGTTTAACAATTATTTTTTTTCACTATTTATAATGCTGTTTCAACACTAGCAAAAATTAGGAAGATGTTTATCATATTTTCAAAGTCGTATGTGTGAAATAAGAGAGTCGATGTGTCATGGACATTTCTATTTAACCAGTTCCATCCACCTGTGAGCTCTGCGCACTGGCTGTGTTCAAATGTGCAGTAAAACATCAGGAATTATCATGAACAGGCACCTTTGGGGTCGACATGTTTTTTAAGCATAAGTTCATTTTAAACATACGTCATGCATCGTCCAATAAACAGCGATCAGTAGAGCTATATCGCTTTCTTCCCCTATTTAATGAAATTCCTTAACAAGCACTGTTAAACCACACCTGCAGCTTCGCCGCTCATTATGCCGCTTTGGAGATAAGGGATCTTCTCTAGGTGCTGGCCTCGTGCGGCCTCTTCAGCTATGAATTGAATTTATTTTTTTAATTGAATTTATTTATTTATTGCACAGTTACTTAAAACCATTTGCAATGTACCAACATGTTTTAAAAGAGCAAGATAGATAAAAGATCATCGAGATTTTAAAAGAAATTTCATATACAGTTATAACCAATCTCAGTGCTTAAAAGATGCCATAAGGAAATTGTAAAAGCTGAGTAGTTAATACTATAGGATACATTGGCCTCTTCAGCTATGGCATATACCCTTCCGCAGATCCGGAGCGAAGCAATTAATACCAAGTGCGTGGAATTGGTGTCGTTGCAAGGTCCTCACCGTGATTTGTTGAACCAGTCGAATGTCTTTGCAGGAAGCAATTAGCCCTCGTGCACTCCTGGCTCGAGCATCATCTCCATGTTCAAGTGCCCTGATCACTGCGGAAGGTTAATGAGTCTACCAATGGCCCTGCCTGCGCCGCACTCGTCGCCTTGAAAATGAGCGTCTCTTTCATTTTCCATCTGCAGGGCAGATGTATACTGAACCTCTTTGAATGATGTTTACTAACGTTGTCGGGGTCAAACACAAGGACGGCCCTTCGTCCCAATGGAAGAGGCAACGTATGCAACAAATTAGACAGCGCATGGTTACGAGAATCAAGACACCCTATTTAGCATGACTTAGATAAACATCAATTAACAGAACTGTTTTAGAAGGCGCGACTCTGATCTCTGTTACCAGTAGGAGTGGTGTGAGCGGAAGTTCTATTCACTGAATATCATAGAACACACCACCCAGGTAACTGAAGGGCCTCATTTTTTTTTCAAGTGTACAGCAATATCTACACATTTATATATTTAAATATGCTTAGATCCTTCCATTCAATCATTATATTACATTAACCACCCAACACACAAAAAATGCACCTAAAAATTTTCTCTTCGGGGTCTATCATTTCCATTGTGTATAAAGTTTACAACACATAGGTCATAATTCTTACATCAACTTTTTGTGTTTGTCCTTCGATTATTTAGGTTAATGGATATAGATGGACAGCAAGTGAGGCATTAGAAGTAAATAAAATGTTTACCAATAGGATCTGAGCATCATTTGAAAATCCCACCAATACAATCTAATAGTCAACTATCCTTATGATTTCATATACAACAGAAAAACGTAAAGGTGTCCGTTAATGTTTGCTCTAGTCATCAAGACCCTATAAATGCATGTTAGACATTCTAGTGCTTTCAGTGGTAGTCTACTTAATGAAAAGAAGAACCTGGTTTCTTCCTTAATAGAAGACTGCTTATTTATTTGTACCAACTGTCTACCTTGCATTTCAAGTATTCATCACAGGAATGGTGCAAGTACGTTTGGCTGTGAATTCAACAGAGTATTCTCACATTCAGTAAAAGTACATTTTGCATTCCTTTTATTATAATTTTGCACTACCAGATATGGGAGCCAAACTCCAATAATCTCATGAACCCCAATATTGTATGAACCCCAAATTTTACTGTAGGCAGTTAACCTCCAAGACATCTGAGTCAAGGTCACCACTCCCCTGATGCCCTTAGCGAAGAGGCACTGCTGCTGCCGCCCGCTCCTGACAAGCACAGGTTTGTGCCCCGGTCGCTCCTCTCACGCTACGTTTTCACTTTGTATTATATTGTATTTTGTTTTTGCTGCATCTTGTAATGTATTTCTGTATTTTGTAGTGTATTTCTTTTGTGCCCTCTTTCTGTTTTTACTTGTACTTCACTGCTGGTGACTCCTAGTGTCCTGCCCAGACTCTCGCCCGCCCCGCCCAACCGGCTTGCACCGGTTCTTCGCGCCGCTCTCGTGCCCCTCCCTCCTTGGCACTACTTAATGGAGACTGCTGCATGGCTCCATTGAGTAGCCCAAGGCCTCTGGGTCAAGGGGGGGGCGTTCCTCTGATCCCTGCAGCAAAGAGGCACTGCTGCCGCCTCCCACTCCTCACAAGCACCGGTTCATGACCTGCTTGCTCTTGATGTAGCTCAAATTTCGCTCTTTCATTTGTAAGGATGGATCACAATCCAAGTAGTTCGCACCTGTATATATTCCTTTGTTGTATTAATGTGTGACATTAGAACGTGAACTGTAATAACTTGAATTGTGGTGGTTTAGGGATATTTTCATGTAAATGTGCAAAGATTGAAGTTGAATACACATGTTTATCTGAAGATATTAACATGTAGAATTAGTACATGCTGCTTACAATTATTTGCGCATTTGACATGCTGAAGCAAAGCGTTAATTTAGAAGTGCTCAGTAAAAGTGTTCATTTATATGTAAATTCGTAAGGCCTGTGTGCTATTCTCTTATGTTGGCCAATTTCTGATGGCCTAAAATGCATTTTCCCTGGAAGCTCTTGCATTAGATTTAATAGTTGAATTTAGTGTGCAGGTTGGATTTGTTCTTTCTCATGTTTCTGTTGCAGGTGGAAGATTCAATCTTGTTATTTAGAATAATGCCTTTGTTTTAGGAATTAGACTTAGGAAGAAGAGGATACTTTGAGCGTTGATACTGATAATAGAGAACTGTTGTACTTTCTCATCGGATCAAGCCTGGGAATCAAGGTCATCTCGCCAAAACTTGGGAGCATCACTGCCTAATGGAAAGTTACCTATGAGGAGGTGGCCTGACTGTATGGCTATGATCTGCAAAGCATCCTGGGATACTACCTGTGGTATTGATGTATCGTAACAAGGGAAAGTGTCCGGGGACTTCTGCCTTGCCTTGAGAGAGAGAGAGCATCTTAGAACGAGCTCTGTAGCTTTATGCTACTTGACCCAACTGATGTGAAGGGACTTCTTAGGGAGACTTCACACGCTGACACCTTAGCAGATATTGCCGTGGGAAATGCTATTTAGGGATGTCACGCTAGTGGTAGTGTAGGGACAGATTAATGCTTTATACCCACAAACTTCCAATGAAGAGGAACCTGGATGTCTGCTTGATCATCTTTTGTATCCTGATTCTCTAACTAATCATCCTGCGCATGTTGCACCGCCTTAACTTCGTCCGTAGATTTGGCTTTGTATTAGTTCCAATGTATTTCTACACCCTCACCTTGAGGTGCCTGTATGTCCTGTTGTTCTTGACTTTGTAATAAACTAACTAACCAAATTGGGAGTCTGTGATTCTTAGCAGTCATAGTAAATTGGAACTGAAATGATTGACCTGCTAACGATTTCTCTCCCTCCACGCTGATAAAAGTAACATCGACCTGAGGTTCCAGAGCACATCTAGAACGTGGAACCTGGCTCCTTCACTCCTTTCACGCTACATTTTCTGTTTCCATTATATTGTATTTTGTATTTGCTGCATCTTGTAGTGTATTTCTGTATTTTGTATTGTATTTCTTGTTGTGCCCTCTTTCTGTTTTTACTTGTATTTTACTTCTGGTTACCCACTAGTATCCTGCCCAGGCTCTCGCCGCCCCGTCAGCCTGCTTGTGCCGGTTCTTCGCGCCGCTCTCCTGCCTCTCCCTCCTCCCTGGGACTACTTAATGGAGGCGATACCAAAGGGGATGATGGACGGAGCGTTAGAGCAAATCAAACACTCACCCCCAGTCAACTGATCTGGGTTTAATCCATCATCATTCTTTAGCTCACTCCACCACCTCAGTTCAGACATGGCCATATGGAAATCAGTCTGACCCTGTGCCTCATGGGGACAGTCCAGCCCGAACTGCCAAGCCATGTCTTCCCTGGACCGGAAACAAGCATCCTGGGACCGGTTTCGGGTTCAAAACCCTCATCAGCCAGGCTATCTTGAATCCAGTGGCAAAGTGAGCAAGGGACCCACGCCTGGGCATACCCTGCCAACTTAGGGCGAACAAAGCGATACCAAAGGGGATGATGGACGGAGCGTTAGAGCAAATCAAACACTCACCCCCCGTCAACTGATCTGGGTTTAATCCATCATCATTCTTTAGCTCACTCCACCACCCCAGTTCAGACATGGCCATATGCAAATCAGTCTGACCCTGTGCCTCATGGGAACATTGTTCTGCATTCTGTCCATCAACTGTTGTTTTTGCATTTGTCACCCCGAGTGGGACGGGTATGCCCAGACTTGGGTCCCGTGCTCTCCATGCCACTGGAATCAAGCTATCCTGGCTGAAGAGGGGTGAAACCCCGAAACCGGTCCTAGGATGCTTGATTCCAGTCCAGGGAGGGCCTGGCTTGGCAGTTCGGGCTGGACTGTTCCCATGAGGCACAGGGTCAAGACTGATTTGCATATGGCTGGGTTCAAACTGGAATGGCATGGTGAGCAAAAAAATGATGGATTTAGGCCCAGATCTCTGTACTGGGGTGAATGTATGACATTGTTCTGCATTCTGTCCATCAACTGTTGTTTTTACTTAATGAAGGCGGCTGCACACAGCGGGTGTGCTGCTGGTGTGCCTTTGAAAGGCAAGCCCGTCTGCGGCTGTACGTGCCTGGACCACGCCCAATACAAGGACCCCAGGTGCCACAGCCCGCCATTGCTACTCCGCCAACGAACTCTGGAACCTCGCATCCAAACCACGAGACAATGACTGCTGTACTGCCTCTCCCCGTAACACAAAAGAACCTTTCATCAACCACCAGTGCCGCTTCCCTTGCAAAGTCAGAACCAATGCAACCTCCAATCAGCCTCCAACAAAACTCCAAATACCTCAGCTCCACTGCACCCTACTCAACGTCAGGTCCCTTGGCAAGCACTCTTTGGAGATCTGGAACACCGTAACCACACTCGCTCCCAACTTGATATTAATCACCAAAACCTGGCTCACCCCCTCATCCGCACCCGACATCGCCACTTCCACCCCCACACCCCCGGATACAAGATGGTCCATTGCAACCAGCCCAACTGACCCGGTGGAGGCATTCATCCACATCGACTGCACAGCCCTGGATGACGACACCGCACCGATCATGGGACACCTCAATTTCCAGATCAAACCCAGCACCAAAACTAACATTAGAGGAACCCTCACCTAGGAGACCACCAGGTGCCCATGCCAGATTCTGCATGCCATCCCAGACTTCATCACTCCCCTTGCGTTAGACTCCAAGCACTACATACTCCTGGGAGACCTCAACTTCCACCTCAAAGACCACGTTGACTCCAACACCACCACGCTTCTTGAAAACATGTGCATCATTGGCCTTGCTCAGTTGGTCACCGTCCCCATGCACAGCGCACGACACACCCTAGACCCCATCTTCTCCACCAAGGACTGCACCAAGTTCTCCCACACCACTGAGCTGACCCGGACAGACCACAGCACCATTCACTTCACCATTTACAGCCCTGCAGAAGCCCCTGCAAGACACCCCTCCCTTCTTCATCGCACCTGGGGCGAGGTCACCAAACCCTTTTGGACCACCGCCCTAAACGAAACCAGACCACCTACCGCGTACTCCCTCGAACTCAACATCCAGAATTTGTCCAACTGGATCACCTCAACCGACTTCACCATTATCCCCTGAAGAACACCCCCAGGGCAGAACCACCAAGCAAGTCAACTGGTTCACCCCCAAACTTCTGACCCTAACGTGCCACTGCAAGAAACTGGAAAGACTCTGGTGGTGCAACAAGGCACCCGCAAACTGCAACTCCTTCAGGGCCGACCTCAACAGCTACCACGAATGGCGCAAGGAATCCAAGAAAGAATCCCTCACCTCCTGCCTTGAGGCGAGCACCAACCACACCAAGGAGCTCTTCAGCATTGTCCAAGAATTTGCCTGTCCTGCCGCCATTGAGAACACCATCCACACTTCCCAAGCCCTCTGCAACACTCTGGTCGACTTCTTTCACCGCAAGATCGCCGACATCTACGTCAACTTCGACCCTCAACCTACCAACCTCTCACACCCCGTGCTCCTAGCAATGCCTCCCTCCACCGTATCACTGAATGGAAGCAACACTCACTGGAAGACACCATGTATATGATGAACTCCATCCACTCCGGATCCCCCTCCCACCCCTGCCCTCATCACATCTTCAACCTAGGAAGTGATGCCATTGGAGCCCCCCACACAGGACTCCTCAACACCTCCATCACAATAGCCACTGTACATGATTCATGGAAGAATGCCAAGGTCAAACCCCTACTGAAGAAACCCACAGCCAACCCCAATAAACTAAAAAATTACTGACAAATCTCACTCCTCCCCTTCCCCGCAAAAGTCCTGGAGAAGGCCATCAACCTCAAGCTTACCAACTGCCTCGAAGAGAACAACTTGCTCAACCCCTCCCAGTCAGGATTCAGACCTAACCACAGTACCGAGACCGCCCTGATTGCAGCCACGGACGGCATCAGATGACTCCTTGACCAAGGCAGTTCTGCTGCCCTCATCCTTCTCAACCTACTGGTTGCCTTCGACACAGTCTCCCACCACACCCTTGTCACCAAACTCCACCACAAAGGCATCCAGGGCAAGGCTCTCGATTGTATCGCCTCCTTCCTCTACGGACAAACCCAGAGTATCCACCTCTCACCCTTCACCTCATAATCCAAAGACATCATATGAGGGGTCCCCCAGGGCTCCTCCCTCAGCCCTACCCTCTTCAACACATATATGACACTTCTGGCCAACATCGCCCGCACCCACGGACTCAACATCGTCTCCTATGCCGATGACACCCAGCTCGTCCTATCCTTCTCAGAAGACCCAGACACTGCAAGACTCAACTTCCAAACCACCATGACCAACATCTCCACCTGGATGAAAACCAACTGCCTAAAACTCAACTCAGACATGACAGAGATCATCATTTTCGGAAACAAGCCCTCCCCTTGGGACGACACCTGGTGGTCCTCAGCACTCGCCCCATCACGCTCCCCGTCGGATCACGCACGCAACCTCAGCATCATCCTGGACACCCAGCTCACCATGAAACTACAGATCAATGCTGTCTCTTCTGCCTGCTTTCACACCCTCTGCATGCTCCGCAAGATCTTCTGGTGGATTACCACCTTGACCAGGAAGACAGTTACCCAGGCCCTCATCTCCAGCAGACTCGACTACGGCAATGTCCTCTACGCCGGAACCTTCAAACAGCTCCTCAACTGCCTCCAAACCATACAGAACGTGCAGCAAGACTCATCGTTAATCTTTCCAGAAGAGCCAGCATCACCCCTCACCTCAGAGCCCTCCACTGGCTTCCCATGCAGAAGAGATGCCTCTTCAAGCTCCTCCACAAAACCGGTCTCACCTTCATCAACAACTGCCTGACCTTCTAACAACCAACCAGAGAGCTCTGCTCCGCCACACTCGCCTTAGCCCACATCCCACTTATCTGTCACAGCCGATGCAGTGGCCGTGCCATCTGCTACCTTGATGCCAAGTCCTGGAACGACCTCCCTCATCACCTGCGGACATCCCCCTCTCTGAGGAAGTTCAGGAAGCAGCTGAAGACCTGGCTTTTTGACCGCCACCTCTTTCTGACCGAGGATCGCTCAAATCACATAGCACCTGGAGATTCCCCGGGGTGACAAGCCGTGTATATAAGACCCGATGATTGATTGATTGAGGTCCGTGAGTATTCTCATTGATCTTTCGGTAAAAGACTACCCTCCCCATCAATAAAACAAACTTAGCAAAGTAAAATCAGAATTAGAGACTGTGACCGCTCAAGAACTGTGTTCTAGTTAAAAATTAAACTTAAAAGGTTTAATACAGAATCGTTAATAATAACATCACAGAGAAGTTGCATAATTTGCCATGAAGGCTGTGATACGTAATACAGAGTCATAAATCATAGCAAATGGCCTATTACGATCTTGGCAGAATCAGTTCCATCATTGCTTTTTTGGTGGTCTTTCCACCCACCGACTTGGTGATACACCTGTTCTTTTTAGATGTTGGTGATTGCACAAATGAAAGACTGCCACGGTGCCGCCGTCACTGCCAGGATAACTCAACCGCATCGATGGCTGGATAGGCTAAATTGGGTGGTAGAAGGAGGACCGCCAGTTTCCCCACTGGCCCAATCACGATGTACCTTCCCGCTGACATGACTGTGGCGGTTAAACCTCCACACCTGAGTTGGTGGAATAGAACGGATATAGGGCACAAGCTCAGCTGTACTTACCTTCACACTTCCTATACTCTTATGGATCCAATCCTACAAGTACTGCCACTGCTTGTTGATGACGCAGGAAAACCAACACCGTCATGGAAACAACCGACAGTAAGCACCTCTTTTACCTGTTCCCATTGATTCGTCACTTAACATATGCACAGGACTCATGCTTTCAAAAATATCATGTACAAGCAATAGCATATCAATGTTCAATGCATATATGGGTAATGTTGAAATGTTAGAAATTCAAATGAACACACCAGTAACATCACTCAAATTGTAAATAAATGTGGTGGAAGCAACTTATCTAAAAATGGACCCATGCATAAAAAAAGGATATCAAAATATGTGTGAAAATATCACCCTCCAGGTGTGCATAAAGAAATATCTAACTTGTACACATGAAAAACATATGCAACACACTTCATAGGGATAAGTGCAAATGCTCTAGACAAGGTGTAACCATTACCATTTGAAATACCAGTAAAATCAATGTCAGTCCCAAATGTGTATTCCGCAACAACTCCATCCATGTAACATTTTCCCTGGTCTAGTGCGAGTCCTGCACTGGATCCAAGTACAATAGATACAAACCTTTTCATATTGATCAGCAATCAAGGTGAAACAAACACACCTGTAGTAATCATCAAAATAAAAAATGTCACATCATTTAGGTGGTGCAAGTATCCATTCCAATGACTGCCCATAAAATCAAATGACCATCAAGTAGCATATCAACCAGTGTATACAAATAGCAAAGTAGACTTTCAAAACATATGAAGCATAATCTGCCATCATGTTAAAAAAAGAGAAAATCACATCTAACTCTGCAACCTTGCCAGGAATCAAACAATAGCTAAGGAAAAGTAATGCCAGGACCAATTTGGTCAAGTCAAAATAAAGTATTTATTGAACAACATGATAAATGTCTCTAAATAAAGTCCAAGCCAATTGGCAGTTCTGTAGTCCAAAAAGAAAAGTGCACTGGGCTGTGGCACAAAGATTGCTTCCTAATACAGTGCCAAGGGGAAATTTCTCAGGAAGGGGCAACCAGTGGGTATGGCAGGCACCTCACAGATCTTGCATGGGGGGTTGGGTTTGGGAAGGGTTTCCTTACGTTGGGAAGTGGTGGATTTCCGTTTGGAACGGGTGGTTTGGAAAGTGGAGGAAGGGGTGGTTTTCCATTTGGAAGGGGTTCGTTGGGAAGTAGGAGGGGTGGATGGGCTTATTGTAGGGGTAGATTTGGAAGGGATGGCTTGACGTGTAGGAGTGGTAGAAGGCCATTTGGTAGGGTGGATTTCCATTTGGAATGGGTACCTTGGGAAGTATGAGGGGTGGATGGGCTTATGGGAGGGGTGGATTTCGAAGGGGTGGCTTAGGGTGGGGGAGTGGTAGAATGCCATTTAGTAGGATTGATTTGAGGTTTGGGAGGGGTTAGGACAAGGGAAAAACTGGAATCATCCATGGGGAACTTGGTAGGCTGTTTGCGAGGGAGTGGGCTTTGGGAGGTAGAGGGAAAACTAGTGTGTGATGTGCCTGTGTCTGTTAATGGGGCAGTTGCTTGTGGGTATGGTGTATGTTTTGCAAGTATTGGTGTTTCTTGTGTCATACGTGTCTGTTGTGTGCTGGATTGTGTGCATCTGTTTTTTTAAGTGTGTACTGTAAGGTAGGTGCATCTGTGGATGGGTGTGCTGTAGATTTGCTGGTTGTGGGTGTTGTGGATGTTGATGTAGTGGTAACTGTGGGTGCAGTGGTGTCTGTGGTGTGTGTGGATGTGATGGTGGTGGAGGTGGTAACTGTCAGGATGATGGTGTCTGTGGTGTGTGGATGTGATGGTGGTGGGGGTGGTAGCTGTGGGGGTGGAGGTGTCTGTGGTGTGTGTGGATGTGATGGTGGTGGGGTGGTAACTGTGGGGTGGTAGTGTCTGTGGTGTGTGTGGATGTGATGGTGGTGGGGTGGTAACAGGGGGGTGGGGGTGTCTGTGGTGTGTATGGATATGATGGTGGTGGGGTGGTAACTGTGGGGGTGGTGGTGTCTGTGGTGTGTATGGATGTGATGGTGGTGGGGGTGGTAACTGTGGGGCTGGTGGTGTCTGTATGTTAGGATGTATGCAAGTGTTTGTTGTGATGTTTGTGTTTCATTGTGGGTGTGCTGCTTGTGTTTGTATGAGTGTGTGCATGTGCTTGGGACAGGTCTGGGAATAGGTAATTGGAATGGGGAATTGACCGGAGTTGGGCCACAAGGTTGGAATGGATGGGAGGCTGCGGTGAATGAGGATGCCAGACTCTGAAAAGACCTCTGTAGGCCAGACATTGCACTGTGAATTCCTTCCAGGTAGGCTACCATTTCTTGCATATGACTGCCAAGCCCCTGGCTAGCATTCAGTAGTGCCGTCTGACCCACGGAGATGTGACTGAGGAGGGCAATAGCCTCCTCATTCAGTGCAGCCGGGGGGACATGGGCAGGGGGGGAGATGCCTGGAGAAAAGCAGATGACACCCCTCTTAGGGGTGTGTGTGTGGCAATCTGGGTGGGGAGCAACAGGAAGGGTGGAGATGGTACTGGGGTTGGCGGACAAGGATGAAGGTGTCACAGTTCCCGTTGGGTCTGCCACCACTAGAGGGTGTGCACTGTAGGATGCCTCCGAAGAAGTTGACGAGCTGGCGTCCTCCATTGCCCACGCCTCACCCTCCAAGTCACTAGGTCCCGCTGTGCCTGTGGTCTCAGCACCGGAACCACTCTATCCAGCTGCTTCCCCGCCGATGTTGGCCCTTTGTCCTTCGCTTGCCCTAGATGATGCTAAAATTATATATACAATAGGGTAAACTAATCTGTGTAAACTGAACTGTTCATGACCTTTGATCAAAATGCATATTCAAAGTTAACAGATTTTATCTGCGTCAAGGCTCTCAACATTTGCTTCGCCATTAGTATGAGTACATGCATGTATGCAACATAATGAGAAAACATTTTGGTCACAGTTATGCCATTCCCCTGATAGCTTCCATATCATGCATTGTCTTGTCTCAAATCCATCATTATGTATCTCCTGGTACTGTTCCCACCTCTTTATCTTTGACCTTTGTAGTTTAGAAAAGTGATCTGATGTCACCCAAAAGGACATCTACCAAAAATACCTTTGCACAGTGTCTTGACAAGGCCCTACATTCTGCATACTATACATTTCCCAAAAATATTTTATGAATAAATGAGAGTCCATAAATAGTGCACTGTTGTACCAATATTAGCATAAACGGAAATCATGTCACCTGTGTATGGGCATTTCACAATGACAAAACACTAACATATGTCAACTGTCAAAATTGATTCATGAAAGCTGTACTGTAAGTTGCTTCCGAATGTATCACATATCAAATGCATACCAAGGCTGTAGAAGAGAGCCAGAAAAAAGTTTTTGGGGTAATGGCAAATAACAGCAACAGCATAAGTAAATACATAGCCCTCAAACATTCCTCATGCACTTCAATACTGAGCAAAAAGAATCTCACATTTCACTCCTAAAAGCCTATAGTCAGTTGAAGTTTTTAGTGTCTCAGTGAAATTGTTGTACTAAATATGTTGCCTTTCACTGTAGTCCAAAATGTTATAGGCCATCACAGTACATGTTTCCCATACACTAATTCCCATGTAATATGTACTTCAGACATTCACATAAAACTCATATTAGGCAACATATTACACCTTGATACATGTCAACAATTGGGTAATGAGTCAAGAACTTGGTCTGATTTTGAGGTTACCTGGTTGAATACACCTACACATATGTCATGGAACTTTCAATCTTGAGAAATCCCTGGAAGTATGCCATTTATCTCCCTCATTGCTTCATCATCTGGACATTACAAAGGACATTGAGTAATGAGTATGTGTTTCTCTGTCACCAATGTGTACACATTCCTCTTTGTGTATTCACAATTACTGTATACCTATCACAATTATTAGTAAACAGACTGGCTTACACACACAAATTTGTGAAGGAGTGAGTCATCATGCTAATATGACACTTAAACAGGAATGACACAGAATTTTTGATGCAAAACACCATTTGGGAACAGTAATACTGATGTCACCTGTGATATAGGCTCACATGCTCACACATGTTTGTGTAGAATCCCAACTTACCAATGTGACGTTTGGTACATCCACTGCATCAGAAGTGCAAAGTATGACATGTCACATGTACTAGAGCTACCATCACATAATCCACATTACTTAAGGAGCATCACACCTGACACAGTAAAGAATAGTGACCTGCTTGGTACAACTGTCCTCCATTACATCACACTACATGATGTATATGTGGAGTTTCCGCAGCCATGTGTCTGCTCAGGACAGTACATTGGTTGTGGACTGGAATCAGGTGGGATCCTGTTTAAAAGTATATAGAGATAGCACATCATCATACTCCTTGTACAAGACTTTCACCTTCAAGAACTCTTCTTTTGTGTTGGACATGGGTCACCGTAATGTTGATGAGAAAATTGGGTCATTTAACATGTCAAACTCAGTTTAGGACTGACTTCCTTGTTGTTTCTGTGGGGTCCTAAACTGCCCATCAAGTTCTGGATAGGCCACATCAAGAAAGTGGACCATTACGGGGGTCAGGGTGCAGCGCGCACCCCCTCACACGTTTGGAGGACTTACCCAGCTGTATTTGTGATCTACCGGGTCCAGCGTCTTAGGTCCTCCCACCTCTTGCGACAATGGACACTGCGCTGCCTGTAGACACCCAGGGTCCACACATTTCTGGCGATGGCTTCCATATATCTCACTTCTCTTGGGTGTTGGCTTGTATGGACACAAGAAAGGTGAGTAAAATCAAAGGGATTGTGGCTTTTAGTTTGTCTTTATTTATGTCACTAAATATGTCTACAGCAATCAGTAGCAAAACTCATGAGTTGACATACAACATGTGTAGTTTCATATGCTGACCTACACCTATGTACTCATACACACTTTAGTAATGACTTGTTGGCCATCCTCAACCCATGTCATGGTCTAAACACTACATAATCTTTGATGTGACCCACTTCTGATCAGTCCAAGGGATTGTGTACAACTGAAGGCTAAACAATAAAATGTATGGCACAGTGAATAGTGGCCAGTGTGAAGGAGGGACCAGCAGTTTGGACATGACATATTTTGACATGTGAGTCTTTGGAAAAGAAGTGTTAGCGCAAGAAGTCAGGAATATTTCCCATCCAACTGTTGTCCATTTAAAAGCATTCAGGGGCATATCTTAAGCACATCAAAAGATTGGAGCTGCAAAAGATATATATTCTTCACAGCTGTACCTCAGTGCTTCAGTTGTTTGACCCTGTGACTCAGGCCAAGCTTGGTAATGATTCTGACTGGGCACTGCTCATTGTCAGGTCTTGCTATCTGCAGTCTGACTATCATGATGTCACATGAACACTACATTTCTCCAAGTTTTACATTAAAAGGGTAACTTTGTGCCCATCCAATAAGTGACCTCAAGGCTGTGTGCTACTCTGAAGGTGTTAGGGAGATACTTGTAGCTCCCAAAGAACAGTTTGGAGAACCCTGACCTAGGCTGAGGAAGTTGTGGGACTATACACACAGTTAACATAATCTGCAATTGCTTTTTACAGGGTACACACATCTCCAGATGTAAGGTGTATATCTTTGGTTTTCCTTTTACCATAATGTGAGTTGCCAAATTAACACAAGTTCAACAAATATATACATGCATTGATCTCTACATGCACACCTAATATGATCTAGGGATTTAAACAAACTACACATTTTAATGGTGATGTTCATTATACATTGTACATTGTACAGTGCTTACAAATCCCTGAAATGAGTGTCCTATGTAAAGACCACAAATAAATGTGACAATTGACACCAATTACTTCACTTCACTCTGGAACTCAAAGCCACATTCGAGCTTGTGTAAATAGAAATGAGCCAGTTAGACAGATTCACAATTTTATTTCAGACATGTACCTGTTCCTCTGTTGAGCAATAGAGCTGGCCATACAGGGAAATGACCTCAGTTGCAACCAGTTCCAGCTCCTCTGCTGAGAAGGCAGGGACCCTCTCATCTGATTGACCTGGAATGGTTGCTCCCAGAGGTGACAAACAGGAGCAATAGAGGAGGAAGGAGGTCTTGATAGCAGAAGTGTTAGGAAGCAATTGGGCTATTGTTCCATCCGCCGTATGCCGTGCCTGCTGTACTCCTGGTCTTGGGTGCAGCAGGGGTGGACTGTTTCAGCCATAAATGCTGTCCTCCCTAGGCAGGAGATTGCTTAGCAATCTAGTCTTCGCGTCTGCAATCTCTTGCCGTAGGATCACTTACCTTCCTTTTCCGGGTCACCTCACGTCATGTCCGACGCCTTCGGTGGTGTTGCTGTTTGTCAGCTTTCATTTCGGTCTTCACGGCATCCTCCGATTTCTGCGACTTGCTCTGGCTCTGCTCACAAGGTTCCCTGCAGAAACAACAAGAAAATACATTTAAAGAAACAAAGTCTGCAAGAGAAATTGTGGTAACGTGTGCTGTGTTAATGTAAGTATTTCTACCATATGTGCTTATACTTATCTGATATGCGCCTTTGCCTGCCAAAATCTGCTTTTGTGTCACAGTGGAGATTTTTCTGAAAGACAAATTTCAGCAAGAAATATTAGTTTCTTGTTTCTGCCACTCTACGAAATAAGTACTAGGACAACTATAAGGCTCTACACAATTTTTGCATTATATGAGACACATCAACAGCTTCATCCAGTTTCCACGGCAGCAGGATTTAGCCAATGTGAAGGGGGACTTTACGGGTTGGGTCGCCTACCACATGTGGTTGGAGCAATTGATGGCACACATATTGTCTTAGTGCCACCACACGCCAGAGAAAAAGTCTACCAGAATAGGAAACACTTCCATTCAGTCAGTGCGCAAGTTGTCTGCTTACGGGATTTGCACATTACAAGCATCTGTGCCTGTTTCCCCAGCTCTGCCCATGATTCCTTTGTACTATGGAACAGCCCCATGCCCCAGCAAATTTCACAACTTGGACCTGAGAGGGCCTGGCTTGTTGTTAAGTACAATCTGTCATGTTATTGTTTGGGTAATTTCTAGAGTAATAGTCAGAAATGGTGCTACATATTTTTGCTCTGTTTTTTGTCTTCCATCTAGGAGACTCAGCTTATCCCAACCTATCCTGGTTGTTGGCACTGCTAAGGAATCCAACAAGGTGAGGGGAAGTCCACTTCAATGAGGCCCATGGCATAACACGGCAGTCAGTGTAGCGGGCTTTTGGGCCCCAAAGGCCACATTTCGCTGTCTGGACAAAACTAATGGCGCCCTTCTCTACTCACCTGCTAAGGTGAGCCAAATCACAGTGGGCTGCTGCATGCTCCACAACATCGCCCTGCGACAGAACATCCCTTACATTGCATAGGATGGAGACCATGAACAGCCACCAAGTGAAAATCCTGATATGCCAAATGAAGGTTATAGTGGTGAAGAGGAAGGAGTTGACGTATGTGGAGATGTCATTGACAACTTCTTCCCATGAATGTAAGGCTATCTTTACATGTTATGTTTTCACTGTTTCAACAACTATTGATGTGCTGATGAGCGAAGTATGTGGTGGTACTTTTTGGGGAAGATCAGGTTCAGGGTAAAAGATGCCGAAGATGTTTATTGATCAAAGTGTGGACACATTGACTACATCTGATGACATTAATCAATGATAATTTGCATCTGCTATCGTACTGTTTTGAACATGTCCCCTTCTTTCTTGTTGGCAAGATCTTGAACTGGAAATGTGTCAAGTGGCACTGAGTATAAGTGTAATGTATGGATTGTAATGTTAGTGCAAATGTTAACAGACAAGTATTGTTCAAATGGAATGAACATAGTAGTTGAGGAATGAATGGTATAAAATAATTCTGAGTAATGTTTGTAAACTTGAAATAAACATTACATACTTCAAAATCATCTATGTTTACACAAACTTTGGTTTTTGTAATTGTCAAGCTATATTGCAAGAAAACAAATGTTTTGATAGAGTTGAGACATATGACACCATTGAATTAATTTATGACATTTGCATTTATTGTGCTAAACGTGAGAAAATTAAAGGGGGTGAACATATCAAAAGCTAATTAAAAAGTGGAGAAGCCAGTCATGGTGAATGAAATTATAGTTGTAAAGCCAGAGTTGTTTGTAGTCCAATGTTCAAAATAGTACTGGCATCAGAAAGGCAAATGTGTCCAAAAATAGTACACAGAGTGAATGGTATGCATACACTGGAGGAAATTAGTGTTGAGTTTTCTTGCTGACAGTGTCAGAGGTCTTTCTATCCTTACCTCCTGGTGATTTGGGTAGTCGTTCCCTCTTGCAGGGGGGGGGTCCACAGCTGCAGGGGCTGCGGGGATCCAGGTGGTTCGTCTGGTGGCAGGGCCTCCCTTCCTGTGACTGTGGCCAATGTAGATGGCTCAGATGTTGTTGGACCACAGGAAGGGGTAGATGGTGCTGGGAAAGCCCTGCACATGTGGATATAAATTGCCTGTCGCACCCCAATAAGGGAGCCTACATTGGAGTTATGGGCCTCCATATGCTGGTTGTGCTCCCTCTGCAGCTGCTTCATCTCCAAGAGCTTGATGAGTACTGGGCCCATCATGTCTTGGGATTGATGGTAGGCTCCCAAGACTTGTGCGATGGTGGTCTGGGTGTCAGCGACCCCAGTGGACTCAGTCTGCTGGCCCACAAAGACCCTCCCACGACCCCTACCCCTACCCCCACTACCATGTGCCCTTGCCCCAGCATGCCCCTTCCGACTGGTTCCTGGGTGAGCTGAAGGAGGTGGTGTGGTCTCAACATCACCCGGGACTAAGGTTTACACAATTGATGTTACATTGGGAGGAACACAGGAAGTGGAGTCTCCCAGTTTCTGAGGTGTTGCAGCTGGGGTGGGAGGTGTTGGTATGGGCAGACGGAGTGTCACTGGAGCCGTCTGCCCAGACTGACCAGATGTGCCATGCTCCTCAAGCTCCTGCATATCACCAGAAGTGCTGTCCTCACTGACAGCTTGATGCTGGGCTTGAGTGGAGATGTCTTTACTGGGAGGAACATGCCTATGTGGTTTGGCAGTTGGACCTATTGAGAAATGGAGAACATTTTTATTAGTAAAAGTGTGTATTGAACATTCAAATCATTGGAGACAGACAGGGTCGATACCTAGAAGACAAAATAGGTAGAGGTTATTGTGATGAGGACTTCCAGTGGTATTGCACATATTACCCTGCGTTTTGTCTCTTTCAAACAGCACAAAATCAAATCTGCAGGTAATAAGATGTCCTGAAATGTTCATGAAGTGGTTAGGGAATATACCTACCATCTCCCAAACTTTCAGGCGAACACAGTGTAGAGGTGAACTGTGTAGTTGACAATTCCAAGGCCTAGCTGAATGCAAAACAGGCATTTCCACTACTTGGATGGATGTTTGGCATTAGTCATCATGTGAACATTGCAGTGTAAAGCTGTGTATGTACAACTTATATTAAACATTGTAATTTGCATACCTATACTACTCCAGACAATTTCTGTGTTTACACAGTTTGTTTTGTGAAATTCATGACATCAATACAATTGTGTGAGAAGAACAGGACAACATTCAGAAAACAACACAAACCATTTTCAGACTAGTGCATTGAATAGGGATTGATCAGTACATGACACTTTACCATATATTTAAATCTTTTATGAAGAGAGAATGAGCAACATGACATAGCAATATGCTTTTGAGAAACAGAAATAGGGCATCGTGGTAGTCATAGTCATTTCAAAGACAAGTATCCAACACTTGGAAAATGGTTGGTGGAACATACCTGTCGAAAATATGCAGTGGAAACAGGCCAGACACTTACAATATGACACACATATGAGTAATGGGTTATTTGGTGTTGGAACAGTTACAAGCACTATACCATCATGTGACATGTAATGGAGATTGACACCTGTAATCTTAGATGCAAACCAATACATTCACATAATCACAATTTTATGAAAATGACGCATTAGCAACTACTAACTTCTAAGCAAACAGTACATTAAGGTTGATTGTGAGTTTGCAATGTGCAACTTACCAGATTCCACTCTACCAAGTATTCCTGTCAAGCTGTCAGTATGTAGGATCTGCAAGACCTTCTCCTCCCAGAGCATGAGTTGTAAGGGGGGCTGGGAGAACCATCACCAGTCCTGTTGGCCTCTGGGTGACACTGGGAGGCCAAGGAATGCACTCTCCCCTGCAGGTCGTTCCACCTCTTTCTAATTCCCTCCTGTGTGTGTAGGTTGATAGCCACTGCATTCACTCTGTCGACTATCCTGGCCCACATTTGCCTTTTCTTTGACAGGGGAATATTTTGGACTTGGGCTCAAAACAATTGTGGCTCAACTCTTATGATTCCATCTCCCATGACTGACAACTTGCCCTCAGTGAAACGAGGATTCTTGTGTCCTGGCATTGTGCAAAGAAATTATATTAAATTAAATAACGTCAACACAGGTGTACAAAGTTAAAAGGTGACCGGACAAATAACAGGCAAAAAGTAACACAAAAAACTGAATTCACTGTGCTTTGTTCTGCTGTCAAGTGTCATGAAGCAGTGTCTGGTCTGAAATGGCGTGTGTTTTATAGTGTGGTATGCAGGTGTTTCCATTTGGCGATTGGACATCAGATGTGTTCTACTGGCATCAAATGGCCACAGTGATGGTGCATTGTGGAGCGCGTACCATGACGGAGTAGTATCCACCAGCATTGGAGACTGCTGTATCGGCAGTGGTGTTCAGCCATGGCAACGAGAATCACTTCATCGATGCGGATGGCGAAGCAGCCTGCATGCATCTAAATACAGCAGGCGAAAGACTATGGACTGCCGTCATGGCGGGGCAGCGGTAAGACCACCAAGATCGTAATCAGGCCCAAAATCCCTAGTTAGGTAATACAATCTCTCTAAATTCTAAGTGTCACACTCATAAAGAGTAGTGGCAGCTTTCTAAGTGAGGAAATAAAATCTAAAAAAAAACGGCCAGAGTCTCAGGAGAAAAGTGGAAAGTCGTCCTCAATCCTCCAAAACCAGGGTTTTTATACACAATTTATGCATATTAATTAATAAAACTGTAAATTCAGCACGATATGATCAGGGTTAAGCCGCATTGGCAAATCAAAAACAACTTCAAAATTCTAAACGATTCTTGGCACCAATCCATTTTCTTAAGGTAAGAGAAATCTTCCACTTGCTTCCTCAGCAGCTGCACTCTGGAGATGTACAACATAATATGAAACATTTCTTAACAATAGGTCATAGAATTATGTTCATAGGCACACCTACAATGAAAATTCCAGCGCAAGTCATTCAAAATGATACCTTTGATACACAATGGAAAGTTTAATTCACAATACATGGTTCCTAATATCACAGCCCTTTTACATCCTAGTGCTCCGTGTTCCGCGGAAACTGTAGTGGAAGAAGACTTGCACCAGGTCGTTAATTGGGAGGGGGGAATGAGCTGGAGCAAGATGAGCAGAACACCAAAAACTGCATCCATTTAAAATAAATCGCGTCTCACACAAAAATGTGGCATAACTATGCTAGCTTGTTTATCATAAGTCTAAGTGAGATAATTATAACACTTGAAGTGCAAAATCATGAGTTCATCGGTTACATGCATAATAAAAATGACCAATTTGCACAAATAATGTCACCTGAAATTTCACATTTAAAAAAAATCTTTACAATCTCCCTCCTCTGATTATTTTTTAATAATCACTATAACCCCATAAATAAACTTGATTAATCCACCATTAGTTCATTGAAACTATGATTGAACAATCTCTTCGAATTGCTTTAATTATTGATACATTTGATCCTTGTAGTCACCCGTTTCCTAATCCACTGCCCTTTCACTCTTTCTCAATATATATTATAGCTCTTAGTCCTACTAACATATCTATTATTTATGCATTCGAATAGTTTTAACAAGGGCCGGACTGGCCGTATCGGGCACCGGGCGTTTCCCCGGTGGGCCTGCGGGGTGAGGGCCGCTTTTCTAGCCGTGGGGGTCGGTTTTGTAACTGGGGGGGGGGGGTTTGCAGCAGTGCTGCAATATCTGCCCCCTGTAACAAAAGCGGGAGCAGTGCTTTTTATTACACCCCCCTGCTCCCAGGGCTGTTCGAGCAGCAATCAGCCAGGACTGGTTGCTGTTTCCAGTCATGCCCTGGTTTTAACAATAGAAATAAAGTAACTACACAAACCATTATAATTATTTTAGGTGTTAGAAGAAAACCACCACCAATATTACCTAACCATTCACCTACTTTAGCAAAACTACTTCGTAACTCCTTTACCCAGTATCCTACACTCTCCCATAATCCTGGTTCTGTCAATAATCTAATCTCATTAGTCAAATGAGTTATGTTAGTAATAAAATAATCAACAGATCCACTATTATCAAGAATGTAAGTACAACAGCTCTTTGCCTTAATTACCTTACAAACTCTGCCTTCTTTTTCCAAAAGAATATCCAAGGCAACACAGATACTGTGTTGCTTTAGACTCTAACTGCTACCATTTCTATATTCCCTAATTTAAAATACCTTGCTGTATCTACAGCAGGTAAATCCTCTACTGTAGACAATTGTCTAATTTTCACATCGCCTATGGCTACATGCCTATTGGAGGAATAATTGCTCCCAAAATGTCTAAAACCACTTGTCCATAATTTTGTCAGACTCCTGATGCCATGTTCTTCATCTAATGCACCTAAATGTTAAATTCAAGGGAAAACCAAAGCCAAGTAACATGAACCTGCACAATTGTTTGGCAGGTAAAAATAAGCAGTCTTTCCACAAACATAGTAAATTCCACTCATAATAGGTTCCTCTCCAGACAAAAATCTCCACTAATCTCATAAGATTTATCACACAGACTTTCACCTACAAATTCTACTTTCCTCCTTCTCTATGATTATGCCTTACTATACACATTTCACCTTTTCTTTCCTAATCAACTTTCAACCGGGAATATATACATGAGAACCTACATTTCTCTTCTTCTTTTATTTCTTCTAAAGCAATCTTCTACTTTATTCTCTAATAAAATCACACTCTTCATTACTCAATAAACATAAATAAACTTTGTTCAAATTAGTACTATGTATGTTTTGTGCAATCACCCTCCAATACTCACCAAATTCAACTATTTTATAATTTTTATCAATTAACAAATTCTCTAAAAAGTAACTAAAATCAGTCAGATAAGGAGAAATAAATTCTTAATTATTGAAAATAGCAACAAATATATTACAAGACTGTAGGAAACGTTGTTATTGGTTGGGGGGGGGGGGTGAAACGCTACCCAAGCAGCAATCACAATTCTTGCCATGATGAAACACAAGCAAACCCCAAATTAACCTGTGCTCAACCCTATGGTAGCTTGGCACAAAAGCGGTCAGGCTTAACTTAGAGGCAATGTGTAAGATATTTATGCAGCACTTCCAACTATAATAAAGTGAAAACACAACAGAAGTAAAATCCCACACTTTAATAAATTGGGTTACTGGTTGGGTGGGGAGGTGAAACCCTACTCAAGTAACAACCAGAAATTTTGTCAAGGGGAAGTCACAAGTAAACCCTAAATTAAACTGTGCTCAACCCTCTGGTAGCTTGGCGCAGAGCAGTCAGGCTTACCTTAGAGGCAAATATATATGCAGCACTTCAAACAATAGTAAAGTGAACCACCACACAAGAAAAATCCCACACCAATTTGGAAAATTGAGTAACGTTTAATAAATCATTTAAAACCAAAAGAACAAAAATCCAATAAGTAGAACTGGAGATATGCAGTTTTAAAGTTGTGAGTAAAAATAGCGCCAAAAAGCACAAATCGTCAACTTTGGTCATCTGGTCGCAGCAGACTGGGACAAAGTCATAAGTTCAGGCAGACCATGATAGAGCGTGGGCTGGCTACAGGGACCCAGTTAGGCCCATTGAACAAAAGTATCTTGAATCCTGATTGTGGAGCAATGCGGATTCCCACATCAATGATGCATTGTGCAGCCGCGATTCCGAGGACCTGTGAAGCTGGGATGTGAGGTCCTGCGTTGTCTTTTAAGATGCCATCGACAAGGGGCTTGTGATGGAAGTCCTGTGTTGAGATGCGCTGTGCACCGGCTGGTTCCGGAGATGCTGCGAGGCCTGTGATGTGGAGTCCTGTATTGTCATTGTCGAGGATGCCTCTGATGATGCGACAGGAAGGCCTGCATCAAGGATGTGTTGTGCAGCTGTGCTTCCCAGAGGGCTCCCTACAGCAGTATAAAGTCCTGTGCAGGGACGGTAACACAATGGTCCCGATGTGGAGTTTAGGGAGGCGATGTATCATGCAGCGGCTCCGATGCGGAGTTTTGGTGAGGTGATTCGCTGTGCAGCTGCTCCGATGCATCGGTTCTACTGGTACCACAGTTGGGCTGACAGACAACTTTCATGCCCACTTCCAAGGGTCCAGAAGTTGGGTAGCACCTCTGGGGAGGGTAGGGCTCACAGTTGGCCGATTGCAGACGCTGGGTTGAAGATGGGGGAAGCCTGTTCTGTCCCTGAAGCTTCTGATCAGGGGGCCAGCCAACTACCGCTTAGAGTCACTCTGGTTGTCCTGGGTTCAAAAGTTGAAGAGTTGGGGTATGAGAACCAATATTTATACCTGGTGTCCACTTTGAAGTAGGAGAATATCCTAGAGGATTCCACCTCCTAGGTGTACTTGGAATTTCCTGCCTCCCTGTCCACAGATTCTCTGGAGTCACAATAGACTAGTGTCAAACCCCTTTGTGAGAGTGCTCAGACAGGACCTTTGTGATGTGCAAGTGTGGTAGGTGACAGCTCCTCCCCGTCATTAAGTCAGAGTGGCTCATCCTGTCAACTCCTTGATTCTCTTTATCTGTCTGAGAGCAATGCACAGAGACCATCTGCCAATTACACCTAGTCATGTGACCCAGGATACACACAACAGACACCAAATGGTTGGGACAAGAAAATGCCAACTTTCTAAAAGGGGCAGTTTCAGAATTGTGAATAAAAGTCTGACTTTACCATTAAAGGTGGCTATTAATTACAATGCTTTAGACGCCAAACTTGACCTCTCCACCTACTCCAATTTGAAAGTTATCACTTATTAAATATAATAAGGTATCCTAAAGTTATCCTATTGGAGAGGTAGGCCTTGCAGTAGTGAAAAATGAATTTAGGAATTTAGTACCAAGCAGGGTTGACTTATATGTATTAAAAAGGAAGGTTTGGGCCTGGCAAAATGTTTATTTTGCCCGGTCGATATTGCAGTTATAAACTGCACACACAGGCTGCAATGGCAGGCCTCAGACATGTTTTACAGGGCTACTTAAGTGGGTGGCATGATCAGTGCTGCAGGTCCATTAGTAGCATTTAACCTACAGTCCCTGGGCACATGTAGAACCACTTTACTAGAGACTCACACGTACATTAAGGTTTAATTAGGTATAAGCCAATTCTACCATGTTTAGGGGAGAGAGCACAAGCACTTTGGCACTGGCTAGCAGTGCTAAAGTCCACAAACTCCTAAAGCCAACAAAAATGAATTCAGAAAAATAGAAGTGGTGAAGGCAAAAAGTTTGGGGGTGACTGCAGAGAGGGCCAAGTTCAACACACACCAATTTAGAAAAAGTTAGTAAAGTTTAAAAATGCATTTGAGACCAAAATAACAAAAAATGTTATATGCCTCTGAAACAGAGATGTAGGTGATGTTGTCTTCTCTTTATCTGCCGACGCTGTGCTATTCTTTCTGGGCCCCGCAATGTTTGAGCTGCAGTCCGGGACGATAGAGCTAATGAGAGCGTCCAGTGTATTCTCCACACTATTGTTGGCTTCTTACAGGTTAGATCGTATATTGACTAGCTACCTGTAATCTTTTTCTGAGAGTGAGCCCTTAACGAAGAAGTGGTCACACTAAATCCAAGAGTGTTTGAAGGTGCACATTGGTACTTGACATGCCGGTTTGGCTGATGCAATTTTCCCCATGATAACAGGGCTTGATGTAATTCTGACTGCTACTAATTCTGAAGGCACTAGATTTGAGCTCAGCTTTTCACGTGCTATTTTTGGAATTCAGCTTGGGTGACACGGTTCTCCCTAGGATTGCAGGGCTCATCACAGTTGATTCTGAACTCTAGAGAGTTGAGCTCACTTTTATTCATGCACTAAGGGCATTAAGTCATTCTCACTCTACTGAGAGAGAGGAGTATTTATATGCACTGCAGCTCTTTTTTTCTTACTTAGACATGGTTTGCATGCAGATATAGGATGCATGGAGTTTCTGTATCTTGAAGTTTCTATAAATTGTCCTCACATCCCATTTTTTGGGGGTGGGGCTATTTATTGGCTTGTTGATTCATTCTTTTTTAGATCATTTTTTACAAGGATTCATGACTCTGGATTATTAAAAAGCAGACTCCTATAGGCGAGGTGAGGATTTACTTGTCCATAGCTACATGCACTTTGTTTCATTGAATAGTAACTAAGAGTTCTGACAAAAATTATTTCATTTCCTGGAGGGTGCTGTCCTGATGAAGATCCCATGTGATTCTTTGTAAGGGGTTGAAATGTCGACTAATGAGGGCTACACCCATATCAGGTATTGTTGAACTATCCAAATCTGATGGTGATATTATTGGATTGTACAAAGTCTTTGTCCCAGTCGGGTGATACCTCGGCTGTATATATTGTGATCATTGCTTACACTTTGTGTGCTATATGTTGTTTGGCTCACCTTTTTTGCACTTGCACTGCCCCACCAATTGGAGCACCTACAGTGTTTATATTGTCTTTTTTTCTAAATTCAATTGTTCAAAGATTAAATAACACAAACTATTGATCAATCTGTATTATTTGCATTTATTGTAGACTCCATTATGGCAAATACAATATTTTTCTGAAGTGAGTCCTATGGGAATATTGCTTTGCTTTTGAATTATAGGCTTAATTTAGAGGCAATGTGTAAAGTATTTATGCAGGAATTCAGGAGAGGAGTTGGCCTAACGGCTAGGGCGGTCGACCTCGAATCTGGGGAACTGGGCTCGAGTCTCGGCAATGACGCTGAACATCCTGTGATTCTGGGCAAATCACTTAATCTCCCCGTGCCTAACAAAAAAATGAATGAGTCCTCATGTAACACAACTGGTGCTATGTAAAGCGCTCTGATACCCGAATCGGGTCAAGTTCGCGCTATATAAAACTTTGGGAAAAAAAACAGTAATAAAGTGAAACACAACACAAGATGAATCCCACACTAATTTAGAATAATAGAGTATAATTTAATAAATTATTTGAGATCAAAGTGACACAAATCCAATTAGTAGTACAAGAGATAGTGCAATTTTAAAGATATAAGTGAAAACAGTGCTTAGAAGCACAAAGCGCTAACTGCGGTCATCTGGTCTCGCCAGACCAGGACAAAGTCACAATTTCAAGTCAACCACGAGGGAGCATGGGCAGAGTACAGGAACCCAGCTAGGCCCACTGAACCAAGTACCATAAATCCGTTTTGCAGAGTGATACACAGTCCTGCACAGGGGATGTGCCATGGAGCAGTGGTTCTGATGAACTGCGGGGCTCTAAAGCGAGGTCCACTGTCGAGATGCATTGTGCAGTGGTAGTTATGAGGATCTTTGGGGCTGAGATGCAAAGTCTTGCATCATGCAGTGGCAGTTCTGAGGAGCAGCGGGGTAATGCTTCTCACTGCGTCGATTCCGTGGGGAACACAGCTGGGCTGGCAGAGCATGGGTACAGAACTGGGGTGGCCCAACGTGGGGGCAATACTCACAGCAGGCATAGTCCAGGTGCTGCGTTCACGGTGGTTGAGCCTTTTCTGTCCTTGAGGCTCTGATCAGAAAGCCAACCAAATTGCCCTTGGAGTCACTCTGGTCATACTGGGTTCAAGATACAGGTCCAGTCATTCTCACTTAAAAGCAGAGCATCAGGGATGCAGAGTAGTGGTCCTTCTTGCACAGCAGCACAGCAGTTCTTCTGCGTTCAGAGGGGTACTGAAAACTTGGTTCTGAGGGTCCACTGTGTATTCCTCTTGCCCATTTTGGAGTAGGAGAAGGTTCTGGTTGTTTCAGATGTGCTTGGAATTTCCTGCCTCCTTGCCCTGGACCCCAAGTGTCTAGAGACACAAACGACTAGTGTCAAATTCTTTGTGAGTGTGCTCAGGCCATGTCTTTGTGATGTACAAGTGGGGTAGGTGACAGCTCCACCCCCTATCAAGTCAGAGATGACCCATCCTGCCAACACCTATTTCCCCTTTGTCTCACTGTCTTGGAGCAACACTTTAGCACTGGTTAGCAGTGGTAAAGTGTGATGAGTCTTAAGGCCAGCAAAAAAGAAATCAGCAAAAACAGGGGGATTGAAGGCAAAAAGTTGGGATTCAACCCCGCCAAGGATTTCAGGTCCATCAAAGACAATGAGTATGAAACCCTCCCCAGCTGAGGTAGAAAGGTTAGTACATATGTAGCACTTACTAATCTTCATGATATCTACATACTCCCTAATCATTTTAGCATTTTAGTATACACATTATCCTCAAGATCATCAGCTAAATGCTCTTTATGTATGTGTATCATTTGTTTAAATTGTTCATGGTTAGCTTCAGTCTTCAACATTGCTATTTATATAACCTGAAATATTTCCCCCAGGAATCAGTAAGCACACTAACAGTCCAACTAATACTAATAATGTTATTATTAACAGTGTCATCCCTACAATTTTACAGCATCTGCTGTTTCCCATACTCTCGCTTGTGACAAAAAAATTCTTTAGTCTTAAAAATAATTTTCACCAAAATTTTCTTTCAAACAATATTTTTTCTTATTTTTTTAAAACAATAATAAAAAACAAGGAAAGTAAAAACAATAACTAGCTTTTCAGTCTTTGTAGAAGTTCATATTTCATAAATTCAAAACAATTCTGTCATAGTGTTTCAAGACTTCAGGTGTCATTTCAGTTTCTTAGACAAAAATATTTTTAATTTTTTCCATGGATTATCTTTATTTATACTGGATAATTAAAGTCTTTATTTCTGTTTTCAGGGAGGCCTTTCTTCAGTTTCAGTCTCTGTGTTTGAACCACTCTCAAAACAATATTGTCTTTTGTTCTTTTGGAAATAATCTGCATCAATTTCATCTGTTTCTTCCTCCGATACTGAGGCGAGGTGTATTTTTTATTTGGAACTCTCCTTCTGATTGATCTTTTAGAAAATGGTGATTCACTCTCACTAGTTTCTGGATTCAAATGTCTCTCAGAGTCTCTTAAGTCTACTTCTGGCTCCCAGTGCTTCCGTTTACAAGTTCTCACTCTTAGAACATCTTCAGCTTTCTATTTTTCAGCAGCAATTTTTTGATTTCTATCTTCTTCTTGACTTTGGCTTGAGCCCAATTCTGAGCTCTGACTCAAACTTGAGCTTGCACCTTGATCAAATTTGTCTCTGTCTGCTTTCTCCACAGTGAATCTCTTTCTTCCGAAGTGGGTCTTTTTCACTTGTATTTTCAAATGCAACTTGTCACTGCTTTGATCAGAGACTGCCTTTTCTTGCTGCCACTCATGCTTTGCTTTTTTGCATGGTAGTTGCTCTTCACTCTGATCACTCTATAACTGAACTTCATGAATTTCAGGTTCTTCATCTGAACTTTCACTTACCTGAAATATTGCCTCATGTCTTTTCACTTTATCTTCACCAGTTCCAGAGAAATATTCACCCCTCTCTAGATTCAAGTGGAGAACCTGTATTTGGCTCTGAGCTTGATGAGCAGACTGCATACTTTGATCATTCACCTCTTCCACTGCTTTAGCTACACCTACTCCTTTTGAATGAGCAGCTGGATTCACCGAATCACACCTGCACACGTGAAAGCACTATTCTGTGGTTACGATGACCTGGAAAGGGCCTCTCCCTCTTTCATTGAGACAGTCTTTACAAACATGTTTTCAGATAACCACCCAATCCCCAGCATTCAGACCGTGGCAGGGTGTATCCTTGTAGAATTCAGTTGACACATTCACCTGATGATAGACAAATTTCACCATATCAGCCAGACCTTTGCAACAATCCAGAATGATGTCATTAGTTATTGAATCTATTGTAGCTGAAGGCACAAATTCAAGTCTCATTGCCCTGCCCATCAGCATTTTGTGGGGCAGAAAGCCTGTCTTCCTGTCTGGAGTATTTATCATAGTCATCAAAAACAAGGGGAAGGGCATCAGGACACTTTAGACCAGTTGAGGCATAGAGCCTTATTATGAGTCCCGCTAGACTCACGGGGGCGCGGCAGTGGTGGTCCAGCCACCGCTGCACTAGCGGTCCGACTGCCGTATTATAAGTTTGGCAGTCAGACCACCACCAGGAAACTGCATTCCCTGGTGGCGGCGCGGCGGTCAGGGGCTCAGAATATGCTGGCAGTGCTGCTGCAGCACCGCCTTGCATATTCCAGCCTCACATGGCGACAGCACCACCATGTAAAAGCTGGTGGTGGGGAAACAAAGGGCCCTTGCCCCATGCAGGTAGGTGCATGAAAGGGGGCACATGTTGTCCCCCCTGTGTGCAAGTACTCCCCCAGTTCCAACACAGCATGGACTTTATAGTCCCTGACATGCTGGAACGCACTGTGGAAGTCCCATGGCGGAGAGTATTAAAGGCTTATTGAGCCTTTTTACTGCACTGCCGCAGGACTGCCATGCTGCCCGCCCGCCAGACAGCGATTTGCATCGTAAACTGGTGGGTGGGCGGCATTCAGGTTTGGCAGTGCGGGAGCGGGGTGGTGGTGCATCGCCAAACTAATAATGAGGCCCTTGGACTTTATCTAGGTTATACTTGAGTGTCATTTGTGTGTTCTACTAAACCTGAGGATTGTGGTCTATAACTAACCCTGGGCGTTGTTAGCGTAGTAGCTCTACGCGTAGCTACGCGAAGTGCACTTCGCACTACACGAGCTGCGCATAGCACTACGCGAATTGCGTAGTGCGGTAGGAAATGCTGTTCGCGATGATCGCACAGTGCCGGATGCTTGTCCGCACTGTGCAATCATTGCAAACGGCATCTTGCACAGTGCAAGCAGTCGTTTTCTGCTGCTCGAGTAGATTTGTACTCGAGCGGCAGCTTTCTCAACGCGGACTGGTAGTTTCTCATCGCGAGCGGTCGCGAGCATACGCGACCACTCGCAATGAGAAACCTGACCTCCCCGCATTGAGAATCTTGCCGGGAGGTTTATTTTCCACGCTGCGATCGGCAACTTGATGTTGCTGATCGCGAACGAGGAAAAGTCTCGCCGGGATGTCATTTTGCTCGCTTACGGTCACCAACTTGACGTTGAGGACCGCGAGCAAGCAAAAATGACCGCTACGCTACGCGTGTTTGCACTGCGCTACGTGCAATTCGCATAGTGCGAAGTAGCGCAAACTTCGCAAACTATGCGAGCGTAGCGTAGTACTTCGCCCAGGGTTATCTATAACTACAATGAAATGTCTGCTTGATCTTAAAATCTGACACAACAAGATGATGGACGGAGTGCTGAAACTTTTCAACCACTCAACCCCATTCAAGAGATCTGGGATTAATCCATTGTTATTCTGCTCACTATGCCACCCCAGTTTGGACCTAGCCATATGCAAATCAGTCTTGACCCTGTTCCTCATGGGAACAGTCCAGCCCGAACTGCCAAGCCAGGTCCTCCCTGGACAGGAACAAGCATCCTGGGACCGGTTTCAGGGTTTCACTTCTCATCAGACAGCCTAGCTTGATTCCAGTGGCACAGTGAGCAAGGGACCAGCGAAGTGAGCTAAAGAACGATGATGGATTCAACCCAGATGTGTGACTGGGGGTAAGTGCCAGAAAAGTTTCAGCCCTCTGTCCATCATCTCCTTGTGTTTCCTTTCTACGCCCTAACTTGGCAGGGTATGCCCAGAAGTGGGTCCTTTGCTCACTTTGCAACTGGATTAAAGCTAGCCTGGCTGATGAGGGGTGTTATGCCGAAACCAGTCCCAGGATGCTTGTACAGGGAAGACCTGCCTTAGCAGTTTGGGCTGGACTGTTGCCATGAGGAACAGGGTCAAGACTGATTTGCATATGACTGGGTCTGAACTGGGGTGGCGAAGTGAGCTAAAGAACGATGATGGATTCAACCCAGATCTGTGACTGGCGTTGAGTGTCTGAAAAGTTTCAGCGCTCCGTCCATCATCTCCTTGTGTTTTCTTTGATCTCAAAAGCTGTGCAGATTATCTCCAACACTTCATTCTGTGTGCCATGATCAGAAGTTCACAATTTATTCCCTCAACAACAATTTGGCAATAGTAAGGCTATCTGCTCCAAATTGGAGGATATGCTTCCACCCATTTGGAGAACAGGCAGACTATTAATAAGACATACTTCAAGTGATAACACTGGCTTCTCAATAAAGTCTGCCTGCGGTCTTGTAAATGTGCCTTCTGATTTGCCAATGTGATACATAACCAATACTTTTTTTTGCAATGATTATTTAAACGGCACGTTAAACAGCGACTACACACATCTTCATCAACATGTCAAAATCCTGTGTTCTCACAATATTTCTTAAATATTCTAATCAAACTATCTTTCCTGCCTGGGAGGACTTATGACAAGTTTCTACTCTACCGAACAGCACCAAATTTTGGGAGAAAGTTAACAGACCATTTTTACTGGGCTTGTAAATAGCAGACAGGACTGCATTCTCGCCCCAATAGATGTTTGAGGGAATATAGAGTGGGAGGGATTTGGTAGGTCCCGATACCCCTTGGGTTCCAGAAAAAGTTATTCCACCAATGATTTTTACCACTGAGGAGGTGGTCAAAGCTATCCTGGCCACAGCAGGGGGTAAGGCGCCGGGGCCAGATGGGGTTCCCCCAGACCTTTATAAAGCAGATTATCTGACCTGGGCTAATATCTTGTCTTGTGTCTTTAACGCAGCATGTAAATGTGGTTTCCCTCATCCTGGTCATGTGCAATAATTCTTCATATTTTTAAAAGGGGGGCTAGGAATGATCTAACCTGCTATCGCCCTATTTCCCTTTTAGACTCGGCTGCCAAAATAATGGGGAAGGTTGTCTTGGAGCATTTAACCTCATGGCTAGAAAACTCCAACCTAATATCGGATTTACAATATAGTTTCAGGCAGGAAAGCGGGACCCTGGATCAATGTATTAATCTGCAATTGGTAGTGGGCAAATATATGGTAGCCAAGAAGGGCTGCCTACATATGGCATTTATGGACCTAACCTCGGAATTTGACCGAGTTAACCGATCCAAACTATGGCCCATTTTATTGGATCTGGGCATAGAGGTTGAGCTTGTGGCATTCTTATACAATTTTCATTCTAATCTTTCAGCCTTGGCCAGTATGATGAGACTGGCACTTTGACTGCCCTCTGGGGGTTTCAGAGAGGGGTAAGGCAGGGGTGCATTTGCCCCCCCTGCTTTTTACCCTATACATTAACAACCTCTGCAGCATTTTGACTGTAGCTTCCAGGGACATTCCAAGTGCGGGGTCTAAAAGAATCCCCGTCCTGTTATACGCAGATGATGTGGTCCTCTTTGCTTGGACTGCTGTGGGTCTCCAACATTTGTTAAATGCTTTTATTAATTTTATGCAGTCCCTAGATCTGTCCACCAAATATACTAAATCACATACCATGACAATTAGCTCCTGGAAGGCTCGTGGGCAAAAGTTCTTTGGCAATAGTGTCGAACTTACTAAGGTCACGACCTTCCCTTATCTGGGGGTCTTATATGATAATAAAGGCTCTTGGGTTGCTCAATAATCCCTGAAAAAGAACATACTTTTGAGGGCGGTGGGTGCTACCATGGATTTTGCACGCAGACTGGGGGCCAAACCGGTACCTGCTTTATTGAAGGTATATCGAGAAAAGTGTGTCCTTATGGCGATGTATAGGAGCGATGTGTGGGGGTATGAAGACAGGGGAGAACTCCAAGTGGTCCAAAAAAAAATGTTGCATCGTCTACATGCTGTTCCCACCAGCACTTCTTCATTCATGCTACACAAGAAGGTTGGCTTGGGCATATCTCTGACCTCATCATACTAGCACCCACCACTTGTTAGATGAGACTCTGCTCTAGCCCTGCCCTTGTTTTAAATCAGTTAGTCATTGAGGATTGTAGAGCACTTGAACGGTCCTTACATATCCCATGGTTAAAATATGTTAAAGAAACATTGTTGAGCGTGCACCTTATGGATTTATTCATTAATACTAGACCTTTATGACCAAGGGAAATAGAGGCTGTAAAACATTTCTTCTGGAGAAGTGGCGAAATAAAGGAGAGGGGAGGAAACTCATTAAACTAACTGTAAAACAGTATATTTTATTGAAAATCTGTCTAAGGGGGAACCATACTTTTCAATTGTTAGTAACGCCTCCCATCGCTCCTTATTGACAAGGTTTAGGTTCAATTACTTTAATTGGTTTTTAGTTACTCCTAAGAGTTTTTGTAAACAAGGAGACCTTAATCCATGCCCCTGTGATAATTTTTCAGACCAGAATATGATGCACTTTATATTCTTTTGTTATTTACATGATACCCTGAGGAATAAATTTATGCTCCCCTTAGTTAGAAACAAGAACCTTTCTCAAGTAAGACCTGCTATGTTGTTTTTACACTCCCGATTAATTTCTGATAGCATAACAGACCTATTTTTTAAGGTTTTTGATGTCAGTTATTTGTTGGTCAGGCCTTTTATACTGTTTCTTATTTCTGTTTTTTTTAAAACTGAGTATTATTATCTGTCATTTGCACACAATTTAATGACATGTTGGTATTTACACAAAAGTCAAGTGTAATATTACCAATATGTGTACTTTGTCATTTTTCCTGGTGCTTTTATGGTCTATATGGACCGAATGAAGAATTATTGACTGACTGACTGAGTCTGATTCTGCAAGTATTTACAAATGGGCTGTAACATTGAGTCTGGCAGGACATATTTCTACTTTGAATTTACCTACAAATCTTGGTAATTTTTCTTATAGCCCAAATTTTCCCATTTCCTTTTCTGATTTTCAGATGCATCCTCCTGAAAGTCTCTTAGTTCATTCAAAGATGTTTGCATTGAATCCAAGAAAAAACAATTTACATTATATGAACTCTGTAGAATACAATTGACTCTTCCTGTAGGGCACAATATCTGGCCATCTGACCTGTGTGTTTATTTCCTAAGGTGATCATGTCCTTGCCAGCCTTATGGTATGTGCACTTAACCACTGCCGCTTCTTTTGGTTTCTGAATCACACCCAGCAAGTCCAAAATATACATACTATTTTTCATTGGCACTCCTGAAGATGTCATAAATCCCTTTTGTGATCACAGCTGTCCATAATCATGAACAACACCAAAAACGTATTGGCTATCGGTATAGATTGCCACACTCATGTGTCCTGACAAGCAGCAATCTCTCGTTAAGGCAATCAATTCTGCTACTTGCGCTGATGTCACATTTTGCAAGGATGATGCTTCAAGTGTTTTTGTGATAGAACATACTGCATAAACAGCTTTCAATCCTCCATATTGGTCTCTTAAACAAGAACCACCAACAAATAATGTCAGATCTGCCAGTTCCAATGGAACTTCTTTTATGTCTGGTCTTGGTTTCATATGGCTGGGTCCAAACTGGGGTGGTGTGGTGAGCAAAAGAATGATGGATTAAACCCAGATCCTTGTGACTGGGGGTGAATGTTTGCATTGTCCAGCATTCCGTCCATCAATTGTTTCTTTTGCATATGTCACCCTAAGTGGGAAAGGTATGCCCAGACATGGGTCCCGTGCTCACTACACCACTGGATTCAAGCTAGCCTGACTGCTGAAGGGTGATGCCCTGAAACCGGTCCCAGGATGCTTGTTTCCTGTCCAGGGAGGATCTGGCTTGGCAGTTCGGGCTGGACTGATCCCACAAGGAACAGGGTCAAGACTGATTTGCATAAGGCTGGGTCCAAACTGGGGTGGTGTGGTGAGCAAAAGAATGATGGATTAAACCCAGATCCTTGTGACTGGGTGTGAATGTTTGCATTGTCCAGCATTCCGTCCATCAATCGTTTCATTTGCATATGTCGCCCTAAGTGGGAAGGGTATGCCTAGACGTGGGTCCCGTGCTCACTATACCACTGGATTCAAGCTAGCCTGGCTGATGAAGGGTGATGCCCTGAAACCGGGCCCAGGATTCTTGTTTCCGGTCCAGGGAAGACCTGGCTTGGCAGTTCGGGCTGGACTGTTCCCACAAGGAACAGGGTCAAGACTGATTTGTATATGGCTGGGTCCAAACTGGGGTGGTGTGGTGATCAAAAGAATGATGGATTAAACCCAGATCCTTGTGACTGGGGGTAAATGTTTGCATTGTCCAGCCTTCCGTCCATCAATTGTTTCTTTTGGATATGTCACCCTAAGTGGTAAGGGTATGTCCAGACGTGGGTCCTGTGCTTACTACACCACTGGATTCAAGCTAGCCTGGCTGATGAAGGGTGATGCCCTGAAACCAGTCCCAGGATGCTTGTTTCCGGTCCAGGGATGACCTGGCTTGGCAGTTCGGGCTGGACTGTTCCCACAAGGAACAGGGTCAAGACTGATTTGCACATGGCTGGGTCCAAACTGGGGTGGTGTGGTGAGCAAAAGAATGATGGATTAAACCCAGATCCTTGTGACTGGGTGTGAATGTTTGCATTGTCCAGCATTTCGTCCATCAATCGTTTCTTTTGCATATGTCGCCCAAAGTGGGAAGGGTATGCCGAGACGTGGGTCCCTTGCTCACTACACCACTGGATTCAAGCTAGCCTGGCTGATGAAGGGTGATGCCCTGAAACCAGTCCCAGGATGCTTTTTTCCAGTCCAGGGATGACCTGGCTTGGCAGTTCGGGCTGGACTGTTCCCACAAGGAACAGGGTCAAGACTGATTTGCACATGGCTGGGTCCAAACTGGGGTGGTGTGGTGAGCAAAAGAATGATGGATTAAACCCAGATCCTTGTGACTGGGGGTGAATGTTTGCATTGTCCAGCATTCTGTCCTTCAATCGTTTCTTTTGCATATGGTCTTGGTTTTGTGCATAATTCGGTCTCCTTTACACAGTCATGTTCCAACTTGCTATCATTTTCATCTTTCCTCTCTTCACAAACCTTGTCTGAATTTTGGAAGCAGTGTTGTTGTATTCAGGACATTACATCTTCAAATAAAAATGTTCTCTGTTGCAAGAATAGTTTGCTTATAAGGCGTCAATCTACTGTTTGTTATGTGCTGTGTTCTTGTCCTGGTTAAAAAGATCTCAACTGAAGGAGGGACATAGACAATTTAAGTATGGCCATCACAATTATTTCACTTTGTTCAATTGTCATACAAACAGCTGCAACCTATTTCAAACAACATGGAAGACTTACTGATACAGGATCCAATACACCTGAAGGATACTCCACTAGGCGCATATGTGCTTGATGTTTCTAAGTGAGAATTGAAAGTGCACACCATCTTTTTCGTGACAAAATAGGAAAACATGATATTGTAATCAGGCATCCCGAGTGCGAATGATACAAACTCTCTTTCAATTTCTAAAATACATCAAGAAACGCATCATCAAATGGTACCAGATCTTGTACATCATTGCATGGCAACCTTCCTAAAGGTTTTGCAATCAAGGAAAGGTTTGGAATCCACTAACAAAAATACTCAACAATTCCAAGAAGCTTCCAAATTACCTTCTGGGTGGCCGGCAGACTAAATTTCAGAATTGCAGAAACAAGTTTTTAGAGACTTTCCTTCAATTTGGTGTCCAAAATAAATGACTTCTTTTTCAAAGTATTCCACTTTAGTTGGAGAGACTTTATGCCCATTTTATGCTAGATGATTTACCAAGGCAATGGTATCCAGTTTACAGTCCTCGTTTGTCTTAGATGTTATTAATAAATTATCCATGTACTGAACTAGCTCTGAGTTACATGGTAATTTTAGTCTTTCTAATTCTTTCTTCAATCTCTTTAATGGGAAAAGATTGAAGGACTCTCAGTACTCCATTGTAGGATTCTACACCACACAAGAACTTAATTCAAAAATTGCGAAAAGGAACTCTGAATCCTCATGTAATGGGATTGAGAAGAACGGTTGGCATAAGTCAATGACTGTACACAATTCTGCTTCTGTTGGAATTTGAAACAATATGACTGCTGGATTGAATACGACCAGACAACAAGGAACAACAATTGTATTTATTTTTGAGAGATCTTGTATGATCCTCCATATGCCATTCAGCTTTTTAAGTCCATCACTAGAGAATTGCAAGGACTACCAAACACTTCTTGGAGAAATCCCTCCTCGATAATTGTTTTTATTACTGGTTTCATTCCTTCTTCTGCCTCTTTTGTAGGCCTGTGCTATATGGTTCTAGGAAATATTGCATCTGGTTTAACCTTTATTTTCACTAGTTCTGCTCTTTAAATCAGTCCAGTTTCTTTGCCATGGAGCTAGTGGTTTTATTTCTACTTTTATAAATGGATTGATATCAGAGATTAGAAATCATATTCAACAAAGTGAATTGTATTGCCAAATGAAGAGCACTGATGAAATATGGATGTTGGCGAAAAATATGAGTGACTATTTGAAACAAGTCAAAAAAAGTTAAAGGAGAAAATGATATTCGCTCAGATAAAACTGTTTATGAAAGGATCACAGAATCAATTGGATTCAAATATGGTTATTGCACAGAATAATATGAATAGAATGAGTCAAGGAATGCAATGTAGAGATGATGAAATGAATGTAAATATTGAAAAAGAATTCAGCGTGTTATTATTGTGGGAGGATTGGACACTGGAAAAGAGAATGTAGACAACGATCCTAATATGATTCAGGTAAATTAAGAACAAGTTCAACAAATCCAGAGAGGTAATATGATGTTACACCGCTTCTCTGACAGTATGTCTTAAATCCAGAGACAGGCCATCTTTTGTTAAGGCTGGATACTACTCAACTCCTATCTTCTGAGGTAATTTAAAAAACTGAATTCTCATCGTGCGTTTCATTTGCAACACCATCTGGTGTGCAATATATCATACAATTCATCTTACAAAGAAGGTCCCTTCCAAGTAAATTTACATAATATGAATGTTAATCACAAAGCATGAAGTGATGTCTATTCTTTATCTGTCCCATTTGACTGGAACATCTGCCGTAACCTGATCCACAATTTGTTTATTGCAGATCTCTACAACTTGGACTTTTCTTCCCGAGAGGGGTAGGTTTGGGACAACCACAGAACAAACTGAGGAACGGGTACCTCCTGTATCAATCAGAAATGAAACTGGGTGGCCGTTGACTTCTTTGTCAACACTTGGGACATTCTGGTCTACCTCCAGGACTGCACCAAGCAAGAAATCCTCTTCCCCCCTCAGGCACCATCATTATGAACTGCTCCCTGCCATCTCATCATTCAGAATCATAGTATTTTGTTGGTACCCTGCATTATATGGCATTTAATTTCTCATGTTTTGTTGCATTGCAAGAGCTGTTGGCAGAGACACTCAGAATGGTCTCTGATTCTCCATATTCTGCTCCGTATTCTGCATGTTTAACATCATATTACCTCTCTGGATTTGTTGAACTTGTTCTTAATTTACCTGAATCCTATTAGGATCGTTGTCTACATTCTCTTTTCCAGTGTCCAATCCTCCCACAATAATAACACGCTGAATTCTTTTTCAATATTTACATTAATTCCATCATCTCTACATTGCATTCCTTGACTCATTCTATTCATATTATTCTGTACAATAACCATATTTGAATCCAATTGATTCTGTGATCCTTTCATAAACAGTTTTATCTGAGCGAATATCATTTTCTCTTTTAACTTTTTTTGCCTTGTTTCAAATAGTTACTCATATTTTTCGCCAACATCCATATTTCATCAATGCTCTTCATCTGGCAATACAATTCACTTTGTTGAATATGATTTCTAATCTCTGATCTCAATCCATTTATAAAAGTAGAAATAAAACCACTAGCTCCATCTTTTTCTGTGTTTTCGACTCCGCTATGTTTCTTTTAACCATGCATCAACCTCTCCATGCACTGATTCTTTAGGTTCCTGTGTTGCTCTCAAAATCTTCTCTAAATTTATAACCTTTTAAGAAACTTGCTTTTTCAAATGCTTAATCATAGCATTGTATTTGTCTGCTGTGTCTGTTGCCGGCATATTTTTAGGATCAACCCTGCTGGTTCTTGTGTTGGCCATCCAGTAACAATCTTACACTATAACAACAGATCTCCAAGGACTACAATCTCAAACAATGCATTTAAATCAGTCCATTACATTGTGGAAATGTGTATCAACCAAAGTATTTCCTCATACCACTTTGTTAGGTCCTCTCACAATTTCAGACAGTTATGCTTAAAAGCATAGAAATCAACCCTCCATGGGATATGCACCATACACCTCCCATGTACTTCCCTCAAAGGGAATTCTACTGCTGAAGTTGTCCATACCTGTGAGTCACTTGCAAAATTCCTTTTCTTTCCCTCAATTCCTTTAATTTTTCTTTTATTTTCTGTCCCTTTCTTCTGTTTGGTTCAGTATTTCTTCAAATCATTCCAGTTTCTTATTTTCTCAAAAAATCTTTGATAAGAGCTCTTAATATAATCAGGCCCATCTCCTTAATCTCATCATGAGTTAAATCCATTTTATAATTTTGTTTTACAGTTTTCATTTTGCTAATGTAAACTTCTAACTCATCAGCTCATTCTTCAATTTGTCATGATCTTATTTAGCGCATCTAACTGCTTCTTTTATCAAATACATCATATCAGCACTGTAATTCAATAATCTATTCAAATCCATATTCCCTTGCAACATCTCTACAAATTAGATTTTTAAAATCCCAATACAAATTTTGTTAGGTGGTGGCTCTACCACCACTGTACTTAGAGAAGTAACCTGTGTTGGCCTTCTAATACCCCGCTTTCGCTAATACTAGGCAGTGCTATTGTGGCTGTAACTCCTGTTGGGGCACAGGGTACAATTCCAGCAGGGGCTTATGTTACTCCTTTACCTGATTCTTGTTAACCCCTACAACAGTCTGGGTTGCCTCTATTGATCTATCCGTATACAGAGGAGGTACAGAAATCAATAGTTCACTTATGATTTGGTCATCATCTTCATCTGAATCCACACTTTTCATTTTCAAATTTTTTCTTTCTCCTGCTCTTTTCCATTAACTACAGCATTCAATAAGATCCTCTCTCTCAAACTTTTCTCTTGGCGGTCTAATTTACTTTCTAGCCAACTTCTACATGAATTTCATTTTCTTTTTCAGTCTCCTTGCGATTCTATTTATTAAGTGCCTCAAACCGTGTAGTTCTAAACACCGGCTTTAAATCATACATGGTTATTATTAGCTTATTAATATTAAAGGTGGCCTCTAATGGAAACTGTAAAACTTCATCCTCTGCTATGTATTTATTCAACTCAGAGATCCAGGTGCATGCTTAATACCTGACCTCTACCATCATTTCATAGCCAGGCGTTCCTTCACTCAGCAATTTCTTCTGCCGTTACCTCTCTAGGTATGTGATTCTTTGGTTTGGGTTTTGTAAAAACCACCACCCACATTTCACACCTAAATAAACTCAAAATCACAATAAAACACTATAAACAAGCTTAGCGAACAACACCATTAAAAGCACAGGTCTGTCAAAGCAACCAATCGATCACAGCGCAGCTTTGTGGTGACGTCTCACCAGTCCCAGCACTGCTCTCTGGCTCAACAACCAATCACAGTGCCACTCCTTCATCAACAGGAAAACAATTACAGAACCACTTTAAATCACTCAAAATCAATGAACCCTAGAAGTTCAATTCAAACAATATGAAAAAAGTCAAGTTTGAAGCTAAATGAATGACAGAATGAGTCACAACACCCTGCAAACTGTGACCAGCAGAAAACTACCTCTGAGTCAATGAGCCTCTCCCCGTGCACTCAGGGGAATTACAATAACTTATAGTAAACTTTCAATCCTGAAAAGAAAAAGATATTAATTCAGAATCCCTACGGATGTGTAATCAGTGCCATGCTTTGAACACCATGGTACAGACAAATAATCAATATCTCAAGATCATTGATTTATGACAAATCCGAAAACCAACTCTGTTCAGTTTAATAACACATTAATCTTCGAATGGGATTACAAATATGAATAATAGATCATCACAACAGTGATCAATCCACCAATTGAGCCCGCATCACATATCCAAACAATTCAACACAGAAACAGAAATCCATCATCACAACTCATACTTCCGAATGCATTCACTAACTCAATTTCTCCCTGTTCATACTTACACTCCAAATTCGTTCAGGAATGCACAGCCAATATAGATATTCATCTCCCTGGAGGATCCAACACCAGACAACTGGTAAATTTCCCAAAACTCTGTTCTCCTTCAGTCAGAGCATAAATGGCTCAGAAACTACAATTTCAAGGGACCCTTAAAGAGGAGGTGCTCTTATGCTTACCATCCTCTGCTATCAAATGTGTGGGAGCTGAACCCCAAAAATCTCCTGAACCCCTATATTGTTTGAAACACAAATGTTACCTTAGACAGTTAAGCTCTGTGTGTCTTCATATTGTTTTAGCAGTAAGAGAGTACCCTTCAATCAATAACACAAACTTTTCAGAGTAAAATCAGAATTAGAGTCTGGGACTACTCGAAAACCGATCAAAATTAAGGGCCAGGTTTACTAACCTAAGATATGGTGCCTTTCCGCTCTCTCATAGCGCTGGTGCACTTCAGGCAGCCCAGCGCAAGGATTCCTCAGTTACAAGAAAAATTGTTTTTGTGCAGGAAGGGACACATTCAGCATGGTATGATCATGGTTTGGTCGTATTGGCAAATCAAAAACAACTTCATAATTCTAAAGGATTGTTAGCACTAACCGATTTTCTTAAGGTAGTAATAATCTTCTGCTTGCTTCTTCAGCAACTGCACTCCGGAGATGTACAGCATAATATGAATAATTTCTTAACAATAGCTCATAGAATTATGTTCTTCTGCACGCCTGCATCAGAACTTCCAGCGGAAATCCTTCAAAATGATACATCTGGTACACGATGGAAAGTTTCATTAACAATACATGCTTTCTACTATCACAGCCCTTTTATATCATAGTGCTCTGTGTTCTGTGGAAACTGTGGGGAGACAAGACTTTTATCAGGTCGCTGATTGGGAGGGGGAATGAGCCGGAGCAAGAAGAGCAGAACACCAAAAAACTGCATCCATTTTAAATAAATGGTGTCTTGCACAAAATTGTGGCCTCATTTTTTGCTGAACTGTTTTTGTTGGTTTCAGGACTTTGGGCACTTTATCACTGCTAACCAGTGCTAAAGTGCATGGGCTTACTCCCCCAAACATGGTGACATTGGTTTATCCACAATTGGCATATTTCATTTACTTATAAGTCCCTAGTAAAGTGCACTATATGTACCCAGAACCTGTAAATTAAATGCTACTAGTCGGCCTGCATCACTGATTGGGGGCATTTTGGAGACGGGCTCTCCCTGGCCGTGTTTGGAGCCAGCTGCCTCCCGGTTGCACACGAGTGCTACCATATTGGTTGGCGGCCTAGCTCTTTTCTGTTACCAGAAGGGTACTTAAATGAGGCCCAGTGAATGGCCACGATTACGCAGATCACAGTGAAGCTCGTCTGTTTGAATTTGTTTTAATACCTTTTAAAGACCCCAAATTCCTTTTTTTCACCTATTTTTGCACTACCTGAATCCAAAATTGCATCTTTTGCTCATTATTAGAAATTCCCTTTTAACTGCCATTTACTTGTTTTTGATACAAGAGGAACGGGTAGGTGATTCAGAAGCAAAAGACTTGTTGCACTGATATTTGGATTAAGCATGTTAGCACTTTAACTTTAATTTGGTGCTCAGGGGAATTCTGGAGAAGGCTCTCCCTGGCCGTGTTTAGAGCCAGCTGCCTCCCAGTTCAACACGAGTGGATGCCATCTTGGTTGGCGGCCCAGCTTTTTTCTGTGACCGGAAGAGTACCTAAATGAGGCTCGGTGCACCGCCATGATCACGCAGGACACAGTGAGACTTGTCTGTTTTAATTTGTTTTAATACCTATTAAAGATCCTGAATTGCATTATTTGCCTATTTTTGCACAACCTGAATCTGAAATCAAGTCTTTTGCACATTATTAGCATTCCATTTTAACTGCCACTTACTTGTTTTTGCAACGGGAGGAACGGGTGGGGGATTCAGAAGGAGAAGACTTGTTGCACTGCTATTTGGACTAAGCATGTTAGCACCTTCATTTGGTGCTGTGGGCATTTTGGAGATGGACTCTCCCTGGCCATGTTTAGAGCCAGATGTCTCCCGGCAGAACACGAGTGGACGCCATCTTGGTTGGCAGTCCATCTCTTTTGTGTGACCGGAAAAGTACTTAAATGAGGCCCGGTGCGCCAAAAGCAAGCCCGTTTTTGTCCGTGGCCGTCCACAGCCAGGGGCCGGAAATTCTGCCCATTTTGGCCCAGAACATTTATATTATACCCCTGAGGCCCTGACAATTCTCAATCAGCTGCCTAGGAATGACTGCTATCACTTCCTGGACCCAGATAGTGTGCTCAGTAAGTCTACCAATTGTAACTGTTTGTTCCATGCAACTGCCGGCAGAGCTATTGGTGAGATCCATGTCAAAGGGAATGCTCAAGCTCAGTTAGCTCCCAAACAGCCTATTACAGGCTGGGAAATGTTCTTACTGAATTGTAGGTTGCCTCCCAAGAAAAATTTAGAGTTGTATACTTTGTTGGAAGACAAACGTCCTGAAGCCTTATTTTTAACAGAGACATGGCTGAATGAGGATAGCTGTCCGGGCATTGTGGCAGCACTCCCTCCAGGTTACACTATTGCAAGAAATGACCGGGTAGGAAGGAAAAGAGGAGGTGTAGCCATTATTCTTAAAGAGAACTTTGAATGTAAGTTGTCCCCTCTTGATATTGCAGGTTGTGATAGCTTGCTGTTCTCAATTAAACTCTCACATACATTCACCTTTTTCGGCTTGCTCCTATACCGCCCACTGGGGCACGCCACAGAGTTTGTACATGTCCTGCCAGAAATTGTGGCACCACATTGCCTTCATGCAGCCAGCTTTATGCTTTGGGGGATCTGAATGTCCATATGGATGACATCCCCTGCACACAGGCCATTCATCTTGGACAAGATTTACTAGCCATACAGCTTGCACAATTGGTCCTGCTCCCTACCCGACCCATTCCATTGGACCCTATTTTTACTAATATTTTGACTATGATTGTGAATGCATCCTTTGCAAATTCTGTGGTCAGATCATTTGTTGGTTCCGTTTCTGATTCCCAGAACGGAAGTGCCCAAACCCATTAGAACTCAAGCAAAATCCACTATACCATGGTCTAAACTAGACATCACGAGCTGGGAAGCAGCTCTAGATAATTCTATTGCTAGGCTAGACGGTGATGTCTCTGTCTCCTATTCGCTCTTCAAGGAGTGGATTAACTTGACGATAGAGACGTTAGTCCCTAGGAACACCTGTAAACTTCCTCGTGCCAGAACCGGCGCTAAATGGTTCTCGCTTGAGATTATTGAATTGAAGAGAGAAAGTTAAAGGCAGGATAGCAAGTAAACCTATAAATGAGCCATAAAGAAGCATCACTACGCAATTCGCAAAGCTAGGCTAAAAGACTTCCCCGAAAGGATCAGCCAGTCCATGTATCCTTCAAAAGAAATATATACCATTGTCAATTCTTTTCTAAAACCTAATGTTGCTGGGTCTGGCCCCCCCACCCCCTTCTCTGAGGAATAGTGTGAGCAGCTGGGCAATCATTTCTAGGGAAAGGTCAGGCTTATTTATCACTCTTTGTCTAGAACTTCAGACCCCCTCTTCAAAGCCCACAACAAGGTTACAGCTGGAAAGCTAGCATTGGAAATTTCATCATTTCCTAAGCTGAGCAAGGAAGAAATTCTAATGGTAGCAAGTATAGTCAAGTCGGGTTTGCCTTTGGACCCGGCTCCCTTAGTTATCCTGTTGAAGTGGGGGAGAGGCTGTTATATCTGCTCTAACTGTCCTCTACAATCTTTCCATAGAGAGTGGATGTGTTCCTGATGCATGGAAGCACGTGATCATTCACTGTTAAAGAAATCTTCTTTGGATCCTGACAAGGCAGATAACTACAGACCCATCTCGTTACTTCCTGGGATTAGTAAAACCCTGGAAAAACTGTTAAATGGTGTCCTTTCTGATTTTCTGGACTCCAACTACCTACTGCACCACACGCATACCGAATTTTGGTCTGGGTGTAGTACAGAGACAGCTCTCTTATTGGCCACAGAGTACCTCAAAAGAATACTGGACCAGGGTGGGTCAGCTGCGCTCATTCTTTTGGGCTTGAGCACAACTTTTGATACAGTCTCCCATCTCACTCTCTACCAGAGGATCAAAAAATTAGGAATCACAGTTATGGCACTAAAATGGCTAACATCCTTTCTAGCTAACAGGAGCTTCCAAGTCAGTGAAGGGCCCTTCCTATAGGAGACACATCAGCTTGAGTGCAGAATGCCGCAGGCCTTGTCTCTTTGCCCTAAACTCTTCAATGTGTATGTCCGGCCTTTATCAGACACCATCTGTGCCTTTGGTTCTACTATGGTGTCATATGCAGATGATACTCAGATTGCCGTTTCCCTCTCAGCCAACACTTATTCAACCATTGAAGGACTCACTGCCTGTCTGGGGAAGGTGACCAGCTGGATGGGAATAAGTTATCTTAAACTGAACGGGGAGAAAACCGTGATAATGATGTTTGGAAATAATCCCTTGCTTTGGGATCAATTCCTCTGACCCTGTGCTTGGGAGAGCACCCCCCCGACCTGAAGTAAAGAGCCTTGGAGTTATCCTGGATAAAGACCTAACTATGAGCTCTCAGGCAAGGAAAGTCACAGGTACCTGCTTTGGCCTCCTTAGATGAGTTAGGAAGACACTCAAGTGCCTCCCTATGGAATGTCAGAGGGCGGTGGTCCAAAGCTTAGTATTGTCCCGCCTCGACTATGGCAACTCTCTCTATCTAGGAAGCCCCTCATATGTTATCTGAAAGTTGCAGGTCACCCCAGAATGCTGCGGCTCGGGTCCTGCTGGACATGCCCAGAATGCAATCAGCACAGTTGGCTTTAGCCTGTCTCCATTAACTTCCTATTAACAGAAGAATGTAATTCAAAGCCTTATGCATTACTCATAGAATAAGACATTCACCTGGCCCACATCCCCTTCGGCAACTCATATCTCGATACAGTGCCCGCAGATAGCTGAGATCGAACAACCTCTTCCTTCTTGCCATCCCTAGAATCAAGAGAGCAAGATGTGGGGGTCGTTCATTCACATACTTGGTTTCCAAGCTTTGGAACTCCCTGCCTATTCATCTGAGATCAAACAAAAACTTGCTAAGTTTTAGGAAGCAGTTGAAAATGCACCTCTTCATTTAAAGCAGCACATTCCTTCATCCATCATGTTAGTGCCGGGAAGCCCATTTCTGGGTAGCTGTGCGCTTTATAAGAACTGCTTGATGATGATGATGATTGTGCCACCCATTTAAGTAGCCCTGTAAACATGTCTCAGGCCTGCTACTACAGAGCCTGTATGTGCAGTTTATTGCCATATCGGCTTGGCATTTAAAACCCTTTGACAAGCCTTAACCTCCCCTTTTCTTACATATAATTCACCTCTAAGGTAGGCCCTAGGTAGCCCATAGGGCAGGGTGTTGTATAACTAAAATGTAGGACATGTACTTTTAAGTTTTACATGTCCTGGTAGTGAAAAAACTTCCCATATTATCTCTCATAAGTTATAATTCCTGATTGGGAGGGTGTAGAGAGGTCATGTTTGGTACCTATCGACCTGTAATTATAAATCCTCTCTAATGGCAAAGTTGGATTTCTGATGACAACTTTAAAAAAGCCACTTTTATTAAGTTGACATTTTTCTGCTTTAAAGCCCTGTGTGCCTTCTGCTTGTCTCCAATACACATCTGTGTTGGGTTACGGCTGGGCCTTGTGCATTCCCTCTAGACAGCCACACACAAAGGGAGCTTAGGTGTGACTGATGGGCCATCTACATCCTGATGGGCTGTCCACATCCTGATGGGCCATCCTGGGCAGGATGGGAGGGAGGAGCTGGGTGCAGCTTTACATTTACACCTAAATGGACTGTGTCCTGTCCCTACACAAAGGACTGCTTAACCCCCTGCAGTGAGTCTGGAATCAAGGCAGGAAGGGAGGATTCCTGTACATTTCAAAGCCCCTCTTTGAAGCCTCCCCCACTTCAAAGGCACCACTGGATATAAAAACTGGACTTCTGACCCTACCAACTTAGTACACTTCTGGACCTGTGGATACTCTGCTATGAAGAAGGACTTCTGCTGAAAGACTGCCACTCTGCTGGACTGCTGCTCTGGAAGAACTGTGTTTCTGCTGTACTGATGTGCCTTCTGTCCTCCTTGCCTGAGTATGAAGGACTGGACCTAAACCACTTGAACCCAGAGTAACTCCAAGGGCTTGTCTGATTGCCTCCTGTTCTGAAGCCTCAGGGACATCAAAGACTTCCAACCACCCTGCTACAGCACCAGGAGTCTGTCATCTGTGAGTCTTGCCCTTTCAAGTGGTGCCAATCCAGTCCTGGGCCTTTGGAAGTGGGTATAAAGTGCTGCTCCAGCAGAAATCCACACATAGACGATGGTGCACTGCTCGGAACTGTCACATCTCCATCCACACCGATGCATCGCCGCTGCTGTGAGAATCGAGTGCACCACATAGCCGATAGCACTGCATATTGCCTCCATTCCAGGTGCATCTTCGACTTTGCATTGCTCGGAGCAGACGTATCGCCTACATCACAAGGATCGACGCCGACGCATCGCCTCCTCTGCTCCTCACATCTTGTCCTAGTTGTTGACGCAACCGCAAACCAAAATATTGTTTCAGCAGGCCAAGGCTGGTCCCTGTATCTGACCCGCGCTCCATTGTAGTCGGCCTGAACTTTTAGACTGGACCCGGTCTAGCACGACCAGATAGCCCCGGTTGGCGCTTCATGCTTTTAAGCTCTACATTTCAGGATATTTTTTACAAATTCATAACTCCGGTTCTACTTATTGGGTTTTCGTCAATTTGTTCTTGTTATGTTCAATAAAGTAATCTCTATTTTTCTAACTAGGTGTGGTATCTTTTTGTGGTATCTTTTTTGTGGTGTTTTCACTGTGTTACTGGTTAAAGTGTTGCCCAAATACTTTACACATTGCCTCTTAAGTTAAGCCTGACTGCTCTGTGCGAAGCTACCAGGGGGTGAGCGTAGGTTAATTTAGGGTGTGTAACTGACTTATCCTGACTAGCTTTGTGGTTCCTGATTGGACTGGGTGCATATCTCTGCGAACCAGAAACCCAATTTCTAACATTTGCTGAAATAATTTGTTACCCAAAATTGCACATTTAAAAAAAACTACAACCCCATCACACGGGTGTAAGAATTAATAATGGGGAAACACAGATCCTTTCTTTGAGCCTACCACAAATTTGGAAACAGAATATATAAAACAATATATTTACTGCTTTGTTGCACCATGACATACTCTATCTGACACCCTTGTACATACATTGAGTTTGACAACAGTTTGAGTGGAGACTGCGCTTCTTAATCTTATTTTATGTTGGCATATATTGATGTTTGCAGTGTCACTTTAAAAGGGCACTCTATTTCTTAATTAACTTAACCCCTTCTCTGCTAGGCCTTTCACCCCCTTGTGCTAAGCCTTTTTCTTGGCTATTTGGGGTAGTTTGCGCTTAGGCCCCTGTAACGTTTTGACCACATAAGGTATCCACGCCAAATTTGCGTCCTTTTCTTTCAACATCATGGGGATTTTAAAGGTACCCAGGGTTTGTTGATTCCCCTGGAGGGGACCCAGAAATTAGCTAAAATACAGCGAAATTTAGTTTTTTTAATGAAAAATGGGAAAGAAGTGCTGCAGATGAAAGCGTCTGTTTTTTCCCTGCAAATGGAATCAACAAAGGATTTGTGGCGCTGGAATCACCATCTTCCCAGCTTTCAGGGACTGACAGACTTTTGTCAGAAAACCAACATTTTTACACAGTTTTGGCATTTTATTGGGACGTAGCCTATTTTTTCTATCCTCTGTGCTTTCAACCTCCTTCCAGCTAATGGTAGAAATGAGTATGAAAGCAATAATGGATCCTCAATAGATATACATCTCAGAAAAGTAGATACAATTCTAAAATAAGCAAGGGGTCATTTGTGAAGATCCTTCAAGGCTTTTTTTATAGAAACTAACAGTTGAAAATAGGAAAAATTGAAAATGAGTTGAAAAAACAGCTATTTGTGCCAACATTTTCACCTGTAACTTCTTCTAAGTATGACAGATTTTTTAAAGCAATATACCGTTACATCTGCTGGACCCTTCCAGTTGTGGGGATATATAGGACTTGTAGTCTCACCAAGAACCCGAGGAACCCAGAGCCAATAACTGAGCAGCATCCTGCAATGGTTTTTTTTATTGTGCACCGGGTAAATAGCAATTCATTTGGGAAAATATAAACAGTGAAAAATCGGTATGAAAGGCACCTATGTATTTCTGAAATGGGAACAAAAGTTTAGAAACAGTAGCTATTTGCACATCTCCGAAATTGTGGGTACCCATATTAGCATGTGAATTATAGGACATTTTTTAAAGTGACTTCCTTTTTACACATTGTCTTACATTTGAAAGGCAGAAATGTATCGAAAGTCAATAGGTAATAACAGTTGCTCTACAATTCTGTGTTCCCCTACGTCTCCGGATAAAAATGGTACCTCACTTGTATGGGTAGGCCTTATGCCCGCGCAGGAAACGGCCCAAAACACAACATGGACACACTACATTTTTACAGTGAAAACTGACCCTTTTTTTCAAAGTACCTAGCTGTGGATATTGAACCCTAGCTCTGCCGGCACCTAGGGAAACCTAGCAAACCTATACATTTTCAAAAACTAGACACCCAGGGGAATCCAGAATGGGGTGACTTGTCTGGCTGTCATCAGGCTCTGTTACCCAGAATCCTTTGCAAACCTCAAACTTTATTTTTTTTTAAAACACATATTCCTCACATTTCTGTGATCGAAAGTTCTTGAACCTGCGTGGATCCACAAAATTCTACCCACCCCGCATTTCCCAAAGTCTTCCAATAAAAATGGTACCTCACTTGTGTGGGTAGGCCTAGTGCCTGCAACAGAAAATGCCCCAAAACGCAACGTGGACACACCACATCTTTACAGTGAAAACTGACCCGTTTTTTGCAAAGTGTCTAGCTGTAGATTTTGAACCCTAGCTCTGCTGGCACCTAGGGAAACCTAGCAAACCTATAAATGTTTGAAAACAAGACACCCAGGGGAATCCAGGATGGGGTGACTTGTATGGCTCTCAACAGGTTCTGTTACCCAGAATCCCATGCAAACCTCAAACTTTGTAAAAAAAAAACAAATTTTCCTCACATTTCTGTGATGGAAAGTTCTGGAATCTGTGTGGATCCACAAATTTCCACCCACGCATGATTCCCATCAGGCTTCTGATAAAAATGGCACCTCACTTGTGTGGGTAGGCCTAGTGCCTGCAACAGGAAACGGCCCAAAACGCAATATGGACTATGGACATACCATATTTTTACAGTGAAAACGGACCTTTTTTTGCAAAGTGCCTAGCTGTAGATTGTGAACCCTAGCTCTGCCGGCACCTAGGGAAACCTAGCAAACCTATATATTTTTGAAAACTAGACACCCAGGGGAATCCAGGAACGGGTGATTTGTCTGTCTCTCACCAGGTTCTGTTACCCAGGATCCCTTGCCAACCTCAAACTTTGTCAAAAAAACACATTTTCCTAACATTTCTGTGATGGAAAGTTCTGGAATCTGTGTGGATTCATAAAATTCCACTCACCATACTTTCCCCAAAGTCTTCCAATAAAAATGGTATTTCACTTGTGTGGGTAAGCCTAGTGCCCGCAACAGGAAAGGGCCCAAAACGCAACATGGACACACCACATTTTTACAGTGAAAACTGACCCCTTTTTTGCAAAGTGCCTAGCTGTAGTTTTTGAACCCAAGCTCTGCCGGCACCTAGGGAAACCTAACAAACCTATACATTTTTTAAGACTAGACACCCAGGGGAATCCAGGATGGGGTGCCTTGTCTGGCTCTCACCAGGTTCTGTTACTCAGAATCCCTTGCAAACCTCAATCTTTGTAAAAAAAAAGAAAAATAAATTCCTCACATTTCTGTGTTGGAACGTTCTGGAATCTGCGTGGATCCACAAATTCTACCCACCCCACACTCCCCAAAGTCTTCTGATAAAAATGGTACCTCACTTGTGTGGGACGGCCTAGTGCCTACGACAGGAAACGGCCCAAAACACAATGTGGACACACCACATTTGTATAGTGAAAACTCACCCTTTTTTTTCAAAGTACCTAGCTGTAGATTTTGAACCCTATCTCTGCTGGCACCTAGGGAAATCTAGCAAACCTATACATTTTTGAAACTAGACACCCAGGGGAGTCCAGGTTGGGGTGACTTGTCTGGCTCTCACCAGGGTCTGTTACCCAGAATCCCTCGCAAACCACAAACTTTGTAAAACAAAACAACCTCTTTCCGACACAGAAATTTGAGAAAAATGTGATTTTTTCAGCTAAATTTGAGGTTTGCACAGGATTCTGGTCTGCAAAATGTTGGGGGATACATGCAAGCCATACCCCCCTGGACTCCCCAGGGTGTTTAGTTTTCAGAAATGTGTGGGTTTGGATGGTTTCCCTAGATGACCGCTGAGCCTGGGGCCAAAAATCCAGGTGTCCCCCTTGCAAAACTAGGTCATTTTGTGATAGGTAATTTTGATGTCTGCACAATACGTTTTGAGCCCTTGCTTGCCGCGGGTACTTGGCCCACCCACACGAGTGAGGTATAATTTTTATTGGGGGACCTGGGGGAACGCTGGGTGGTAGGAAATTTGTGTCAGCCTGGTGATCCCACAACTCTCCCACACAGAAATGTGAGAAAAATTTGATTTTTTCAGCTAAATTTGAGGTTTGCAAGGGATTCTGGGTAGGAAAACATTGGGGGGTCCATGCAACCCATACCTCCCTGGGCTCCCCAGGGTGTCTAGTTTTCAGAAATTTGGAAATGTGTGGGTTTGGTAGTTTTCCCTAGATGGCAGCTGAGTTAGGGACCAAAAACGCAGGTGACCCCCTTGATAAACCAGGTCGTTTTGTGATATATAGGTGGGCACCTGTGTTTTTGGTCCCGGGTTTGCAGACATCTAGGGGAACCTAAAAAAACAGACATTTCTGGAAACTAGACACCCGTGGGAATCCAGGGAGGTGTGGCTTGCGTTGATAGCCCAACATTTTCCTTCCAAATATTCGCAGTAAACCTCAAATTTAGCTAAAGAGTCAACTTTTCCTCTAATATCTGTGTAGGAAAGTTGTGGAATCACCGCACAGCACCAATTTCCTACCACTCAGCATTCTCCTCAGTCTCCCGATAAAAATGAAACCTTACTTGTGTACATGGGCCATGTGTCCATGACATGGAAGGGCCAAAAACGTGTAGAGATTGAGGGGTCCCCAAAGCTGGTCCAAAAGGCCAGATTGTTCTTTTAGGCTGACGCTACTTTGGGCACCCATACAAGTGAGGTATCATTTTTCTAGGAAGACCAAGGGGAATGCTGGGCAGTAGAAAATGTGTGCCTGCACGGTGATCCTACAGCTTACCCACACAGAAATTAGAGGAAAATTTGACTTTGTAAATAAATTTGAGGTTTGCTGGACATTCTGGGTAGGAAAACGCTGGGGGATCCATGCAAGCCACACCATCAGCCAAGAGTCAGTACACCCACACCACCAGTCAAGAACCATCCATGCACACCGCCTGCCAAGCGCCATCCACACACACCACCAGCCAAGCGCCATCCATGCACACCACCAGCCAAGCGCCATCCACGTACACCGGCAGCCAAAAGCTATCAATGCACACAGTCAGCCAAGGAATATCCACGCTACTGCCTGCCAAGTGCCACCCACTGCCAGCCAAGCAAGGCAGGCCCTGGCAGATCGCTGCTCGACCGGCCCTGGGGGGGCAGTAAACACTGCTCCCTTTTGTTGCTGGGGGCCCGATATCTGCAGCCCACTGCTGAACAAAAACCCAGCAAAATCCCTAGTGCCTAGTGGGCTTTCTGCCCCCGAGGGGCAGATAAGGGACTATTGCCACCCATCTGGCTTCACCGGGTAGAGGCAGAAAGCCCGCTATGGCAATTTTGGGGCCGGCATTGGCATGCACCATCCATGCACACAGCCAGCCAAGCCCCAGTCCAGGTACACTGTCAGCCAAGCACCACTCCACTGGTGCACCATCAGGCAAGTACCAATCTGCACACACCGCCGGGAGCGCAGAATCACCGGCACCATTAGCCAAGCAATCCACCCACACACACCGCCAGCAAAATTGCGGCAGGCCAAGGGTGCAATGCATGCCCAGACTGGTCAGCCAACTCCACTTTATACACACAAAAACTTCCCTGGTGCCTAGTGTATTTTCTGTTCCCCCACTTGGGTGCAGATCGAGGACTATTGCCACCATCTGAAACAGCCAAGATGAGTGCCTAGAAAGGCTGAGCGACTCCTTGCCGTGTGGGGCATTGGTCTGCCCACTGGCATGCCCATAAACATAATCCCTAGTGCCTAGTGGGCTTTCTGCCCTCCCAGGGGGCATATCAAGGGCTATTGCCATTTTGGGCAGCCCCCACCCCTATATACATAAAAAAAATCCCTGGTGCTTAGTGTGCTTTCTGCCCCCCCGGGGGCAGATCAAGGGCTACTGCCCCATCTGCCTCCCAGGGGGGGCAGAAAGACTGTGGAAGTTTGTGGGGGTGGGGGCATTGGTATGCCCATCTCGGGCAGCCCCCACCCCAAAATAAAATAAGACAAATAATCCCTGGCATCAAGTGAGCTTTCTGCCCCCCTGGGGGCAGATCAAGGGCTACTGCCCCATCTGCCTCCCAGGGGGGGCAGAACGACTTTGGAAGTTTGCGGGGGTGGGGGCATTGGCATGCCGATCTTGGGTAGCCCCCACCCCTAAATCCAATTAAAAAAAAGTCCCTGGCATCTAGTGGGCTTTCTGCCCCCTGGAGGGGACAGTTTGGGGGCTACTGCCCCATCTGCCCCTAGAAGGGGGCAGAAAGACTTGAATTTTGCTGGGGGTGTTGGGGGAATTGGCATGCCCATCTTAGGCAGCCCGCCCCTAAATCAAGATTTAAAAATAATCCCTGGCTTCTAGTGGGCTTTCTAGCCGGGGGCAGATTGGGGGCTACTGCCCCACCTGCCTCCAAGGGGGGCAGAAAGACTGAAATTGTTTCTGGGGGTGGGAGCATTGGCATGACCATCTCAGTCAGCCCCCACCCCTAAATCAGATAAACAAAAAAATCCCTGGCTTCTAGTGGGCTTTCTGCCCCCCAGGGGGGGCAGAAAGACTGAATTGCCCCAACAATAATTGGGGGGAGCAAAGGCCCTTGCCCAAGGGGCCGCTCCCCCTTCCCTGGTGTCTAGTGGGTGGATCCCAGCTTGGGGATCTCCCTCCTAGGGCAATCCCCAAGCAGAGATCCACTAGGGAGGGGTACAATTGGAAAGGGGAGATTCTCCCCTTTCCAACGATACCTCTCCTGACTTTCTACGTGCTCAGGGGGCTGAGATAGCCCCCTGAGCACATAGAGTGTGAAACTGAAATGAGCCTATCCGCTCATTTCAGTTTCAGTTACTATGAAATGACATCAGCGCGACGTGCTTGCTGATCGTCATTTCACAGAAACCAAAGCTACAGCCTCGGGAGCTGGGGAAGCTCTACCCCAGCTCCCGAGGCTGTTGGGGGACAAGGGAATCCCTCTGGTGCCCGTACCAGAAGGATTCCCTGTGCCATGGTGTCGGACGCACGGGAGCCGTCCGACCCACATGAGCACTTATGCGTCGGAATGGCTCCCGCACGTCCAACGTATGGAACGGGTTAAAGTGGTTCTTGAAGAGCAGGACTTGCTGCAGGAGACAGGAGACTGAAACCTCACCAGCTTGAAATGACTGCCCACAGATGCCTACAAAAACTGCAGAACAGCGGTTCTTATCGGAATTATATCTGTATACTTGGATAAGTGAGAGCACAATCGTGGCAATAAGACTGTAGTAGGATGTAGTCAGAGAAAGCTTCACATATGTGTATACAAAATTGAGGTTGTTTTCTTTAACATTGGAAACCCTTTTTTGTTTCTGTTTTGTTTAATTCTGTATACCTAGTTTTTTTGTATTACTTTTTGATGTACCTTTGGGTTCTGTCTCACATGGGACACTTTGTATGTTGTACATGTCTTGATAATACATACTAAATAATATCATGAGTATATCTTTATTTGGCATTAGTGTGTAGATGGGATCTCAATGTTGGGCTTTGTCTGACTACATCCTACTACAGTCTTGTTCATGTGATTGTGCTCTCACTTCTCCAAGTATACAGATATAATTCTGATAAGAACCATTGTTGTGTAAAATATGATTTAAAGCCCTGGTTCTTGTTGAGTAGGGTTGCCTTTGTGTTGAGATATAATAGCTGCAGGGCACTTGATCTCAATTAAACTGTATTGCTTCCCACTGCCTTATTCTCCCTGAAGGCAACATGTGAACTTTGAGATTGAAAAGTGTTCGAGCTGAGACTGTTTTTCTATGTCTTTCTTTGTATATTTTGATGTTTGCATTCGTATTTTAAGGGCCACATTATGAGTTTGACGGTGCAGCAGTGGGACCGCCCCGCCGCCTCACCGCCAAACCCGTGTGGGAACCGCCTACCATATTATGACTTTTTTAGTCATTGGTGAGCGATTCTTTGGGGTACCCACGGTGGTGCCTATAAAATAGTCAAAGAAAGTTCCAGCACAGCATGGACCCTGAAGTCCATGCCGTGCTGGAACTGGGGGTGCATGCACAAAGGGGGGCACATGTTATGCCCCCCTGTGTGCATCCACATGGAGTGAGGCACAAGGGAGCCTCCTGTAGGGCCCCCTTTCTTTCCTCACCGCCACTGTTTTCATGGAGGAAAGACCTCCATCAAATCAGTGACGGTGAGGAAAGTCGTAATATGCTTGGCGGGACCACGGCAGTCCTGCCAAGCTTACTGATGCCTTTTGACTGCCACATCATCTGTCCCAGGGCGGCACTATCGCCAAGGTCTTAATATGGTGGTCGGAACCTCCACCGCTGCTCCACCACAAGTCTGGCAGTCCGAGGACCACCAGATTCGTAATTAGGCCCTTCGAGTGCATGCTATTCTTTTAGTTAACTTGCGGTGGTTCTTGAAGAGCGTGATGTGCTGCTGGAGACCTCAGGATCAAAGGCCTTGGATCATGTGAAGGCACTTGACAACCCAACCATCCTGAAAGTGCTGCCCACAGTTGCCTTCAAAATTGGATCTATACTGACACAGGTGTCCATGCGCCTCCACTAACTGTGTTAAGTATGATAAGGACGTTTTAGAGGCCCCAGTAGGGCTGTTTGGTTGATTAGGCAGAAGATTATGGGGTACTGTAGATCTTGCTTGGTGGCAGGCTTTTTATGTTTTTGGTGAAGCATTTGCCAGCCGTGTCTAGAGATCACAAAAATAATATAAGCCAGACAAAAAGAGCTACTGATAGTGAGATCAGCTTGGTCAAACTGTTACGTAACCAGGGTATATTTTTCTGGTTGTCTTTGGGAATTCTGACTACAAACATTTCATGACACAAAAATATTGTGTCAAAAATATTGCTAAGAAAAACTTTGAATTTAGATACTTAAAATTTAAATGCCACAAATATTGAGCACACAGATATTGACAAATATATTGTTAACACTAAAATATCCACTATCAAAATACAGACTATAAAATACAGTCTGAAAATAGATTTAACCTATAATTTTGACTACAAAGTCCAGTATACAAAATATTGAAAAACATTTTTTAAAGTAAAAGAAATTCACTTAATACAATTCAAATGTAATTGTGTAGTTTATTTTTTTAATAAAACAAAATAATATTTTCTAAGATAGGTTCTGCCATGAAAACCAAAACATATAATTCTCTAAATATACAGTCTCTTCAAATTAAGATATATAAATACTTTGGGCCTCATTACGATGTCGGGCGGACTTAGCGGTCTGGAAACGCCCAACCTTAGGTCGGCGGTTCTCACCTCATTATTAGGATGCGACCACCCATAAGGCGGTTGGAAGCATCCATTCTACAATGGAAGCTTGTGCGATGGGAGGAAAAGGCCCGCAGCACAAGCTTCCATTGAAAAATTGACCTTTGCAAACATCCCTGCACCAAGTGGCAGGCACCATGCAGTGCCTGCCAGACAGTGCAGGGATGTTTAGGGGGGCACCATAGTTGCCCCCCTGGCTGCATAGCAAAGGGCTAGGGGGAAAGGGGGCCCTGCTAGGGGCCCCCACAGACTGTCTCCCAACAGCCTTTCCATATCGGGAAGGCCGACATGAAAAGGCTGTCGGAAAGTGCCATCATAATTCCGATTGTGGAGCCGAGCCTGGCTCATCCATCATTAGGGGATTATGGTGTTTTCTGATGCAATGACAGGCTCCTTGAGCCCACGGAAGCATCGCGGATGGTCCTTGTTTTAGATTAATTATTTATGAACAATTACCACATTTTAAACATTCCATCATTTTAAAACAAACATTACTTTTAATTACAATATAATTTATATTATTTTTTAAATGAAAAAGTGTGAGCTCTAGATGTTGGAGGGAGTGTGATGCCACTGGAGATACATTGCAAATATGTGGCAATGCCATAGAATTTGCCCCTATTGGGGGAAGTGTCTGTAGACTTAGGAGATGCTTGGATGCCCAACCCAGTGTGTAATATGCAACAAATAGTTTGCCTTTGAAATAAAAAAATTAATTGCACTAGCATATGTCCCACTAACCACTACAACTTACTTATAGAAAGTCCATTTTACCAACACATTAAACACAAACTACGTCTGCTAATAGACTACTTTGAAGACACTTGGGTTGGCAGACTACACCGCTCTAGACACAGACGCCAAACCAAATTCCAAATATCATGTTGGAATGTCTACAACAGCACCATGGCTCAAGATGTCAGAACCAACAATAGTAAAATGGCAAAATGTCTTCAAAGCCACACTAGGGAGAACCTACAACCTACACTCTACAAATTCATAGAAACCCTAGAAAAAGAACAAAGTTACCAACAACTAAGAATCGAGCAATCAGTAACTCAAATTAAACCTAAAATAAGTAAACAAACCAGTAGAATGTACGACATGCTACAATGTAAAGTTATAGGGGCATATTAGCAAGACCGGCGATAAAATTATCGCCGCTTTAGCGGCAGGAAACTGCCGCTAAAACGGCGATAATGGGCTTGCTAATATGCGTTATAGAATTCCAATAGAAGCCCAGGTTAGATGTCCTGCACATCTAACCTGGGCTTCTATTGAATTCTATAACGCATATTAGCAAGCCCATTATCGCCGTTTTAGTGGCAGTTTCCTGTCGCTAAAACGGCGATAATTTTATCGCCGGTCTTGCTAATATGCCCCATAATCTTTATTAACAACATAGAAATACACTTCTTCAATCAATAGCAATGTTCCTATCATAAAACACCTAGCTATCTACCCACGAGCCAACAAACCTTAATAAAGGTAAACACTAACATAACAACGATTTTTAACTAAATATTAAACAATTTATTTTTACACATCCACCAAAAACATAAATATCATAGAAAAGAAACTGATAAATAACAATAAGATGTTTAATAATCAATTCAAAATCAACACATCAACAACCACAAAGCACAACATTAGAAAGAAACACAAAATTGAACTAAGCAAATCCAACACATAGAAATTTGAATTACAGCAAATACACATATATATAAAAATAAAACATTTCCTACCAGAAATGAATACCTAAATAAGACTTACAATTCTGTAGCTGTAGATCTTCATCCATGTCCATGTTGTCAAAACACAGTTTACAAAAAAGAAAAAAAGAAAGTCCAAAAACACCTGAAAAAATGCAGAAATGAAAAAGTTGAAGATAAATCCATTGATGTAATCCTAAGTCATAAGAAACCATTAAAAATACTCACAAAATCAAAAAAGAAGAACCGCTCCTAGAAACCAAAAAAATGAAAGGAAATGAAAAGTAATAATATTGGTTTACTAGAAACCAAATTAATTTCCTTAAAAATTAAAAAACTTTGAAGCCATAGGTCCAGGTAAAACTGTAAAAAAAAACATACAATACCCACCCACACAAAACATAACATAAATATTGCGTGAAAACTGTAATAAGTACAAAATATAGCATGCCAATATCTTAAATACCACAAGACTAATATCAAACTCTGAGGGCTCTATTACGAGTCTGGCAATCCACGGACAGCCAGGCTCATGGGGGCGCGGCGGTGATGGTCTTCCAACCGCCCTATTACAATTAGGGTGGTCGGATCGCCATTGCCCCACCTCAGCCGCCAGGGAACCGCTGTTCCCTGATGGTGTTGCGTTGATCAGGAGGCTGCAATATGCTTGGCCGTACCGCCACGGGCCCACCAAGCATATTCCGAGTTTCCTCTCTGCCACGGTTTTTATGGCGGTTCCTCCTCCATGAAAACCATGGCAGAGAGGAAACAAAGAGGGTCCTACTGGACCCCCTTGTGCCACTGCGCCCTGGAGTGCATGCAGGGGGGCATAACATGTGCCTCCCTGTGTGAATGCACTATAGTTCCTGCACAGCATGGAGTTTACAGTCCATGCCGTGCAGAAACATTTTTGGGGTTCCCATTGCGGTGCCCATTTTCAGGGCACCGCCATGGTAACAGGTTTGATGGTGCGGCAGCGGGACTGACCCGGCGCTGCAACGCCAAACTCTTAATCAGGCCTTCAGTAGGCATAATGCACAGCACCACTAAAACTTAAAAAAAGGTCTTACCTTATCCAACAATCAGCAGCAGGCAACCACAACTTGCTCCCACCAAATTCGACAAAAATAACAGTAATAGACTACAGAAATACACTTAGCGAGAAAAAGAATGCCCACTAAATGAAAACAAAACAAGACTATCTACCTATACAAAACAATGTGACTTTAGTCATAAAATGTTAAATAGTGTATAAAAATATGTAACAATGTTATAAAATATGTCAAAATGTCAATAAATATAGTAAGAAAATATAAATAATTATGTAAAGTATAATGTAAATAGTACTATAAAAACAATAAATATTTTAACTCCTTCGGTGCTCATGACGGAATGGTTCCATCATGAGCACTGGTGTCTCCTGTGCTCATGACGGAACCATTCCGTCATGAGGACAGGGCACGAAATCCCTCTGCTGCAAACAGCAGAGGGATTTCCATTTTTTTTTTTGGGCCTCAGGAGGTGGGGAACAGCTTCCCCAACCTCCAGAGGCCCCTCACTGGTTTTCAATCTAATGACGATCACGCGCATGGCGCGCTGTCGACATTAGATTGAAAACGAAACTGAAACTTAGTTTTAGTTTTAGTGTTTCAGTGCTTGTGGGGCTATCTCAGCCTCCTGAGCACCGAAACACTTGGGAGAGGTATCGTTGGAAAGGGGAGAATCTCCCCTTTCCAATGGTACCCCTCCCTAGAGGATCCCTGCTTGGGGCGATCCCCAAGCAGGGATCCACCCACTAGGCACCAGGGAGGGGGGAGCGGCCCCTTGGGCAAGGGCCTTTGCTCCCCTCATATTTTTGGGGCTAAATTCAGTCTTTCTGCCCTCCCTGGGGGGAGGATGGGGGCTACAGCCCCCAATCTGCCCCCCCGGGGGGGCAGAAAGCCCACTAGAACCAGGGAATTTTTTTTATTACGTAAATTAGGGGTGGGGGCTGCCCAATATGGGCACGCCAATGCCCCCACCCCCCCTGCACATTTAGAGTCTTTATGCCCCCCCTGGGGGGCAGATGGGGGCAGTAGCCCCCAATCTGCCCCCACGGGGGGGCAGAAAGTCCACTAGACGGCAGGGTTTTTTTTTTACATTCAATTCACCCCTCCCCCCACAAAATTCCAGTCTTTCTGCCCCCCGGGGGGCAGAAAGCCCACTAGAAACCAGGGATTTATTTTATTATGTAAATTAGGGGTGGGGGCTGCCCAATATGGGCACGCCAAAGCCCCCAGCCCCCCCCTGCACAATAACAGTCTTTCTGCCCCCCTGGGTGCAGATGGGGCAATAGCCCCTGATCTGCCCCCCGTGGGGGCAGAAAGCCCACTAGGCCCCAGGGATTTTTTTTATATATATACGTAGGGGTGGGGGCTGCCCAGAATGGGCATGCAAATACCCCCACCCACAATAAAAAAATTCTACAGCCTTTCTGCCGCCCCTGGGGGGCAGATGAGGGCAGTAGCCCCCAATCTGCCCCCCCCCGGGGGGGCAGAAAGCACCCTAGATGCTAGGGATTTTTTTTATGCGCCAGGGGTGGGGGCTGCCCAGAATGGGCATGCCAAAGCCCCCACCCTACCCCCCAAAGTAAGAATAAGACTTTTTGCCCCCCCAGGAGGCAGATGGGGCAATAGCCCCTGATCTGCCCCCCCGTGGGGGCAGAAAGCCCACTAGGCCCCAGGGATTTTTTTTATATATATACGTAGGGGTGGGGGCTGCCCAGAATGGGCAGTCAAATACCCCCACCCAAAAGAAAAAATGCTACAGTCTTTCTGCCCCTCATGGAAGGCAGATGGGGCAATAGCCCCTTATCTGCCCCCCCGGGGGGCAGAAAGCCCACTAGGCACCAGGGATTTGTATTTTTCCAAAGTTCGGGGCGGGGCTGCCCAGAATGGGCATGCCACTGCCCCGACCCCCACAAAAAATGCCACAGTCTTTCTGCCCCCCCCCTCAGGAGGCAGATAGGGGCAGTAGCCTCTGATCTGCCCCGGGGGGGCAGAGAGCCCACGAGGAGGCAGCGATTATGCTGGCTTTTTTATATGTAGGGGTGGGGGCTGCCCAGAATGGGCATCCCAATGTCCCAATAGCCAGTCTTTCTGCCCCTCATGGGGGCATATCGGGGCAATAGCCCCCGATTTCCCCCCTCCCCAGGGCAACAGAAAGCCCACTAGGCACAGACTTTTTTGCAGAATGTGCCTACTTCTGGATTTTGGGTCCTAGCGCAGCTAGCACCCAAGGAAACCTACCAAACCCACACATTTCTGAAAACTAGACACCCGGGGGATTCCAAGGAGGTATGGCTTGCGTGGATCCCCCAATGTTTTCTTACCCAGAATCCCCTGCAAACCTCAAATTTAGCTGAAAATATCACTTTTTCCACACATTTTTGTGTGGGAAAGTTGTGGCATCACCGGGCTAACACAAATTTCCTACCACCCAGCGTTCCCCCAGGTCTCCCGATAAAAATGCTGCCTCACTCCTGTGGGAGGCCCAAGTACCCGTGACAGGCAAGGGCCAAAACGTATTGAGGCGACATCAAAATTGCCTATCACAAAACGACCTGGTTTTGCAAAGGGGGTCACCTGGGTTTTTGGCCCCGTGCTTGGCGGCCAGCTAGGGAAACCTACCAAACCCACACATTTCTGAAAATTAGACACCCGGGGGATTATAGGGAGGTATGGCTTGCTTGGATCACCCAACTTTTTCTTACCCAGAATCCCCTGCAAACCTCAAATTTAGCTGAAAAAAAATCACTTTTTCCACGCATTTTTGTGTGGGAAAGTTGTGGCATCACGAGGCTGACACAAATTTCCTACCACCCAGCGTTCCCCCAGGTGTCCCGATAAAAATGGTGCCTCACTCATGTGGGAGGCCCAAGTACCCGCGACAGACAAGGGCCCAAAACGTATTGAGGCGACATCAAAATTGCCTATCACAAAACGACCTGGTCTTGCAAGGGGGGTCACCTGGGGTTTTGGCCCCGTGCTCGGCGTCCAGCTAGGGAAACCTACCAAACCCACACATTTCTGAAAACTAGACACCTGGGGGATTCCAGGGAGGTATGGCTTGCGTTGATCCCCCAACGTTTTCTTACCCAGAATCCCCTGCAAACCTCAAATTTAGCTGAAAAAATCACTTTTTCCACACATTTTTGTGTGGGAAAGTTGTGGCATCACCGGGCTGACACAAATTTCCTATCACCCAGTGTTCCCCCAGGTCTCCCGATGAAAATGGTGCCTCACTCGTGTGGGAGGCCCAAGTACCCGTGACAGGCAAGGGCCCAAAACCAGGTCGTTTTGTGATAGGCAATTTTGATGTCGCCTCAATACGTTTTGGGCCCTTGCCTATCGATAGTAAATAGTAATAGTAATAACAAGAGACGGAGGGTAGCTGCAGATTTACGGCTAATGAAACCAGACATCTTGTGTATCCAAGAGACGCATATACCTTGGGCAAAACGTAAAGTGATGGAAGAGCCACTGGATTCAAGATAGCCTGGCTGATGACGGCTGTAAACCAGAAACCGGTCCCAGGATGCTTGTTTCCGGTCCAGGGAAGACATGGCTTGGCAGTTCGGGCTGGACTGTTCCCATGAGGCACAGGGTCAGACTGATTTGCATATGGCCATGTCTGAACTGGGGTGGCGGAGTGAGCTAAAGAATGATGATGGATTAAACCCAGATCAGTTGACTGGGGGTGAGTGCTTGCAATGTTCAACACTCCGTCCATCAACCCCTTTGGTTTTGCTATGGTCGCTCTAAGTTGGCAGGGTATGCCCAGACGTGGGTCCCTTGCTCACTTTGCCACTGGATTCAAGATAGCCTGGCTGATGACGGATGTAAGCCAGAAACCGGTCCCAGGATTCTTGTTTCCGGTCCAGGGAAGACATGGCTTGGCAGATCGGGCTGGACTGTTCCCATGAGGCACAGGGTCAGACTGATTTGCATATGGCCATGTCTGAACTGGGGTGGCGGAGTGAGCTAAAGAATGATAATGGATTAAACCCAGATCAGTTGACTGGGGGTGAGTGCTTGCAATGTTCAACACTCCGTCCATCATCCCCTTTGGTTTTGCTATGTTCGCCCTAAGTTGGCAGGGTATGCCCAGACGTGGGTCCCTTGCTCACTTTGCCACTGGATTCAAGATAGCCTGGCTGATGATGGCTGTAAGCCAGAAACCGGTCCCAGGATGTTTGTTTCCGGTCCAGGGAAGACATGGCTTGGCAGTTCGGGCTGGACTGTTCCCATGAGGCACAGGGTCAGACTGATTTGCATATGGCCATGTCTGAACTGGGGTGGCGGAGTGAGCTAAAGAATGATGATGGATTAAACCCAGATCAGTTGACTGGGGGTGAGTGCTTGCAATGTTCAACACTCCGTCCATCATCCCCTTTGGAAGAGCTTGGATATACACTTCTGGCTGCTACTAGGCAGACCATTACTAATAGGGGAGTTGCTATTTTGGCATGTGGTGGGATTAGTGTCACTGGAAGGGTATTGACAGACAACTACAGAAGATGGGCAATTATTGAATGTATTGTTGGAGGGGCCAAATGTACAATCTGCACTGTGTATGGGTCAAACTTTGATGAAGCGGCTGTGCTAGAGACTTTAAATATAGAGCTTGCTCTTAGGCCGACCCCTTTAATTTTATGTGGGGATTTTAATATTCATTTGGAAGGGCAAGATGTAGATGGAAAAAGTTATAAATATACAGGACGAAGACTGTCTTTAGAGGTTTAACGCAAATGTTGAGGGATCATGGGCTGGTAGATGTATGGAGGACTTTAAATGATGTAGATCCAGGATATACTTTTTACTCACATCCGCATCAGAAATTGGTGAGACTCGATAAAGTTTTTATGTCTAGGCCGTACATTGTTGGTGCAAAAATGCAGATATGGCCTAGAATAACGGCAGACAATGGTCCATTACTATTAGATATACACAGCTTAAGTTATATGAAGGCTGGAAGGGTGTTTACATTTAATAGGAAACTGTTGAAAGATGAAGTGTTCACTGAACACCTATGTAGTTGGACTGGGCAATTTTTGGAGGTTAATAGGGGTTCTACTGCCAGTCCTATAGTATGGGATACCCTTAAAGCGGGAATTCGTGGAGAAACATTTAGTTTTGGATTGGCTAAACAGAAACAAGGGCAAATGGTTATGCAGCGACTTCTGGGGGAGTTAAGAAATGCGGAACAGGAACTGATACAGGCATTTATGCAGGGATCTGATGGCAAAGATATACATACTAAGATAGCATGTTCCAAGGCTAGAATAAATGCGATCTGGTGTAAGGAAATTGCTCTTCAATATAATATTCATAATCAAGATAGATATGAATATGGTGAAGCCACGGGTCAGTGTCTTGCTCAGCGATTGAGAGTAAGGCAATCTTCACAGAGAATATCGATTATGACTGATGCGACTGGTAATATGGTTGAAACAGAAGATGGTATATTGTTTTTTTTTAATGATTTTTATCAAAAACTATATACGCAGCAGGATACTGATGAACGGGACATAGAGAAATTCTGCCAAGAATTTGATTTGAATAGCAATTGATATGGAGGAATTAGAGGAGGCATTAGGAGCGCTTGCTAGTGGGAAAGCTGCGGGACCGGACAAATTACCGCTTGAAATATATCGTTTGCTATTTCATGTATTGAAAAATGACATGCTGAATGTCTTCCAAGAAGCTCAGGCTGGGAATCCGCCCCCATCTTGGAATGAAGCTAATATAGTCGTGTTTAGAAAAAAGGATAAACCCCCGCATATAACTGGGTCATATAGACCAATATCTTTGTTAAATGCTGATGGGAAGGTATATGCCAAGATATTAGCTAATAGGTTGGCGAGAGTTATTACGCCTTTGGTTTCCTTATCCCAGCATGGGTTTATACCTGGCAGAAGTACGATCAATCATATCCACAGAGTTATTACTCTTATAGATTATGCTAATGTATATCAGAGAAGGCTTGGGCTGATATTTCTTGACGCTGAAAAAGCGTTCGATCCTGTTTCTTGGGTTTTCTTATGGGGTATTATGCGTAAGATAGGGTTTGGACCGGCATACATGAGGGCAATTCAAAGCATGTATATGTCACCACGTGGAAGGATTTGTGTTATGAGCAGGGAATCACAACAAATCTATATTAGTAGGGGAACAAGGCAGGGATGTCCTTGCTCTCCGCTATTGTTTGCGTTATATATCAATCCTTTCGTGCTTATGTTAGAACAGAGCGAGTATATTAGATCTATGAATTGCGGGCAATTTCAGGTACGTGTTCTAGCCTATGCAGACGATATAGCTGTAGCGTCGGCAGACCCAGCACAGGCATTAGCTGAGATTGAAAGGTTAGCAGAAGAATTTGGTGTGGTCTCCGGATATAAATTAAACTCGTCTAAAACTCAGATTGTATGTACTAAACAGGCCTGCCCGAGAGAGGCACGTGTGATAGATGAAGCTAGATATTCAGGCATCAAAATTAGAATGTCTTTGCAAGAACTGGTAGAGGTTAATTGGGGCAGTATAGTTTCAGGGGTTAAACAACAGCTGGATCGGTTGGAGTGTCTTCATCTGATAATGGTGGGGAGACGTAATGTGCTTAAAATGATTGTCCTCCCCAAAATACTTTATTATTTTAGGGCAGTACTGCTGGAATTGACAAAAAAACACTTACAATGGGTGCAGTCAATATGTGATAGATTTGTATGGGGACAACGGAAAGCGAGGAGAGCATTTAAGTTTATGATGTTACCACTTGACGGGGGGTGGTCGGTCCCCAATTTCTTTTTTTATTATAATGTTTGTTTGCTGCAAAATATGCGGATTTTGTTGACTGGGGAAGACGTGCCGGTCGCAGAAGCTCCCTCCATATACCAGTTGCTAATAGGGGAAGAAGCTAGAAATGTATTAGTAAAATTCTGTGAACCAAGCTATTATAAAAGAACACGGTTCAAGGTAATGATTGCCGCATACAGGACATGGAAAGTGGTACGTAAAAAATTAGGTATCCCACTGATTAATTATTATACACCGCTTAACTCAACTGTTAAGTTTCCAGCTATTTTTTGGTATTATAAGATGTTGAGCTGGAGACGTAAGGGGATTAGACAGCTAGGGGATCTATTTGAGGAGGGAGTACTATCTTCATTTGCAAGGTTAGTTGATAGCCATGGACTGCAACAGCACACATTTTTTAAATTTTTGCAAATTCGGGATTTCCAAGTTAAACATCATCTGCATGAGGGTATTGTGTTTTCACCGATAATTGAGGCAATTAGAAAGAAGGCAAGGATAGGGGCATTATATACTATATTAATTGAGACACAACCAGATGACCTAGATCTTCAAGATTATAAATGGGGCGAACGCTTAGGGCAGGTTGGTGACCTTATGCAGAGTTCTATCGATACTGCTGGGAGGATATTGCTGTCAGCAAATTTGAAAACACAACATTTCAAGACAATATTTGATCTATATCATACACCAGAGAAGATGATGAAGTGGGGTGGTAATAACGATGGGAAGTGTTTTAGATGCAGTATCGATAGAGCTGATATTGTGCATGTATTTTTTGATTGTATCGAGCTCTTACAACTAAAACAACAAATAGATTTGTTTTTGTCAGAGATTGCAGGGATTACAATCCATATAACAAAAGAAATGATGTTATTGGGGATCTGGAGAAATGTTTCAATTGAGCAACCAGCATATCAATTCAGATTTATTACATTTATTGCCGCTGCGGTGGCACGGCTATGTATTGCCTCGTGTTGGCTGCAGAAGGAGGCTCCCTCGTTCGAGATGTGGAGGGCTAAATTTTATAACATCTTTAATCTTGAATATAGTCTTTATTGTTTGAAGTCACCTAAAAGGCAAAAGCTGGGTAGATTAATATGGGATAAAATGATACAACATATGAGATAGGTGCTTGATTATGGTTTTAATTGTTGATGATGAGGAATTAATGCATCTCCTTTTTTTGTTCTTTCTGTTTTATTATCAAATACATTTGAAGTTATAATTTTGTATATATCAAATTATAATTGTATGTATATTATGGATTGAATAATAAAAAAAAAAGAAAAAAAAAGAAAAAGAAAATGTGGGGTGTCCATGTTGCGTTTTGGGCCGTTTCCTGTTGCGGGCACTAGGCCTACCCACACAAGTGAGGTACCATTTTTCTCGGAAGACTTTGGGAAACGCGGGGTGGGTGAAATTTTGTGGATCCATGCAGATTCCAGAACTTTCCACCACAGAAATTTGAGGAAAATGTGTTTTTTCCTACAATTGTTTAGGTTTGCAAGGGATTCTGGGTACCAGAACCTGGTGAGAGCCAGTCAAGTCACCCCATCCTGGATTCCCCTGGGTGTCTAGTTTTCAAAAATGTATAGGTTTGCTAGGTTTCCCTAGGTGCAGGCAGAGCTAGGGTTCAAAAACTACAGCTAGGCACTTTGCAAAAAAAAGGTTCATTTTTCATTGTGAAAATGTGGTGTGTCCACGTTGCGTTTTGAGCCGTTTCCTGTCGTGGGCACAAAGCCTACCCACACAAGTGAGGTACCATTTTTATAGGGAGACTTAGGGTAACACAGAATTGTAGAGCAACTGTTATTACCTATTGACTTTTGATGCATTTCTGCCTTCCAAATGAAAGACAATGTGTAAAAAAGAAGTCATTTTGAAAAATGACCTATAATTCTCATGCTAGTATGGGTACTCCCAATTTCGGAAATGTGCAAATATCTACTGTTTCTAAACTCTACATTTTGTTCCCATTTCAGAAATACATAGGTGCCTTTCATACCGATTTTCCATGTAAACATTTTCCCAAAATAATTGCTATATACCCAGTACATAATAAAAAAACATTGCAAGACACTGCTCAGTTATTGGCTCTGGGTTCGTCGGGTTCTTGGTGAACCTACAAGTCCTATATATCCCCACAACCAGAAAGGTCCAGCAAATGTAACAGTATATTGCTTTCAAAGAGCTGTCATAATTAGAATAAGTTACAGGTGAAAACGTTGACACAAATGGCTGTTTTTTTCAACTAATTTTCAATTTTTCCTATATTTAACTGTTAGTTTCTATGAAGAAACCTTGAAGGATCTACACAAATGACCCCTTGCTTAATTCAGAATGTTCTCTAATTTTCTAAAATGTATAGCTTTCCGGGATCCATTATTGCTTTCATACCCATTTCTACCATTAACTGGAAGGAGGTTGAAAGCACAAAAATAGCAGAAATAGGCTATGTCCCAGAAAAATGCCAAAACTGTGTAATAAATTTTGGTTTTCTGACAAAAGTCTGCTTGTCCCTGAAAGCTGGGAAGATGGTGATTTCAGCACCACAACCCCTTTTTGTATACCATTTGCAGGGAAAAAACCAGATGCTTTCATCTGGAGCCATTTTTTCGCATTTAAAAAAAAATAATAAAATGTAGCTGTATTTTGGCTAATTTCTGGGTCCCCTCCATGGGAATCCACAAACCCTGGGTACCTTTAGAATCCCCATGATGTTGTAAAAAAAGGACGCAAATTTGGTGTGGATACCTTATGTGGTCAAAAATTTACAGGGGCCTAAGCGCAAACTACCACAAATAGCCAAAAAAAGGCTTAGCACAGGGGGGAAAAAGGCCTAGCAGCGAAGGGGTTAATATAGTTCTATTTATAATATATTAAAATAAGTATATAAAACCTATTATAAGAAAAATCTATAACACATGTATATTGTTGAAAAAACCTTACCATTTTTATAAAAAAGTTGAAAATTACCAATATATGAAACAAACTTAAAAAAGATGTAACTTGTTTCATATTTCAAAAAAGTATAAGAAATGTTATAAAAATTAACACTGACAACTTTTTATTTTATGTAAACATACTCAGTACATAAAATATAAAAACTAAATAAAGAACAAATTAAAAATCATAAAAGGTGCCGTTAACTGTCCTTTTATTTACATTTTCACATCTAATGGTCACCTTGTAATTTAACACACTTGACTAAACATTTATACACTAAAGTAGTTACATTTACTCCTCCCACTTCTATTAAAACCGTTTTGGCAGTTGTGATGTAAACTAAAGGCGTCACAATTACTATTCCCATTCCAACCTAAACCATTTTGGAGAAGGTGTTGGATACTAAAGGGTTCACATATACTATTGCCACTCCAATCTACACTATTTTGGTGAAGGTGTTGGACATTAAAGTGACCACATTTACTATCCCCACTGCAATCTAAACCATTTTGGGGAATTCCTTTGACTAAATGTGTAACATGTCATATTCACACTGCAATCAAAGACATTTAGGGGAAGGTTTTGGACATTAAAGTGATCACATTCACTAGTCCCACCTCAATCTAAACCATTTTGGGAAAGGTTTGGATACTAAATGTATAAAATGTATTATTTCCACTCCAATCTAAAATATTTTGGGGAAGGTTTTGACACTAAAGATGTGACATATACTATTGCCACCCCAATCTAAGGGGCCGATTCCGATCTCGGCCGGTAGTGCTCCGAATCGGATTCGGATTTACCGGATCAGATTCGAGCCCTGTTTCCGACCGAATCGTACGCGGGTCCGGCCGAGCGAGTACGATGCAGGCACCCGCGAAATCTCCGACCGACTCGAACGCGGCTTCAACACGCTCCGACCGACTCGCATGGACACGACTCGCACCGCGCTATGGAGAGGTATCCCGGCCGGGTGAGTACGATGGCGCGCCGCGAGCAGTCCGACCGACTCGCGCCGCCCGGCTCGAAAAGCTGTCGGAGCCGGACTTCTGGGGGTCCGCGTCGGACCCCCTGTACGCGTAGGCGTGCGAGTCGCACACAGGGGGACCCATGGGTCCCCCTACCTGTGCATGTACGCACGCAATGCGCATCGATGCGTACCTGCTGTAGGGGGCGCCCTTGTCCGCCTCGCACCCATTGAGTCAATGGGAGCCCGCGCACGCGTTGTACGACAGGCTCCCATTGACTTCACTGGGAGTCCGACCGACTCGAGTCCGATGGCATGCGTGCGCATCGTACTCGTTCGGTCGGACTGCCAGAGTCCGATTCGGTCGGAAATCTCTCCGGGTCCGACTCGGTCGGAGAGATTTCCGGCCCGAATCGAAATCGGCCCCTTAGCCATTTAGGAGAAGGTGTTGGTCACTAAGGGCCTCATTACGATGTCGGGCGGAGTTTCTCCACCCGACATCGTCTCGGTCAAGGGACCGACCGACAACCGGTCGGCGGTCCAGACCGACTAATTAGGATGTGACAGAACACATTTCAGTCGCATGCCTATACTTTACAATGAGAGCTTGTATTCCGGCCAAAATACATGATCCCATTGTAAAATAGGAGGTGAAATTCATCCCTGCACCCGGTGGCAGGCACCTCAAAGTGCCTGCCACAGGGTGCAAGGATCAACAGGGGGCACCATAGGTGCCCCCCTAGGCCTCCAACCGGAGGCCGTGCACCTATCGGGACCCAGCTGGGGACCCCCAAAGTCAAGTTCCGACAGCCTTTCTGAGTCGGAAAGTAAGGCACAGAAAGGCTGCCAAAATTCGACATCGTAATCCCTCGGGTGGAAAGAGCCGCCCTAGGGATAACTGGCCATATTCCGACTGGCGGAAGGGCTCTCCGAGCCCCGGAAGCCAGTTGGAATGACCGGACGGATTCCTTTCCGACCGCCTCTATTGTAATGAGGTGGGCGGATAGGAATCCGACCGGCACATTACAATGCTGTCGCAAAGGCTCCGACCAACGGTCGGAGCATTTTCCGACAGCATCGTAATCGGGCCCTAAATTGTTCACATTTACTTTTCCCACTCCAATCTAAACCATTTTGGGGAATGCTTTGGACACTAAAGGGGTCAAATTTACTATGTTCAAATTAACTATTCCCACTCCATTTTAACAATTTTGGGGAGGTTGCTGTACACTAAAGTGGTGACATTTACAATTTCTGCCTCTGATCTGATCCATTTAGGGGAAGGTGTTGGACACTAAAGTGGTAACATTTACTATTTCCACTGCAACGTAAACCATTTTGGGGAATCCTTTCGACAATAAAGGAGTCAAATTTACCAAGCCCATCTAAACTAGTTTGGGGAAGATGTTGGACACTAAAGGGTTAACATTTACTGTTCCCACTCCATTCTAAACTATTTAGGGAAGGTTATGGACGCTTAAATGATTTCCAACTAATCTAAGCAATTTTGGTGAAGCTGTTGGACAGTAACGGGTGACATTAAAGGTGTTTAACATTAACAATAGCACAATATGCATATTTAACACACCATACACAATATATCATATTATCTAAAACATATTAAATATAACACATAATCATAATAAATCACATATATTAAAATATGAAAATGTAACAAAATTAAACATACATTAATAATAACTTCTGTAAAAACACAAACAAAATTATTATTCATTATATGTAATTAATATATAAACATTTTCCACCACACATAGTAAAAAAGTACAAACACAAGAAATAATTAAGTATATAAAATTAACACTAAATAAAAAAATAAAAAATGAAAAAATATAACCAACAAAACTATAAAAAAACTCATACAAAACGATGTAGTTAAAAAAAGAAATTTTCATATACTATTGGAAACAAATAACATGCCAGTGTAGCATACATTTGAAAAATATAATTCTTCTTTTACACAACACATTTAGAAGAAAAAATAATCAATTAAACATATAAATTATTATTATTTATAATAAAATATAAATTCTTTAGAGCTAAAAATTAATAAAAACTTAGACACATATAACTTATTAAATAATATAATACAGAATGTTGTGATTTTCCATAAATAATTTATAAAATAATAAATACAAATGTATTTATGAATAATTTTTTTCAAAATATAAAAGAAATATAAATCAAATGACTACATAACAAAACAAGTATGTTTAATTTGACATTAAACTGTAAAAAATCAAAAATATTACACATTTCGCACTGCAAATTGAATTGTTTTTAAAAATATTTAATTCAATTCAAACCTTAAAATTACTGCCCCAATTAATTCATAAAATAATTTTTATCAATAAACTATGTAGAAAATATATCAAACATGTTAAGATAAAAGTGAAACATAAGAAAACATCAATATTAAGGAACTAAAAACACAATTTCATTAAAAATAAGCTTTATTTATATATACTTCTACAAATATTTTTTCATACATATAACATATTAAATACAAAATTTCAAATTAAATGAATCAAAAATCATATTATCACTCATACAGCAAATATTAAAAATATTAATACAAACATATTAAAAAAATCTCCCCACCTATTTCCCCTATAAACCCAACATCCCACTCCTACAACATAATAAAACTTATGCAAAATTGCTCCTAATAATATATAAAAAATATATATTTACATTTTATGTTAAATAAACTAAAACTGTAAAATTTACATAAACATTACCGTACAACACTAATTAAATACTACTGAAATCATAATAAAAATGATATTATATACAAATATCTTTTGAAAATGTTATTTTTTCCAACAATACTAAAAATAATCCTTGCAATTACATTCTTACCTGTGTCTATCTATCTATCTATCTATCTATCTATCTATCTATCTATCTATCTATCTATCTATCTATTCAGCTATCCATCCATCTATCTATCTATATATAGACGTGAGTAGCCTCTACACCAGCATTAGACATGACTTGAGGATCCAGACAGTTAGACATTTCTTACGAACCAGACCCATTTCACTTCTACTCCACACAGAGATGCTATTGGATGTGATCCTTTATTGCCTTACCAACAACTTTTTCATCTTTGATAAACAGCTCTACAGACAACTACAGAGGACTGCGATGGGCACCTGTTTCGCCCCCAGCTACATGAACTAATTCATGGGCTGGTGGGAGGAACAGACGTCCATGCAGTATGAGAGCTTTGAGAACCAGGTGATTCTGTGGATCAGGTTCATTGATGACATTTTTGTCATTTGGAAAGGAGATGAGAGATCGGCTGTTGACTTTGTCTCTAATCTGAATAACAATTCATCCAACATTCAGTTCACAGCCCAAACCAGTAGAACCAGTATACTATTCCTGGATGTCGAGTTGAGGTCATGAATGGGCATTTACGTACTAGGCTACACCACAAGCCCACTGCTGGCAACAGTCTTCTCAACGCCATCAGTGCCCATCCATCCAGTCTGATCTATAGCATCCCATATGGTTTTCTTGCTTGCCAAACATAACTGCAGTATGATTGAGGCATTTGAAAAGGAAAAGGCCATCATTAAAGACAGATTCAAAGATAAAGGGTACAGCAACAGCGTCATGACACAAGCCTGTGCCAAAGCTGATCTAGTCTCTAGAACAAGTCTTTTACATACCTAGACAAGAAGATCATGATAAGGACAATCCCGATCAGAAGTAGCCCTCGACCTCCTTGGTATTGCTTGCCGCTCACCCGCTGCAGCTCGCCTGTAGCGCAGACGTACCTTCCCGATTGTCCAGCCACCCTCAGACCACTGTTCAAGCTTGGTCCCTCCCCTGGTGTATTCTTTTTTGGGTAATACTGCAACTTTGCCAGTCTACCGAATGAAATTTAACATTGGGTGAAAGCCAATTTTCTGTCATTTGGCTGATTGTTATTGCGTGTGACATTGTGTTTTTCTGTTCTTATACTGTGATTGTTCCTACTGCTGCACCGTTTTTTTCCTGCTCAAACTGGTTTTCTCCTAATGCGCCATTTCTTTTCCATCACTTAAGCCCCTGCCCTCCTGCCTCCCAGACCCTCCCACCTTCCTGGGCTACTAAATGTAGGCCGCTGAGGGCAGCACCACCGGCATGCCAAAGGATTGCCAAAGACAAGCCTGTTTGTGCCCGTCTGTGTCTGAACAGGGTCCAGTGCCAGGAACACTGGTCCCCGCACTCCCACAGGTACTCCACCACAGAATTCTGTGCCCTGGACACTGCACACAACAACAACTGAAGCCTCGCATCACCACGCTCCACAGCGGGACTTTTACCTGCATCCACTGCAGTTTCACCACCACCCTACCACCAATCAACAGTGCATCGAATAAGGCCACGCCAACTCCAGATGCCGACACCCCCAGAGATCAGCTTTTGATCAAGCCCAGATCACTTTGCAAACATGCTATCGAAATCTGGAACACCATCTCCACCTTCTCCCTTGACATGACCTTCATCAAGGAGACCTGACTCACCCCCACATCAGCCCTAAACATCGCCAGAGCAACTCCCAATGGCTACAAGATGAAACACCGTGACTGCACCAACTGACAAGGAGGAGGCATCACCATCATACACTAGAAATCAATCATCTGCACCGTCACCAACAACGACGCCATGCCGATCATGGAAGCCATGAACTTCCAGGTTCACAGCGACGCCAAAACCACTATCAAAGGAATCCTTGCTTACAGACCGTCAGGACCATGAACGGGCCTCAGCGACACCATTGCAGAATTAATCACCCTGATTGCCATCAAATCCGAACACTCCATCCACCTGGACGACTCTGTCAACACCAACTCCACCGACCTCATGGAAAGATTAGACAACATCAGACTCAAGCAGATAGTTACTGACCTCACACACAAAGCAGGACACATGCTAGACCCCATCTTCACCTCCAGCAACAGAAACAGATACAGCCACACCTGGATGGAACTCACCTGGATGGACCACTCAATCATACAATCATACACTTCACCCTCACTGGCCCTCTGCGCACCGCCCCCTACCGACACAGCGCTCCCTACTGCAGTTGGACCAAGGTAACTCGGCATCAATGGACCAACGCCCTCAGCACCACCCAGCCCAATGTCACCACCAACCTTACCAGATAGTAGAGAATTTCAAAGCCTGGATCACCAATGCTGTCAACCAAGTTGCCTTCTACAAACCAGCCAAAACACACACAAGCAGCAAACGAGCCTGCTGGCACACGCTGGACCTCAGCACATCAAAACGCAGGTGCAAAGATCTAGAAAGAAGATGGCTCACCAACAGGAACCACACTGACCACGCCACCTACAAATTAGCCCTCAACATCTACCACTGCCAACTCAAAGCTGGCACACTTTAACGAGACCAGCACCAATCAAACCAAGGAACTCTTCACCATCGTCAAAGTTCACCTGCCTGTCAGCCGCAAAAAATGTGATCCCTTCCTCACAGGAACTCTGCAACACCCTCGCTGATCACTTCCACAACAAGATAGCAACCATCTACAGAAACTTTGACCCCCACCTCTCCGACCTCTTCAGCAACCCATCAACCACAACGACCAACCAACCACTCACCGCATGGGAACAACTAAGCACACCGACAACAAGCACCCTGATGAGTGCCAAGGGGAACATGGCGGCCGGCTAAGGAGACGGCCGCAAGCACTCGTCTCTCTCAACGCTGCGCTCACTTCATACGAACTTCGCCGATCAGCTAACTAAACTGAGCGTGCTCAGTACCTGATCCTCCGCTCTCTTGTCCGGTATCGGGCGCTCTCTCTTCCCACCATTCTGCCACCGGAGAAGTGTCGGGACGGGCGGCCAGACACACGCGGGTTTCCGTGGGTCTTGGCCGCTAGACTGCTGCGAAGAGCCCATTGCACGAGTCTGCCTCCGGGGACAGAGTGGCAGAGTCAGAACAAGCGTGCAACTGGGGGGTAGTGCTGCACACTTGGTATCGGGCTCACTCACGCTGAATTATGCCTCGCATATGACCCCAAAAAGAGTGCCTGTAGCCGAAGAAGAATCTGGACAAGCAGAAGGCTCCCCCGTGGCAAACTCCCAGAAGACCAACAGGTATGCCTTAAAAAACCACTCCATTGAGATTGTTGAAACCGAGACCCAAGTCACCCAAGTCACCCGGGAAGAGAAGAGGGGTGGGAAAGCAACCCCCATAGTCTTTCCTTCTATCCCCCGGGTTCCGAGCTCGTTGCCGCTGTTAGGATCACCTGACCAAGAGCACACATTTAAACATAGAAAAACAAGGAAAACAAGAGGTGCGCTCACCCCAGCCACAGTAAAAGGTGGAGCTAAGGTCAAAATTACGCCATCTTTATGGTCATATTTTAAGATAAGCGAAAGTATAAGTATACCTACCAGAGATATGGGGGCCCCAGATCCCCCGAATGGTACCAGTACTATGAAACAACAATTGGCTGGGGAGACCCTGATTCCACCTGAGATACCCTTGACTAACAGGTTTCAAGCTTTAGAGGAAGCTACCCCGCCTCATGGGCCTATGACAATTACTGAGGGTGAGTTTGTGGCAGCTGGGTCTGCGTCAAGTATGGAGACACCTACACATACCTCAAGGCAGGAGAATATTGGGGAATTACTGCAAACCCTTTCCACGGAGATAAAAACTAGGTTTGCTATGTCAGAAGCTAATCATACCAAAATATGTGACGCCTGTGAGAGCTTGGAGAAAAAACTTACTGACTTAACGGATAGGATAAGGGACTTAGAAACTTCCACAGAAGACATGAGAAGGGAGGTTGCTGGAAATAGTAAAGAAATACAACGATGCAAAGAAAAAGAGAAAGCCCTACAGGAAAAAATCGAAATGCTAGAGAATAATTCTAGAAGGAATAATCTAAGGCTCCTCAATGTGCCGGAAGGGAAAGAAGGTGAGAATCTGAAAGGGTTCTGTATAGACTTGATTAAAGAGATAATATCAGAAGTCAGGGAATGGACCTCCACCAAGATATTCAGCGGATACATAGAGACCCCTAAAGACGCAATCCAAACAGAGACAACCCCAGGAAGATTCTAGTAAACGTTAACACCTACTCAATTAAGGAAAAATCCTTTCCGAAGCCTTGAAAGCAGGATCCTATAATAAAGAGGGCTGGTCTTTTCGTATTCGCTCAGACCTTGCAAAAGAAACACAAACACATCAATGGGAGTTGGGCAGGTATATACAAGAACTTAAATCCATAGGAGCTACTGCCCAAATTAAATTCCCAGCCACATAAAAAATTATGTGGAACAACAAAATGCACACCTTTAAAGACCCTGAGGAGGTGGAAAACTTCATCAAGCAAATTAAAACATAAATACCGAAGTCCATAAGCATTGTTAGATATAAAAGTTGGGAGAGACGAGGGCGGTTGGGCAAACCTATCCCAATTATATTAAAGGGAGGGTTCCCCGGGGTGGGAGGGTGGGTGGGAATGTAAATAGACTAGGGAAGGCTCATGCACTACATGTATATACCACACTGGGTGGGGAGCATTGGGAAAAAACAAAAAAATATTCATGGTCCTCAAACGTGAAAACTACACACAGTATAGGAAGCGCAATCGAAGGGGGGTTGCAGGAAGATTCCCAACCTAGATAGTAAACACACCATGAGGATACTAAGCTGGAACATAAATGGTCTGAGAGTAGCAGCAAGGAGAAGGAGAATTCTCCAATTTCTGAAACAATCTAAAAACAAAATAATAATGTTACAAGAAACACACTTGCGACAAGCTGAATGGGATTTAATACTTAAGGGGCACAAATGGATTCAACAGATGGCATGCACTAATCAGAACTGTAATGTTAAGGGGGTAGCTATTTTGATTAAGAACTCGGACCACACTAAAATAATAACAACTATCTCTGATCCTAAGGGGAGATGGGTCATTATCAAAACAAGAGTATATAATACAAATTTCACCTTGATAAGCTACTCTGGCCCGAACATAGATGACCCTTCACCATTACAGGAGATGTTCCAACAGATTTTTGATGACAATAATCCCATTATAATGGCAGGGGACTTTAATATCCTGCTCGACCCTGAGTTAGATAAATCAACCACTAGACCAACAGTCTCCACTCCGAAGATGAGAGCTAGTATACTAAATATAATGCAGAATTTAGGATTGATAGACCCCTGGAGACAAAAGGCTAGCAATAATAAGGAATTTACACACCAGAATAAGAAATATGGCCATGCGTCCCGGATTGATTATTTCCTAACAGATGTCAGACTAGGTAATAAGGTTAAGGCAGTTTTTCACCAACCAGCCCATTTATCGGATCATTCAGCGGTAAGCCTGGAGTTAGTTTTAGAGCATGAACGACCTAGATTTAGATGGACAATGGAAAGGTCTCTTTTGGCAGAACAAGGAATATTAGAGAATTTGAAATGTGACACCAAAGAATTCTTTGATTTAAACAAAGGTTCCGCCTCTAAGTGTACTGTGCGGGATACGTTCAAAGCTTTCATTAGGGGGAGAATAACCAGTTACGCCATTCACAAGAAGAAGGAGAATAATAACAAAATAGAGGAGATAGAGAGGGGAATTGCTACCTGGCAAAAAGCATTATATGAGGCAGTCGACCCAAACTTATTTAATGAGATCCAGACAAAAATAGATGAGGGGAAAAAAGATTTAGTAGAACATTTAGAAGGCATTGTTAAAAAGAAATGGTATGTAAGCAAATTATCAAATTATGAATATGGTGAGGGGTCTGGGAAACTCCTCACTTGGAAGACTAGGGGAGACTTAGTACGGAACTCAATAAAAGAAATAGTTATGGAGGGATCGAGCGAGAGTTGCTGTGATGACCAAGATATTGGGAATGCTTTTATTGCTTTTTTCCAGAATTTGTATACGGAAGAGATACAATTGTCTGATGAGAAAATATTAAATGGGCTTCTAAACGACCCCCTGCCTAAAATTTCTCCTGATAAGCTATGTCACCTTAACAGATTAATAACAAGCGAGGAAGTATCTATGGCTATAAAAAATCTAAAAAATGGGAAGGCACCCGGGCCTGATGGAATTCCCAGTGAAGTCTATAATGCCTTAGCAGACGAAATAACGCCCGCCCTAACCTCACTATTTAATGCGGTTTATATAGAAGAAGTTACCATCCCTGAGTCCTGGAATGATGCCACAATTACACTAATTTTAAAACCAAACTAAACCCCCAAAAAGTGCGAGTCTTACAGGCCGATCTCCTTACTGAACAATGATTATAAACTATATACTAACATTCTAGCTAGAAGACTAGAGACTGTATTAGGGGATCTAATAGGGCCCTCACAAAAAGGATTTATGAAGGGCAGGCAGCTAATAGACCTTACCCAGGACCTGGTGTGTGCCATAGACTTGGCTATAGACAAGAACCTCCCGTTAGCCATCTTGACAGTGGACGCCACCAAAGCATTTGACAGGGTCAGCTGACCCTTTCTCTATGTAGTTATGAGACAGAATGGGCTAGAGGATACATTTCTGAATGCAATAAAAAATATGTACAGAAATCCTTCTGCAACGATCTTGATCAATGGCTCCCTTACTAACCAATTTAAGATTGGAAGAGGTACACAGCACGGATTTCCTCTCTCACCCTTATTGTTTAATATATATATTGAGCCCCTAGCAAGGAGAATTAGGGAAGAGCAGGGGATTCGGCCTTTTCAACATCATGGCTGGGTTAAGAAGGAGGCTCTTTATGCTGACGACTTAATGATTTTCACACAAAATCCTATAGAATCATTTCCGCTCATCATGGTTATATTTAAAGACATTGGGAAGTTAGCTGGATACCAGGTCAATGAAGGCAAGACGGAGATACTAGCCTGGAATGTACAACTGGGCACCACCCTGGAGAAAAATGTAAAAAGTGAGATCAAATACTTGGGAGTCCAGGTAGTAAAAAACTTGGAGGAAATGGCCCAGATCAACTTTCAGAAACTTCTAAGAGAGACCAAGAGGCTTTTAAAACTTTGGTCTCATCTGCCCTTATCAATCATAGGCAGGGTTAATTTGATCAAGATGATGATCCTTCCGAAGTTTACCTTCATATTTAATGCCCTACCGCTGCACATGGAGGTAAAAAGCTTTAAGAAACTACAAACTCACCTGACTAGTTTCATCTGGGCTCACAAAAACCCAAGAATTGCCTGGAAAAAGCTACTTAAGAAGAAAATCGGAGGTGGGCTTGCCCTCCCGGATTTTCAATTATATTATTGGGCCTTTCAGCTGAAAAACCTTAGAGTGCTCCTAACCAAAAACTATCAATCAAGATGGCCATGCTATAAAGCTTTGACCCACGACTTTGCCGATCATGGCAACTACTTTATGTTTAAATATGGGCACCCTAAATTCTTTAAAAAAGTCAGTTTAAAGGTCTTGAGCACAGCATGTAAATTGTGGATCCAAGTTCGGAGAATATTGGTTTTACCCTACTATAGTTATATGACCCCAATTTGGAAATCACCTGGGACTCCTGAGTGCCTGCAAGACTCATTATCTACCCCACTCAGAGATGCCACAATGGAGAATTGGGGTCAACTTATGGATATCCATGGTAACATTTCATGGGAACACTTATCGAAGGAAACCAACAACCATTTGTCTAGATTCAAGTATTTTCAATTGACAAGATGGGCTCAAAACCAAGAACTCAGTGGCTTGAATGACTGGGAGACGGCATTATGCGGCAATCTCTTATCGAAAAAAGAAATTTCTAAGTGGTACTGGATGCTGGTACAGGAGGAAGATCGCCATAACACACCATTGGAGCGAAAATGGAAAGATGATCTACCCGACGCCGACTTAACTTCTTTGTGGCAAGTATCTTTGAACATGCTATGGTCGTTTGTCAAATATGCTCCATTAAAGAAAAATCATCTTTTTACTTTACATAGAGTTTATTGGTCCCCCAAGAAACTATCCAGAATAGGAGGGGAAATCAGGAGTTGTCTGAAGTGTGGATTGGCCAAAGCAGATGATGTGCACATGCTTTGGTTGTGCCCTGGTGTCCATGATTATTGGCTAGAAGTGGGTAAGATACTGACAGCCATTTTAAAAAGAAAGATAGAGGTAAGCCTTTCTCTGATTATCTTTGGGATTTTGGATAATGGTGGCTTTATTGGGAAAAACAAGAAATTACTTGAGCAACTTTTATTAGTTTTAATTATAATCGCACGCAGGGAAATATGCATCAATTGGGTCTCTATCAATGTACCCTCCTGTACAGCTTGGCTAAAGGCAGCTAGGCATTTTGGCAAGTTGGACTGTGTCAATGGATCAGCTAAGAGAATTAGCACATGGGAACCCTTGGTACTTTATAACTCCAATCCAATTAGAGAATAAAAGAAGAATGGTTCAAGGATTAAGACACCTAAATCCATGGAGAGGTAATAAGTGGGGGTATCCTCATCACCTCTAAAATAAAGGCCGAAAGTAGGTGTAACAGGGCAGGAATATCCAGCAGGGTGTGGAACCAGGCCCGACTCAAGATTTGACCACACCATAACTATCGCTTTTATGGATTGTCGCATATGAGGACCCAACATTTTTTTTTTTTTAAAACAAGCACCCTGAGGAACTCTATCCACCCACCAACCCCTAACCCCATCAACTCTTCAACCTCGGAAGCAACAAGATCAGCCTCTAGCTCACCACCATCCTCAATGCCTCCATAACTACAGCCACCTTTCCTGATGCATGGAAACACATGGAGGATAGACACCTCCTCAAGAAACCACCAGCAAACTCCAACGAGCTCCAGAACTACCATCTCATCGCCCTCCTCCTGTTCCCCACCAAAGTCCTGCAGAAGGCCATCAACCTCCACCTCATGGATCATTTGGAAAGAAACAAACTACTGGACACATACCAATCGAGTTTCAGAGCCAACCACAGCACCAAGACAGCCCTGATCGCTGCAACAGACAACAGCCAAGCCCTACTTGACAGAGGGGAATCAGCCACCCTCATCCTCCTTTACCTCTCCCTAGCCTTCAACACCCTCTCCCAAAACACTTTCATCGACTGACTACGCCAGATTGGAATCACACATGAGACGCTCAGATGGATAGCATCCTTCCTTAAGGGATGCACCCAGAGAATCTGCCTCTCTCCCTTCACCTTGCAATCTAAGCACACCTTCTGCATCAACATCATCTCCTATGCCAATGACACACAGCTATTCCTCTCACTCCCAGCAGACCCCACCTCGACAAAGACCAACTTCCACAACTGCATGAGGAACATCACGACATGGATGAAAGACATCTACCTGAAACTCAACATGGACAGAACGGAAGTCCTGATCTTTGGCAGACACACCGCCCTTTGGAATGACTCCTGGTGGCCAGCGGAGCTCGGACCTAACCCCAAGCCAACAGACAACGCCTGCAACCTCGGCATCATCCTGGACAGCCACCTCTCCATGAAACGTCAGGTCAATGCTGTCTCCTCAGCCTGCATCCACATGATCCGCATGCTCCGGAAAATCTTCAGACGGCTCCCCATCAGCACAAGAAAAACAGTGCTCTCATCAATAGCTGGCTCGACTACGGCAACACACTCTATGTCGGCACCACCACTGAATTCATGCAAAGAGTCTAGACAATCCAGGTCCCAGCAGCCAGACTGATCTTCAACTTGCCCAAGAGGACACACTTTACCCAGCATCTAAAAGAACTCCACTGGCTCCCCGTTCAGAAGAGATGCCATTTCAAGTTCCTGACCCACGCCTACAAATCCCTCCACCACCAAGGACCTGCCTACATGAACCACCGCCTGATGTTCCACCAACCAGCCACACACCTATGCTCCACCTATGATCTCACCATAGCTCAGACACCACAAATCCGCCACTCCGGAGGACTCTCTCTCCCCCATCTCTCCCACAAAGCCTGGAACACTCTCCCCCTCCACCTCCTCACTGCACCCAGGGTGACCCACTTCAGGAAGTAACTCAAGACTTGGCTCTTTGACTGAGACCGGCAGCACAGCACCTGGATACCCCCCGGGGTGATTAGCTGCGCTTTACAAATACTACGTGATTGATTGATTAATTGAGATTCATCACTACTTTCTCCAACTAGGCATACTAGGTGAGAAAAATATTGAACAGGAATTGGCACATACTCAAGACAGAACAGGTACTCAATCGGTACTCGTACAAAAATCCGCAGATCACATATAGAAAGAGTATCTCCCTTAGGGACAAGCTTAGCCTCAACATGATCACTGGGGATACCGTCAATGACAAATGCATTGGGAGCACAAAAGGTTTTTTTTGTTGCATGAAATAAAAAGCTTGCAGCAACAGCTCCAAAATCCCCAACAGTACTAGGATCCATACCATCAAGGGCTATTTTGATCGTAACACAGAATATTGCGTGTACTGCCTTATCTGCCCATGTAAAAAACTTTATATAGGTAGCACCATTCATAAAGCTAAGAAACGGATACTTGAACACAGATGTGCTATTCGGCACAATGACCAAAGTACCCAGTGGCAAGACATTTCACACAAGTACATTTCACAAATAAAAATCTTCCTAAACTTGTGGTGATTGACGCTATCCCTTTGGATTTTGGGGGGACAATAGAGAACACAAACTGAGTATACTGGAATCCAAATACAGTTTGGATTTTGACACAGTGGTACCATTAGGCTTAAACTCCAGTGAGGAGATGTCAGTTCATCTAGGTTGAGAGTTTGGACATTTAGGTAATATACTGATTCTTGAGGTACTTTGGTACATTGAACTCTTTTTTAACCACTGCGTTTTCTTTGTTTTTATCTCTTTCACACAGGTATTAGCACTGAATGTATCTGAGGGCAGTCAGCTGGGCTCTGCACTTTTCTTAGCCACAGCACAAGAGTATGAGTGTGTGAACCTACACGGGTGGTATTGTGATCTAAGCCCGGCTTTTCTCATATGTGATATGCCATGGCATGATTGGTGTCCTTGGCCTTGCTGTGATTCTAGCACCCATCACCACAAATGAGCTGCCATAGCTTTTATTAGGCAGGCCTATTCATATTCACTACTGTAATTTCATTGCTCTGGGTCTCTCGCTCCCCTACATATGTTGCATTACAATTCCCCTCATCCCTTGGGCGTGGGGCGCACTCTTTGTTGCAGGGATACACTTACTGTAGTACTGTTTTCATCTTTCTCATACATGAAAAGCCACGGGACCGCTGTCATTTCCCTTACCTCTGGACGGCACACAGGACCACCAACTCATCCGATCCGCCAAAAGAACCTCCTTCAAGGAGCGTATTGACAACAACGCACACAACAGCAAAGAGCTCTTCAACATCGTGAAAGAACTCGCCACCCCCAGCTCCAGCTCCAATGACGTACCGCCGTCACAAGAACTCTGCGACTCCCTGGCTACCTTCTTCCACTGCAAGATCGCAGACATCCACAACAGCTTCGACACCCAGGCACCGACGACAGACGCCGACACCCCCGACCCAACACCCACCAAACACATCGACCTTCTGCTCTCCTGGAACAACATCAACGACGAAGACACCCTCAAAATCATGAACACCATCCACTCCGGGCTCACCTTCCAACCCCTGCCCCCACCACATCTTCAACAAGGCAAGCTCCATCATCGCACCCCAACTCCGAAAGATCATCAACAGCTCCTTCCAGACTGCCACCTTCTCAGAGAGCTGGAAACACGCCGAGATCAATGCCCTCCTCAAGAAACCCAAGGCGGACCCAAGGGACCTCAAGAACGTCCGACCCATCTCCCTGCTCCCGTTCCCGGCAAAAGTCATTGAGAAGACCACCAACAGACAACTGACCCACTTCCTGGAGGAAAACAACGTCCTGGACTCCTCCCAATCCAGCTTCCGCAGCAACCACAGCACCGAGACTGCCCTCATCGCCGCCACTGACGACATCAGGACCATACTGGACAAGGGCGAAACCGCGGCCCTCATCCTCCTGAACCTCTTGGCCGCCTTCGACACCGTCTGCCACCACACCCTGTGCACACGCCTCCACGACGCAGGGATCCGTGGCAAAACCCTGGACTGGATAACCTCCTTCCTCACCGGCAGAACCCAGAGAGTCCGCCTCCCCCAGTTGCGATTCGAAGCCACCACGATCACCTGCAGCGTACCCCAAGGATCATCCCTCAGCCCGACCCTGTTCAACATCTACATGGCTCCGCTCGCCAACATCGTCCGAGCACACCACCTCAACATCGTCTCGTACGCCGACGACACACAGCTGATCCTCTCCCTCACCAAAGACCCAGCCATCGCCAAATCCAAACTCCACGAGGGAATGAAGGCCGTCGCGGATTGGATGAAGACCAGCCGACTGAAATTCGACTCAGACAAAATGGAGGTCCTCATCCTCAGCCCCACCCCCTCCGCATGGGACGACTCCTGGTGGCCGACCTCGCTGGGAGCTGCCCCGACACCCACAAACCACGCACACAATCTGGGGTTCATTCTGGACTCAACGCTCTCTATGACCCAGCAAGTCAACAACGTTTCCTCCTCCTGCTTCAACACCCTCCGAATGCTCCGCAAGATCTACAGATGGATCCCCACCGAAACCAGGAGAATGGTCACCCAAGCACTCGTCAGCAGCAGGCTGGACTACGGCAACGCCCTCTAAGCAGGAACCACAACTACACTCCAGAAGAGACTCCAACGCATACAGAACGCCTCCGCACGCCTCATCCTCAGACTCCCCCGCCACAGCCACATCACCACCCACCTAAGAGATCTGCACTGGCTCCCGGTCAATAAGAGGATCACCTTCAAACTCCTCACCCACGCTCACAAAGCACTCCACAACGCCGGACCAGCATACCTCAACGAACGACTGTCCTTCTACACCCCAAACCGCCAGCTTTGCTCCGCCGACCTCGCCACCGTCCCACGCATCTCCCGAATGACCACCGGCGGCAGATCATTCTCCCACCTCGCCGCAAAGACATGGAACACCCTCCCCGCCCACCTGCGCCACACCCAGGACCTGCTGACCTTCAGGAGATGCCTCAAGACCTGGCTGTTTGACCAGTAGCTGCCTACCCCACGCCCCCTTCACCCCTTAGCACCTTGAGACCCTCACGGGTGAGTAGTGCGCTCTACAAATGATTGATTGATTGATTGATTGGTGTTTCTGCGCATACATTAGGCATGAAGTAATACATATCCCACCATACCGGTCTACTTTTCTCTACTGGCTGTCATTCATATGCTGCACCACCTGATCGCATATAGACATTCCATCACTGGATTTCCTTTTCATGCCACACTACATGTCCCACAATACCTGCAGGAGTTCCTTTTTTTATTCAATCGACATACTCCCCGCAGAATATTATTTCTTATTCTGCTTTACATGAGGTGACATCTAGGCACCTTTGTCACAGCCTCTGTCTAACAGCGCAGCTTTACTCCTTCATTTGAGTTTTCTCACTCTCATATGCATTTGTCACTCAGCACTTCATATCTCATCGTGCAACTGGACGGTCTGTAATGTTGCAGGCATTGTACATCATTCATGTTTTATCTACCTTGACTATGTTGGTGTTTTCCATATTGTACTTACGCTGTGGAGGTGTGGCATAGTGCATAACCATTGGATTAATATTCTGCGTCACAAGTCTAGTTTTTGCATTTATGTCATGTGTACTACATTGTGTGACTAGATCATTATTAGCACTGTATATTTTATTTGTCTTATCACCGCATGTGCCAATATGACTGCTGAAGACATACATGTTTGGAATAAACTGAATTTAAAATCCAAGAAGGTTCAAGACATCCTTGACATGGGGATTGTTTGCTACAATGCAACTCAAAACAATTGGAGCACTCAATGGATCATTAAAAGCTTCTTTAATAACAGCAGACGCGTTTCAGCGTACATCGCCTTTCTCAATGCTGCACAGCTCAATCAAGGTATATATATATGTATTATCTACTGGCGGTCGCCAGTAGATAGTTATAGTTAGGACCTATTTTCCATAGGAAATCCGCGACATTCTATTTGAAATAACTCTTGCATCGGTTGACGAATCTTTGCGAAATTTTCAAACTTTATGGCCCGCTCCGGTCCGCTCCTACCCTTAAAGTCTCAGGGTGATTCGTCAAGCGGGGGCCGAGAAAAAAGGGGGGTCCCAAAACGTGTTTTCCCCATTCATTTTCCAATAGGAAACTTTAGACACGGCTACAGCCCAATATCCAAAGCAAATTGCTTTTCCACATGGGCAGCAGCATCTTAGCTGCTCCCCATGAGGAAAAGCAATGCCGGCTCCCGTAGGACCCGGGGAGCCGGCTGGACTGTGGGGGGTTTGGGGACGCCCCCACAGTCCCCAACAAGAGGCCAGGCCCCGGGGATGGGGTCCCCGGGGCCATAAGTGGCCAGGGAGTGGGGCCACGCAGCCCCCTCCCCTAAAAAAAAAAATAAAAAAATATTTAAAGGCTGGCCCCGGGGATGGGGTCCCCGGGGCCTTAAATGGCCTGAGGAGGGGGCCACGCAGCCCCCTCCAAATTTTTAATAAAAAAAAGAGGGCTTGCCCCGGGGATGGGGTCCCCGGGGCCAATACAGGCCCAGGGAAGGGGGCCACGCGGCCCCCTTCCCGTTTTTTAAAATTTTATTTAAAAAAAAAAAACTTCTCAGGCCCCGGGGGATGGGGTCCCCGGGGCAAAAAATGGCTGAGGGAAGGGGGGGCCACGCAGCCCCCCTCCCAAACAAAAACAAAAAAAAAAAGTCTGGCATCGTGCCGGAGGCCCCGCCCCCCTCCCTGCAGCAGTCTGCAAACGCGCCCCCTGGCGCGTTTGAGAAGGGAAGTAATTCCCCTTGGATACTGGGGCCCCTGGGGGCAAATTAGCCCACCAGGAACCTCCAGTATGCGCTAGGGGCTGCGTTGCAGAGAGGTGTACAGAGGCCACGCCCCTTTTACACCTCTCTGCAACGCAGCTCTGTGGCGCTTTTTGGAAGTACATGGTGGGCTAGTTGGACTCCAGGGACCCTCAGGATTCAAGGGGACTTAATCCCCAACTTAAAACGCGCCACTGGGCGCGTTTGCACAGTAGTGAGGGAGGGGCGGGGCTTCAGGTGACATGTGTGCAAACAGGCCCTGTGGCGTGTTTTAAGATGGGGAATTAAATCCCCTTCAATCCTGAGGGTCCCTGGGGGCCAACTAGCCCAACAGGTACGTCCAGAAAGCGCCACAGAGCTGCGTTGCAGAGAGGTGTAAAAAGGGGTGTGGCCTCTGTACACGTCTCTGCAACGCAGCCCCCTGGCCATACTGGAGGTTCCTGGTGGGCTAGTTGGCCCCCAGGGACCCTCATGATTCAAGGGGACTTAATCCCCCAACTTAAAACGCGCCACGGGGCGCGTTTGCACAGATGTCACCTCAGGGCCCGCCCCCTCCCTTCAACATTGTGCAAATATTCCTCTAAAATCAGCCGAAATACGAATTCCGATTTACTCACCTGTTATCAGGAGAGACCTCAGTGCTGCATCTTTCAGCCCAGTACTGGTCCTTAAAAGTAATTCTGACTTACTTACCAGTAACTTGAATTTCCTTCCATAGGCTAACATTGACTGGTTTCACTTGGAAATTCTTCTAAGTGTGGAGTGTTGAACTTTATAATATTCCTCTAAAATCAACCGAACTACGTAATTCCGATTTACTCACCTGTTATCAGGAGAGAACCCAGTGCTGCATCTTTTAGCCCAGCACTGACCCTGAAAAGTAATTCTAACCGTACTTACCAGTAACTTATATTTCCTTCCATAGGAATCCATTGTCTGGTTTTCAGCAGAAAAGTTTCAAAGTGTCGATTTTCACAAATTACAAATATTCCTTAAAAATCGCCTGTATGACTTAAACGCATTCTTTCAACTGTTTACAGGAGATGCACCAGTGCTGGATCCAGGATCCAACACTGAGTAAGAAAAAGTAACGATAACACTACTTACCTGCTAAGTGAATTTCCTCCCATAGGATAACATTGGTGATTCTATATGAAAAAGTTTCTAAGTGTCAACTTTTAAAATACAATAATATTCCTTAAAAATCACTACTGTAACCAAAACGCTTTTACTCAACTGTTTACAGGAGATGTCCCAGGACTGAATCTAGGATCCAGTCCTGTGGTTAGAAAAGTAATCCATAAAGTAACTAATTGCATTTAACTAGAAATTCACATTGAGGTCAATGTTGCATTGTGTTTGAAATTGTGTTGCCCATTGCAACAACTGTAACTACTGTACTTAAAACTCTATTGCCTATTTGCAAACTATTTAAACTAAAGTAATTCATTCTGAGAAAGTATATTTTGGAATGTAATGTATAATGTAATTACAATGTAATTTAATAAATAAAATATCTAAAAATAAATAGTTCTAAAAAATGTAGTAAATCAGTATCAAAAAAATAAATATAACAATTAATACATTTAAAAATTGTCATTTACAAAACCTTTGAAATTCACTGAAAAAACCATAGGTTTTAGGGGCGTTATAGTTAGAAATTAGCATTTAAAAAACCTTTGAAATTCACTGAAAAAACCATAGGTTTCAGGCACGTTATAGTTAGAAATTAGCATTTAAAAAACCTTTGAAATTCACAGAAAAAACCATAGGTTTCAGACACGTTATAGTTAGAAATTAGCATTTAAAAAACCTTTGAAATTCACTGAAAAAACCATAGGTTTTAGGGACAGTTATAGTTAGTTGGACATTTCACTCGTACAAAACCCGTGAAATTCCCCGTTATAGTTAGTTCAGCTAACTATAACTCGCGCCCCGCAATGCACTGCTGATGACGTCACATATTACATCACTCATGACATGGTCAGTGACATCACTGATGACATCACTGATGACATCTCAAATGACATCACTGATGACATCACTGATGACATCATCCATGTGATAATCTGATGCACCTCCTGACACCCTAATATAACCTTTGATACACCCACTCTAAATTACAGACTGCCATTCGCAAAACCATAGACACTCCAACACCAATAACTACATACCCACTCACTGATTCTTAGGTCTACACACCCACATCCACTCACTCACCCGTACAGTCACTCATACTTATGGTCACTCAGTACAGGACTATCATATGCACTCTTACTCCTATATAGACACTCAAACACCGCCACTCATCCATAGAGGAACTCACACACCTAGTCAGTCATGCAAATAATTAAACACACTGCCATTTACTCACCTATACAGTTATACACACACCAGCTCACTTAATCAAACAAATACTAGCACATTGTTACGCTCTTATACAATCACTATCACAATCACTCACTCTAGCTTATAGCTATTTATATACTCCAACACACATATATACTGCCTTTCACATATGTAGTTACTCACACATGTACCACTGGGACATACATTCACTCACTAACACACTCTTACACACACTTACCCACCCATACAGTCTATCACAGATGCACTCTTGAAACCATCCACCCAGTGAATCACCCACTCACACATCTATACACAGAGTCGCACACACCCCTCCCACACAAACACTCAGGCACCCATACAGATACTCAGACAACCATTCAATAACTCATATACACACTCATGTAGCTATTCACAAACACATGCAGTCACTTACACAGCAACAGACAGACGGATACAGACATTCACCCAGTTTAGTCACTAACCCATGCATTCAGTAAGATACGTTAAATCACTCACTTATAGAGTCAGTCACGCACCTACTAAATCATCCATACAGACACTTATACACCCACTCATTCTTCAATACGTCTTTTCCGATATATATTAAAAATATTTAAACTTTAGAGAAACACACAGTCACTGCATGATGTCATCAGTGATGTCATTTGAGATGTCATCAGTGATGTCATCAGTGATGTCACTGACCATGTCATGAGTGATGTAATATGTGACGTCATCAGCAGTGCATTGCGGGGGCGCGAGTTATAGTTAGCTGAACTAACTATAACGGGGGAATTTCACGGGTTTTGTACGAGTGAAATGTCCAACTAACTATAACTGTCCCTAAAACCTATGGTTTTTTCAGTGAATATATATATATATATATTTATATATATGTACATATATATATATATATCCAAGTCAAAAGCACCCCTTTTGGAAGAGCCAACTCACAGGTAGGTAATTTTTCGTTTTTAATGCAGGAAACAGCGCAGAGAAAAGAAAAACAATGTCCAAGAAAATCTATCTGCCTGACGCGTTTCATGCTCCTCGAGCATTTCTTCAGAGGCTTGGTTAAACACTGTGTGGAGCACTGGCCTCATTTTAATCATTTGCACCTGCCATAGTGGGCGTTGGCTCACCCAGAGCCTGCTGGAATATGTAGTGCCTCAATTCAGCTACAGTGAGCTGCTCCATAACAGTGTTAATCTTCAAACTTTAAAATGCCACAGTGGGTTTGGAAAATGTCACACTACCTCTGCGCTGCATATTAACCTGCACCACGACCATCCTGCCCTTACACGCTGCTTGCCAAATACCTGCAGCAAGGTCCATTTCTTTGTGGTGGGGCTCCTCCACGACCGGGATCGGCCGTTATAAATCCAAGTCAAAAAGCACCCCTTTTGGAAGAGCCAACTCACAGGTAGGTAATTTTTCGTTTTTAATGCAGGAAACAGCGCAGAGAAAAGAAAAACAATGTCCAAGAAAATCTATCTGCCTGACGCGTTTCATGCTCCTCGAGCATTTCTTCAGAGGCTTGGTTAAACACTGTGTGGAGCACTGGCCTCATTTTAATCATTTGCACCTGCCACAGTGGGCGTTGGCTCACCCAGAGCCTGCTGGAATATGTAGTGCCTCAATTCAGCTACAGTGAGCTGCTCCATAACAGTGTTAATCTTCAAACTTTAAAATGCCACAGTGGGTTTGGAAAATGTCACACTACCTCTGCGCTGCATATTAACCTGCACCACGACCATCCTGCCCTTACACGCTGCTTGCCAAATACCTGCAGCAAGGTCCATTTCTTTGTGGTGGGGCTCCTCCACGACCGGGATCGGCCGTTATAAATCCAAGTCAAAAAGCACCCCTTTTGGAAGAGCCAACTCACAGATAGGTAATTTTTCATTTTTTAATGCAGGAAACAGCGCAGAGAAAAGAAAAACAATGTCCAAGAAAATCTATCTGCCTGACGCGTTTCATGCTCCTCGAGCATTTCTTCAGAGGCTTGGTTAAACACTGTGTGGAGCACTGGCCTCATTTTAATCATTTGCACCTGCCATAGTGGGCGTTGGCTCACCCAGAGCCTGCTGGAATATGTAGTGCCTCAATTCAGCTACAGTGAGCTGCTCCATAACAGTGTTAATCTTCAAACTTTAAAATGCCACAGTGGGTTTGGAAAATGTCACACTACCTCTGCGCTGTATATTAACCTGCACCACGACCATCCTGCCCTTACACGCTGCTTGCCAAATACCTGCAGCAAGGTCCATTTCTTTGTGGTGGGGCTCCTCCACGACCGGGATCGGCCGTTATAAATCCAAGTCAAAAAGCACCCCTTTTGGAAGAGCCAACTCACAGGTAGGTAATTTTTCGTTTTTAATGCAGGAAACAGCGCAGAGAAAAGAAAAACAATGTCCAAGAAAATCTGTCTGCCTGACGCGTTTCATGCTCCTCGAGCATTTCTTCAGAGGCTTGGTTAAACACTGTGTGGAGCACTGGCCTCATTTTAATCATTTACACCTGCCACAGTGGGCGTTGGCTCACCCAGAGCCTGCTGGAATATGTAGTGCCTCAATTCAGCTACAGTGAGCTGCTCCATAACAGTGTTAATCTTCAAACTTTAAAATGCCACAGTGGGTTTGGAAAATGTCACACTACCTCTGCGCTGTATATTAACCTGCACCACGACCATCCTGCCCTTACACGCTGCTTGCCAAATACCTGCAGCAAGGTCCATTTCTTTGTGGTGGGGCTCCTCCACGACCGGGATCGGCCGTTATAAATCCAAGTCAAAAAGCACCCCTTTTGGAAAAGCCAACTCACAGGTAGGTAATTTTTCGTTTTTAATGCAGGAAACAGCGCAGAGAAAAGAAAAACAATGTCCAAGAAAATCTATCTGCCTGACGCGTTTCATGCTCCTCGAGCATTTCTTCAGAGGCTTGGTTAAACACTGTGTGGAGCACTGGCCTCATTTTAATCATTTGCACCTGCCATAGTGGGCGTTGGCTCACCCAGAGCCTGCTGGAATATGTAGTGCCTCAATTCAGCTACAGTGAGCTGCTCCATAACAGTGTTAATCTTCAAACTTTAAAATGCCACAGTGGGTTTGGAAAATGTCACACTACCTCTGCGCTGCATATTAACCTGCACCACGACCATCCTGCCCTTACACGCTGCTTGCCAAATACCTGCAGCAAGGTCCATTTCTTTGTGGTGGGGCTCCTCCACGACCGGGATCGGCCGTTATAAATCCAAGTCAAAAAGCACCCCTTTTGGAAGAGCCAACTCACAGGTAGGTAATTTTTCGTTTTTAATGCAGGAAACAGCGCAGAGAAAAGAAAAACAATGTCCAAGAAAATCTATCTGCCTGACGCGTTTCATGCTCCTCGAGCATTTCTTCAGAGGCTTGGTTAAACACTGTGTGGAGCACTGGCCTCATTTTAATCATTTGCACCTGCCATAGTGGGCGTTGGCTCACCCAGAGCCTGCTGGAATATGTAGTGCCTCAATTCAGCTACAGTGAGCTGCTCCATAACAGTGTTAATCTTCAAACTTTAAAATGCCACAGTGGGTTTGGAAAATGTCACACTACCTCTGCGCTGTATATTAACCTGCACCACGACCATCCTGCCCTTACACGCTGCTTGCCAAATACCTGCAGCAAGGTCCATTTCTTTGTGGTGGGGCTCCTCCACGACCGGGATCGGCCGTTATAAATCCAAGTCAAAAAGCACCCCTTTTGGAAGAGCCAACTCACAGGTAGGTAATTTTTCGTTTTTAATGCAGGAAACAGCGCAGAGAAAAGAAAAACAATGTCCAAGAAAATCTATCTGCCTGACGCGTTTCATGCTCCTCGAGCATTTCTTCAGAGGCTTGGTTAAACACTGTGTGGAGCACTGGCCTCATTTTAATCATTTGCACCTGCCATAGTGGGCGTTGGCTCACCCAGAGCCTGCTGGAATATGTAGTGCCTCAATTCAGCTACAGTGAGCTGCTCCATAACAGTGTTAATCTTCAAACTTTAAAATGCCACAGTGGGTTTGGAAAATGTCACACTACCTCTGCGCTGTATATTAACCTGCACCACGACCATCCTGCCCTTACACGCTGTCTATATATATATATATATATATATATATAGATAGATATAGATATAGATATATATATATGTTTCCATATTGTCTGCCCTGCATTGACGACGCACTCCGCTGCAGATGATACCAAAATCCTTTATTGAAAAACCGGCATTTCATCCTGATCTTTAACTCTGCCTGACGCGTTTCGGGGTTCCAAACCCCTTACTCATAGGCTCGCATTTGGAATCCACAGTCAAACAGCTTCCCTGCATGCTCATTAATTTATGCACGTGAGTGTGCCTCTCAGGTGAGTGTGAAACAACTAAGGCGACTAGAATCACGATTTATAATTGATTTACATCTAAATCACCCGAAGGCCTCAATAGTGGAGAGGAATTAGCTGTGCATTTATAATCTTTAACTATTAGAAGAGAGAAGCTTTTAGGCAGGTATAGAGAAGGACAACATAGGGTGATCTGTTTAATGCGTGGAGACAGGTGTACATAGTGTTATGAATATCAGTTTTAGGACAGTATTATATAAAGCGAAGGACACCCCAAATGATGAACTAATGCCCATCCAGGGCTTAATAAAGTTTTCAAGCGAAGTGCGAATATAGAGAGTACCAACCACCCATAAGTTATCTAATATGAGAGGTGACATTATTAGATTGGGAACCTTTATTGTGATACACACATGAATAACTAAGGACGAGGTACCGATATGGTATAATATTGCATTCACGCGATTTTTGACAGTCAAGTAATTATTCTGAAAAAAGCACCCTGTATTCTGATAATCAAATGCAATATTATATGCATGATGATTTGATATACTGCTTTGAGTACTTGATTTTGGGGCACATGCCCGCTGCCCAAGATTGGTTGAATGCTAAAGCTGATTACAAACAACAACAATTGATTTTGTTATTAAGAACATTGAATGTTAATGAATTATCTGCCTGTAAATACACGCAAGATGGGTTTTTTGTATGATGAATTAATACAAGGTTTATGATTGAACCGAGATTTTGCACATTTAAAGATGGCCCCCATGGATAAGTTAACATGATTGCCCTTCTACACTTTTTTAAGCCACTGATTGTAACATAAATAAGGTCAAGGTAACGGCGCCCGTCGACACTGACGAAGGCTCACGCCGAAACGCGTTTGTTGTTTATTTTTTGTGCGTGAATAAATCCACAATTGGGATTAACTCAACGAGAGTGCTGGTCCTTTACTTTCTGAAGTGGGAGCGAGATATATATATATCAAATCATCATGCATATAATATTGCATTTGATTATCAGAATACAGAGTGCTTTTTTCAGAATAATTACTTGACTGTCAAAAATCGTGTGAATATATATATATATATATATTCACTGAAAAAACCATAGGTTTTAGGGACAGTTATAGTTAGTTGGACATTTCACTCGTACAAAACCCGTGAAATTCCCCCGTTATAGTTAGTTCAGCTAACTATAACTCGCGCCCCCGCAATGCACTGCTGATGACGTCACATATTACATCACTCATGACATGGTCAGTGACATCACTGATGACATCACTGATGACATCTCAAATGACATCACTGATGACATCATGCAGTGACTGTGTGTTTCTCTAAAGTTTAAATATTTTTAATATATATCAGAAAAGACGTATTGAAGAATGAGTGGGTGTATAAGTGTCTGTATGGATGATTTAATAGGTGCGTGACTGACTCTATAAGTGAGTGATTTAACGTATATTACTGAATGCATGGGTTAGTGACTAAACTGGGTGAATGTCTGTATCCGTCTGTCTGTTGCTGTGTAAGTAACTGCATGTGTTTGTGAATAGCTACATGAGTGTGTATATGAGTTATTGAATGGTTGTCTGAGTATCTGTATGGGTGCCTGAGTGTTTGTGTGGGAGGGGTGTGTGCGACTCTGTGTATAGATGTGTGAGTGGGTGATTCACTGGGTGGATGGTTTCAAGAGTGCATCTGTGATAGACTGTATGGGTGGGTAAGTGTGTGTAAGAGTGTGTTAGTGAGTGAATGTATGTCCCAGTGGTACATGTGTGAGTAACTACATATGTGAAAGGCAGTATATATGTGTGTTGGAGTATATAAATAGCTATAAGCGAGAGTGAGTGATTGTGATAGTGGCTGTATGGATGAGTGTGTGCTTGTATCAGTGATTGTATAAGAGCGTAACAATGTGCTAGTATTTGTTTGATTAAGTGAGCTGGTGTGTGTATAACTGTATAGGTGAGTAAATGGCAGTGTGTTTAATTATTTGCATGACTGACTAGGTGTGTGAGTTCCTCTATGGATGAGTGGCGGTGTTTGAGTGTCTATATAGGAGTAAGAGTGCATATGATAGTCCTGTACTGAGTGACCATAAGTATGAGTGACTGTACGGGTGAGTGAGTGGATGTGTGTGTGTAGATCTAAGAATCAGTGAGTGGGTATGTAGTTATTGGTGTTGGAGTGTCTATGGTTTTGCGAATGGCAGTCTGTAATTTAGAGTGGGTGTATCAAAGGTTATATTAGGGTGTGAGGAGGTGCATCAGATTATTACGTGGATGATGTCATCAGTGATGTCATCAGTGATGTCATTTGAGATGTCATCAGTGATGTCATCAGTGATGTCACTGACCATGTCATGAGTGATGTAATATGTGACGTCATCAGCAGTGCATTGCGGGGCGCGAGTTATAGTTAGCTGAACTAACTATAACGGGGGAATTTCACGGGTTTTGTACGAGTGAAATGTCCAACTAACTATAACTGTCCCTAAAACCTATGGTTTTTTCAGTGAATTTCAAAGGTTTTTTAAATGCTAATTTCTAACTATAACATGTCTGAAACCTATGGTTTTTTCTGTGAATTTCAAAGGTTTTTTAAATGCTAATTTCTAACTATAACGTGCCTGAAACCTATGGTTTTTTCAGTGAATTTCAAAGGTTTTTTAAATGCTAATTTCTAACTATAACGCCCCTAAAACCTATGGTTTTTTCAGTGAATTTCAAAGGTTTTGTAAATAACAATTTTTAAATGTATTAATTGTTATATTTATTTTTTGATACCGATTTACTACATTTTTTAGAACTATTTATTTTTAGATATTTTATTTTTTAAATTACATTGTAATTACATTATACATTACATTACAAAATATACTTTCTCAGAATGAACTACTTTAGTTTAAATAGTTTGCAAATAGGCAATAGAGTTTTAAGTACAGTAGTTACAGTTGTTGCAATGGGCAACACAATTTCAAACACAATGCAACATTGACCTCAATGTGAATTTCTAGTTAAATGCAATTAGTTACTTTATGGATTACTTTTCTAACCACAGGACTGGATCCTAGATTCAGTCCTGGGACATCTCATGTAAACAGTTGAGTAAAAGCGTTTTGGTTACAGTAGTGATTTTTAAGGAATATTATTGTATTTTAAAAGTTGACACTTAGAAACTTTTTCACATAGAATCACCAATGTTATCCTATGGGAGGAAATTCACTTAGCAGGTAAGTAGTGTTATCGTTACTTTTTCTTACTCAGTGTTGGATCCTGGATCCAGCACTGGTGCATCTCCTGTAAACAGTTGAAAGAATGCGTTTAAGTCATACAGGCGATTTTTAAGGAATATTTGTAATTTGTGAAAATCGACACTTTGAAACTTTTCTGCTGAAAACCAGACAATGGATTCCTATGGAAGGAAATATAAGTTACTGGTAAGTACGGTTAGAATTACTTTTCAGGGTCAGTGCTGGGCTAAAAGATGCAGCACTGGGTTCTCTCCTGATAACAGGTGAGTAAATCGGAATTCGTAGTTCGGTTGATTTTAGAGGAATATTATAAAGTTCCAAAACTCCACACTTAGAAGAATTTCCAAGTGAAACCAGTCAATGTTAGCCTATGGAAGGAAATTCAAGTTGCTGGTAAGTACGGTTAAAATTACTTTTCAGGATCAGTACTGGGCTGAAAGATGCAGCACTGAGGTCTCTCCTGATAACAGGTGAGTAAATCGGAATCCGTATTTCGGCTGATTTTAGAGGAATATTATAAAGTTCCAAATCTGCACACTTAGAAGAATTTCCAAGTGAAACCAGTCAATGTTAGCCTATGGAAGGAAATTCAAGTTACTGGTAAGTACGGTTAGAATTACTTTTCAGGACCAGTACTGGGCTGAAAGATGCAGCACTGAGGTCTCTCCTGATAACAGGTGAGTAAATCGGAATTCGTATTTCGGCTGATTTTAGAGGAATATTTGCACAATGGTGAAGGGAGGGGACGGGGCCTGAGGTGACATCTGTGCAAACGCGCCCGTGGCGCGTTTTAAGTTGGGGATTAAGTCCCCTTGAATCATGAGGGTCCTGGGGGCCAACTAGCCCACCAGGAACCTCCAGTATGCGCCAGGGGCTGCGTTGCAGAGACGTGTACAGAGGCCACACCCCTTTTACACCTCTCTGCAACGCAGCTCTGTGGCGCTTTCTGGACATACCTGTTGGGCTAGTTGGCCCCCAGGGACCCTCAGGATTGAAGGGGATTTAATTCCCCATCTTAAAACACGCCACGGGGCCTGTTTGCACACATGTCACCTGAAGCCCCGCCCCTCCCTTCACCACTGTGCAAACGCGCCCCGTGGCGCGTTTTAAGTTCGGGGATTAAGTCCCCTTGAATCCTGAGGGTCCCTGGAGTCCATCTAGCCCACCATGTACTTCCAAAAAGCGCCACAGAGCTGCGTTGCAGAGAGGTGTAAAGGGGCGTGGCCTCTGTACACCTCTCTGCAACGCAGCCCCTGGCGCATACTGGAGGTTCCTGGTGGGCTAGTTTGCCCCCAGGGACCCCCAGTATTCAAGGGAATTACTTCCCCTTCTCAAAACGCGCCAGGGGGCGCGTTTGCAGACTTCTGCAGGGAGGGGGGCGGGGCCTCCAGCACGATGCCGGACTTTTTTTTTTTTTTGATTGGGAGGGGGGCTGCGTGGCCCCCCTTCCCTCAGCCACTTTTTGCCCCGGGGCCTGAGGAGTTTTTTTTTTTTTTAATAAAATTTAAAAAAACGGGAAGGTGGCCGCGTGGCCCCCCTTCCCTGGGCCTGTATTGGCCCCGGGGACCCCATCCCCGGGGCAAGCCCTCTTTTTTAATTAAAAATTTGGAGGGGGGCTGCGTGGCCCCCTCCTCAGGCCATTTAAGGCCCCGGGACCCCATCCCCGGGGCCGGCCTTTAAATATTTTTTTTTTTTTTTTTAGGGAGGGGGGCTGCGTGGCCCCCCTCCCTGGCCACTTATGGCCCCGGGGACCCCATCCCCCGGGGCCTGGCCTCTCCTTGGGGACTGTGGGGGGTTCCCCAAACCCCCAACAGTCCCGCCGGCTCCCCGTGTCCTAAGGGAGCCGGCATTACTTTCCACATGGGGAGCAGCTAAGATGCTGCTCCCCATGTGGAAAAGCAATTTGCTTTGGATATTGGAAGCGAGAGCAGGTTTCCTGCTCTCGCTTCCAATATCCAAAGCAAGTTTGCAATGACAGGACAAGAGCTGCGAGGCTCCCGTCCTGTCATTGCAAACAGCAGTGTCCCGGGGTAGGCACCCCGGGACACTGCAGGAGCTGGCCCTGGGGGTGGCGGTCCCCAGGGCCACCACAGGCTCCAGAGGGGGCCGCGCGGCCCCCTCCCCACATCTTGAAAGCCCCGGGGAGGTGGTGGGCCCGGGGCTTCGGGGTCCAAACGGACCCCCATTTTAAATTTCTTAGTGCCCCGGGAGGTGGCGGTCCCGGGCGTGTGGGGGCTGGAGCCCCCCACACAGGTTAAAACATTTTAAAAAGAAGCCCGGGGAGGTGGCGGTCCCCGGGCAGCGGGAGGGCAAAGAGCCCTCCTGCACCATTATTTTTTAAGCCCCGGGGGTGACGGTCCCCGGGGCTTTGGGGGCCTTAGAGGCCCCCCACATATTAAAAGAAACCCCTGCATGCCCCCGGGACTTGGCCCACCCGGGGCCACTAACAACGAAGCGCGGGAGACCGCGCTTCGTTTTATTTTTTTTCTCAGCGGAATCTGCGCACCCTGAGCGCATCCCGCCGATTTTTTTTTTTTAAATGCTTTTTTCTGCCCAGGGGTCCTTGTGGGACCCCCTGAGCAGACCTAGGGGTCAGGGTGTTTCTACCCTGCCCCCTTTGTGCGTTTTGCGCACTTGTTTCTTCTGGGTTTTTTTCTAATCGGCAGGATCCACGCACCCTGAGCGCATCCTGCCGATTTTTTATTAAATGCTTTTTTCTGCCCAGGGGGTCATTGTGGGACCCCTGAGCAGACCTAGGGGGTCAGGGTGTTTCTACCCTGCTCCCCTTTTGCGCTTTGCGCACTTGTTTCTGTCCCTCGGTTCTACCGAGGATAAAATGGCTGCCAACACTTCCTGATTTGGAGTGTTGACAGCCACTTGAAAGCCAATTAACATGCAGCTCGTGATCGGGACGGTGCGCGCAGGGTGCGCTCAGGGTGCGCGAATCCGACGCGGCCATAGATATATATGTGATTTTCATTTTGATTTTCACAGGAACTACTGAACGGATTTACACCATTTAACAAAAAGGGTTCTTTCTGAACCAAGAACTACCTCTTTGCCAAATTTGGTGTAATTCCGTTCAGCAGTTCGGGCTGTAGCCGTGTCTAAAGTTTCCTATGGGAAAATGAATGGGGAAAACACGTTTTGGGACCCCCTTTTTTCTCGGCCCCCGCTTGACGAATCACCCTGAGACTTTCAGGGTAGGAGCGGACCGGAGCGGGCCATAAAGTTTGAAAATTTCGCGAAGATTCGTCAACCGACGCAAGAGTTATTTCAAATAGAATGTCGCGGATTTCCTATGGAAAATAGGTCCTAACTATAACTATCTACTGGCGACCGCCAGTAGATAATATATATATATATATATATATTCACTGAAAAAACCATAGGTTTCAGGCACGTTATAGTTAGAAATTAGCCTTTAAAAAACCTTAGAAATTCACTGAAAAAACCATAGGTTTCAGGGGCGTTATAGTTAGTTGGACATTTCACTCGTACAAAACCATAGAAATTCCCCGTTATAGTTAGTTCAGCTAACTATAACTCGAGCGCTCCGCAATGCACTGCTGATGACGTCACATATTACATCACTCATGACATGGTCAGTGACATCACTCATGACATCACTCATGACATCTCAAATGACATCACTGATGACATCATCCTTGTGATAGAGTGGCAGACCTCCTCTCACCCTAATATAACCTTTGATACACACACTCAAAAATACAAACTAACATTTTCAAAACAATGGACATACCAATACCAGTTACAACACACCTATTCAGTAATTCCAAGATCTACACACACATCCACTCATTCACCAACAGTCCCTATACAGTCACTCATACATGTACTCACTCATCATATGTACTCATACACCTATACATCCTGTTACACACCGCCACTCATCCATAGAGTTACTCACACACATAGTCACACATGCAAACAAAGTATCAAACATCCATTTACTTGCATATACAGTTATACACACACTACCACACTTACTTCTACAGAAACTTACACATACTTACTCTCTTAAACAATCACTTATAGAAACACCTACTTATTTGTACATGAACTCTTCCAATCTCTCACTCTCACATATACTGACTTATATACACCAATACTCACATATACAAGTTTAAAACATATGTAGTTACTCATAAAGACACTATTGAGACAGTCATTCACTCACTAACACACCCATACACATACTCATCCACCTATACAGTCCTGCACACATGCTGTCTTCAACACATACAAACAGTTAGTCACTCATTCATGCATCTATGCACTAAGGAATACCCCCACCGAACCATACAGACACTGAGACACTCATACTGATACTCAAAAAACCAACTAATAACCCATATAGACACTCATGTAGCTACTCACCAACCCAGGCAGCCACTTATACACAAAGTGAGAGACAGATACAGATATTTTCATATTTAAACATTACTCACTAACCCATGTATTCACTAAGATACACTTAGTCAGTTATACAATCAATTTTACAAAAAAAAATCATCCATTTAGACACTTATATACCCATTTATTCTTCCATCGACCTTGAGATATACATATATAAAACATATTTAATTTTCAGAAAAACACACATTCACTGGATGATGTCATGAGTGATGTCATTTGAGATGTCATCAGTGATGTCATGAGTGATGTCACTGACCATGTCATGAGTGATGTAATATGTGACGTCATCAGCAGTGCATTGCGGGCGCGCGAGTTATAGTTAGCTGAACTAACTATAACGGGGGAATTTCTATGGTTTTGTACGAGTGAAATGTCCAACTAACTATAACGCCCCTGAAACCTATGGTTTTTTCAGTGAATTTCTAAGGTTTTTAAAGGCTAATTTCTAACTATAACGTGCCTGAAACCTATGGTTTTTTCAGTGAATTTCTAAGGTTTTTTAAATGCTAATTTCTAACTATAACGTGCCTGAAACCTATGGTTTTTTCAGTGAATATATATATATTTATTATACTATGTATACATGTGAAAATGTCTCGGTCCCCTGTTTGCCTCGGTCGCACGGAAAAAATGGGTAGAACTGACGTCAGCACGCCGACGAGGTCCTCTTATGGCTCCGATGATGTCATACGGTGTCGGGAGCGGAGCCGTGCTCGTTGACGTGGGAGAGCTAGGAAAGAATTTACGTGGAATGCTGGTGCAGGGGACATTCACCTAAGTGTTCAGGCTAGTCCTTTGGGAGCAACTGTTTATGTTGCCACTCCAGAAACCGAAACCAGTGATCCGAGGGCAGAGGCCCTGCAGATGGCACACGAGGTGGGGTGCCCAGTCGTGTGTACCGGCGGGGCAGCGAAGTGACAAGCACCACAACCCACAAAAAAGGTAACGAGGGCACTGAATAACACAGGATCTTCTCTTTGTATCTGGCAGGAACAACGAAGTTAAAATGCCCTAGTACCAAAATGTAGAATTAGTGCAACAATGGTCTTCAAGAGGACCTGCGATGCCGCTTCTGCCTCCCGTACCCTGGAGGCGGCACATGGGTCACGCGGTACGGTCATACTGCGGTGGGATGCACACTCGTTGACCTCTCATGGCACTGCTCCACACTTCAGGGAGGACGCTTTCCATTAGCTATATTTTCTAATGACATGTCGCGCCGGCCCCGTCCAACAACAGAACTCCTTTAGATCCAAACAGACTCTTCCACTCTCTCACCGTAAGTGAAACCAGGCCACGCGGACACTTTCACAATACAACAGCCAGGAATGCACTTTTCGGTAAAAACCACATTCCTTCCTCCTAATTAATCAAATAAACGTCTCACTGAAGAACAGGGGCCAGCTTCGATCGGTAAACAGCCGTTACAACGACTTTTTTACTTTGCGATACCATTACAACGCATGTATTACCACGCATGCGTTGTACATCACAAAGTCATTACTACGCATTTTTAGAACGCATGGTCATTTACCACGCATGCCTTTACAACGAATTTTGTTGTAAAGGTATGTATGGTAAATGACCATGCGTTCTAAAAACATGTAGACGATCCATGTCGTTGTAAGGAAACAGAGGCTGTTCCGTTTCCTCACAACGACGTGCACCGCCCTCAGAGATGACGTGAAGCAGGAACCACGAGGAGAGAGGAACCATGAGGAGTGAGAGGTAAGGGGGATTGGGCATGGGGTGGGGGTTTCTTTTCTAGGGTTTAGGGTAGTGCAGTGGTGTTTGGGTGGTGTAGGGGGTCGTGCTGGGGGTAGTGTTTTAGGGTTTAGGGTAGTGCAGTGGTGTTTGGGTAGTGTAGGGGGTCATGCTGGGGGTAGTGTTTTAGGGTTTAGGGTAGTGCAGTAGTGTAGGGGGTCATACTGGGGGTAGTGTTTTAGGGTTTAGGGTAGTGCAGTGGTGTATGGGTAGTGTAGGGGGTCGTGCTGGGGTAGTGTTTTAGGGTTTAGGGTAGTGCAGTGGTGTTTGAGTAGTGTAGGGGGTCATGCTGGTGGTAGTGTTTTAGGGTTTAGGGTAGTGCAGTGGTGTTTGTGTAATGTAGGGGTCATGCTGGGGGTAGTGTTTTATGGTTTAGGGTAGTGCAGTGGTGTTTGGGGAGTGTAGGGGGTCGTGCTGGGGGTAGATTTAGGGTTTAGGGTAGTGCAGTGGTGTTTGGGTAGAGTAGGGAGTCGTGCTGGGGGTAGTGTTTTAGCGTTTAAGGTAGTGCAGTGGTGTTTGTGTAGTGTAGGGGTTGTGCTGGGGGTAGTGTTTTAGGGTTTATGTTAGTGCAGTGGTGTTTGGGTAGTGTAGGGGGTAGTGCTGGGGTAGTGTTTTAGGGTTTAGGGCAGTGCAGTGGTGTTTGTGTAGTGAAGGGGTCATGCTGTGGGTAGTGTTTTAGGGTTTAGGGTAGTGCAGTCGTGTTTGTGTAGTGTAGGGGGTCGTGTTTTAGGGTATAGGGTAGTGCAGTGGTGTTTGGGTAGTGTAGGGGGTCATGCTGGGGTTAGTGTTTTAGGGTTTAGGGTAGTGCAGTGGTGTTTGGGTAGTGTAGGGGGTGGTGCTGGGGGTAGTGTTTTAGGGTTTAGGGTAGTGCAGTGGTGTTTGTGTAGTGTGGGAGGTCATGCTGGGGGTATATTTAGGGTTTAGTGTAGTGCAGTGGTGTTTGGGTAGTGTAGGGAGTCGTGCTGGGGGTAGTGTGTTAGGGTTTAGGGTAGTGCAGTGGTGTTTGGGTAGTGTAGGGAGTCGTGCTGGTGGTAGTGTTTTAGGGTTTAGGGTAGTGCAGTTATGTTTGGGTAGTGTAGGGTGTCGTGCTGGGGGTAGTGTTTTAGGGTTTAGGGTAGTGCAGTGGTGTTTGGGTAGTGGAGGGGGTAGTGTTTTAGGGTTTAGGGTAGTGCGCCCAACCAGCCACAATATCCGTGGACAAAGGGGATCCTGACTCTTTGGAACGCTCCGTCAATTGAATAATTTGGGTCAAGGGCCCTACCACGTCCAAGACCTATTAATTCCTTTCTTGGGATCCCTCATATACTTGGAGAAAAATGTACATAGTTTCTCATCAATTTCAGGCGTGTGTGCCACCTTCCCCTTCAGTGAGGGCCTGGGGCATTCTCCCCTCATCCTATTCCTGACCTCCCTTTCAAGGGGTTGATGGATTTTCCCCACCACATACTCTGCCACTTTGGCGTCAGGTGTCCACTCTGCCGACCTAGGATGGTAAATTTGGGTAGGCTCGAACATGTCTGAGTGAACCCCGTCCCCAACCGGGGACTGAGAGGAGTGGGACTCTGGACGCCAGGGACGCCCCGAGTCCTTATCCTCATCGGAGGAGAAATCATCCTCCGATACACCCTCTCCCTCTAAGGGAAACCCGCCGTCGGGGTCTACAATAGTGGTGACAGTGTCGCAATTTTCTCCGGGCTCCTCCTCCTCCCGGCAGGGTGCATGTTTTAGCGTTCGCGCACTCTTGAGGAAGGTCTCCGTAAGTTTATCAAATCCTTCCAAGTGCCCCGCGTTATGCTTAACGGCCCTTTTATTCCCCATCTGGGAGCTACTTGGACCCGCCACCACCAGATCTGGGTCACTGAACACCCCAGGGATGCTTTTCGCCAGCTTATCAACCTGATCCCTAAGAGGAGCCAGCGCCCTAGAAATAGCCAGAGAGAGGGCTTGGTCCACTGCTGGAGGGAGAAGTTGGGGGGCCATTCCTCCTCCACTTCCTGGTAGGAGGAGTAAAAATGATCTTCTGGAGAAGACATGATAGCAGAGGGTGTGAGCACAGAACAAATGCCCTTAAAATCCTTAAGACAGCCCCCTCGCCGGTGCTCCAACAGCTGGGCTTTCCCGAAGCTGTTATAAGAATAGACTGAGGCGTAATACCAATTACCACCACCAGGTGGCGCTGGTCACTAACGTGGCCGTGTGGGGAAATCACCGCGTAGCGGTGTCAAAATTAGGTGAGGGTTGGTCGGGAATCAAGCGGACACTAAAGGAGTGACCGGATTCCCAAACGCGCGTAAAGACCAGCGGGAGCGCTCGACAGAGCTGCCTCGCTCGGACCAGACGCGCCTGACAGGATCTCACCGCGCGCAGAGCACACAGCGGGAGAAACTGCGAGGGGGAGAACGCGTTCGGGCAAGAGCCTGCTGCGCAGGGAATATGAAACAATACCAAGGCAATAATGCTAATAACGTGCACAAGAAACCGCTATACAAACAGCAACAACGTCAGATTAAGCCAAGAATGTAAGGAATGCACTTAACTGACGAGCAGTGAAGAAAGAGGAAGCGGAAGGGACGTCACGATATTATATACGATGGACTGTGATATGATTGGACTATAGTTGCCTTGGAGACTACCCCCTAATGGTTCATGGGTTGTGTAGTCTTTTGTTTAATGATTGTTGTGTTACGTTTTCTTTGAACTGCTATGCAAATAAAGTGAGGAAAGATATGCATAATCCTCGCCTCCGTCCTGCCATAGAATTCATTAAACTTTATTTGATATGATTTAGAAACATAGATTATAAAAGTGTACATAAAAACAGTAAATCCTCTTTCCTAATACAATACAGTGAGAATTAATTAAAACCAGTAGGTAAAAACGGGTGTTACAAAGCCCGGTTCAGAGCAACTTCAGGTTAACAGAATCGTAAAGTTCAATGTTTCGCAAGATCAATCTCATGTACTTCGTGCAAAATACGCAATAAGGGGTCCAAGTAAGATGTAACGCTCCAATACCTGACCTGTTTGCACTATATAAAACTGCAGAAAAACTAAAAATAAAAAGTGTTTTGCACACTTCTGTCATTGGGCTATATGTGGGCTACATCTGGGTGATATTTGTGCTACATTTGGGCTCTTTTTTCTCTGGTGGCCATCTTGTTATTTGACTTATTTGTTATGAAGTTTCCTAATTTCGTCATTTACTGCAGTCTCCTCAGTAGGAAATGCTTTCAGTTTTTTACTTTGATTCCATCAAGAAGGCATTCAGATGTGTCACACATTTGCCATAAATTCAGAATGTTAGCACTCTAGTTGTTCATTAGATCACTGTAGTAAAGCTACTGCTCACCAGGGAGTTAACTGGAAGTCTACTGCTGGTATTGAAAGTGATGGTTTCAGTCTGCATGTCAGAATTTTCTAATGAAATAGAAGAGGATTTGAGATCTCACTTAAAACATGCCCTAAATTTTCTTTCTGCAGCACTAACCATAATTTCTATGGCAAAATGAACCCCCTCATTTTGTTCCTTTTTAAATTAAATGTTTTAAGTGTTACCAGTTTATTCCAATCAAGATGGCTTCAGGTGTGCCATACTTTTGTCATAAGTAAGACTGTTAGCGCTCTAGTTGTTCTTTAGAACACTCTGGGAAGCTGCAGTAGAACACAAAGGCATCAACTGACAGGCTGCTCCTGTTGAAATATAACAGGAAGATATTTGAGATCTCACTTAAAACATGTCCTAATTTTTCTTTCTACAGCACTAACCATAATTTCTATGACAAAATGAACCCCCTCATTTTGTTCCTTTTTAAATTAAATGTTTTAAGAGTTACCAGTTTATTCCAATCAAGATGGCTTCAGGTGTGCCATAATTGTGTCATAAGTAAGACTGTTAGCGCTCTAGTTGTTCTTTAGAACACTCTGGGAAGCTGCAGTAGAACACAAAGGCATCAACTGACAGGCTGCTCCTGTTGAAATATAACAGGAAGATATTTGAGATCACACTTGAAACATGTCCTAATTTTTCTTTCTACAGCACTAACCATAATTTCTATGACAAAATGAACCCCATCATTTTGTTTCTTTTTAAATTAAATGTTTTAAGTGTTACCAGTTTATTCTAATGAAGATGGCTTCAGGTGTGCCATACTTTTGTCATAAGTAAGACTGTTAGCGCTCTAGTTGTTCTTTAGAACACTCTGGGAAGCTGCAGTAGAACACAAAGGCATCAACTGACAGGCTGCTCCTGTTGAAATATAACAGGAAGATATTTGCGATCTCACTTAAAACATGTCCTAATTTTTCTTTCTACAGCACTAACCATAATTTCTATGACAAAATGAACCCCCTCATTTTGTTCCTTTTAAATTAAATGTTTTAAGAGTTACCAGTTTATTCCAATCAAGATGGCTTAAGGTGTGCCATAATTTTGTCATAAGTAAGACTGTTAGCGCTCTAGTTGTTCTTTAGAACACTCTGGGAAGCTGCAGTAGAACACAAAGGCATCAACTGACAGGCTGCTCCTGTTGAGATATAACAGGAAGATATTTGAGATCACACTTGAAACATGTCCTAATTTTTCTTTCTACAGCACTAACCATAATTTCTATGGCAAAATGAACCCCCTCATTTTGTTCCTTTTTAAATTAAATGTTTTAAGTGTTACCAGTTTATTCCAATCAAGATGGTTTCAGGTGTGCCATACTTTTGTCATAAGTAAGACTGTTAGCTCTCTAGTTGTTCTTTAGAACACTCTGGGAAGCTGCAGTAGAACAAAAAAGGCATCAACTGACAGGCTGATCCTGTTGAAATATAACAGGAAGATATTTGAGATCTCACTTAAAACATGTCCTAATTTTTCTTTCTACAGCACTAATCATAATTTCTATGGCAAAATGAACCCCCTCATTTTGTTCCTTTTTAAATTAAATGTTTTAAGTGTTACCAGTTTATTCCAATCAAGATGGCTTCAGGTGTGCCATACTTTTGTCATAAGTAAGACTGTTAGCTCTCTAGTTGTTCTTTAGAACACTCTGGGAAGCTGCAGTAGAACACAAAGGCATCAACTGACAGGCTGCTCCTGTTGAAATATAACAGGAAGATATTTGAAATCTCACTTAAAACATGTCCTAATTTTTCTTTCTACAGCACTAACCATAATTTCTATGACAAAATGAACCCCCTCATTTTGTTCCTTTTTAAATTAAATGTTTTAAGAGTTACCAGTTTATTCCAATCAAGATGGCTTCAGGTGTGCCATAATTTTGTCATAAGTAAGACTGTTAGCGTCTCTAGTTGTTCTTTAGAACACTCTGGGAAGCTGCAGTAGAACACAAAGGCATCAACTGACAGGCTGCTCCTGTTGAAATATAACAGAAAGATATTTGAGATCACCCTTGAAACATGTCCTAATTTTTCTTTCTACAGCACTAACCATAATTTCTATGACAAAATGAACCCCATCATTTTGTTCCTTTTTAAATTAAATGTTTTAAGTGTTACCAGTTTATTCCAATCAAGATGGCTTCAGGTGTGCCATACTTTTGTCATAAGTAAGGATGTTAGCACTCTAGTTGTTCTTTAGAACACTCTGGGAAGCTGCAGTAGAACACAAAGGAATCAACTGACAGTCTCTGCCCTTGTTGGATGTACATGTTTTACTGAGAATGTCAGACTTCATTCTCACATGACTGAGAAAGATAATGTGAATTTACAGAAAATATGCTCTCATTTTAGCTTCTGGAGCACATTCGAAAACGGTATGGGACAAGCATGTGAAAATAGTTTTCTCTCAAACATGATTCATGATATCCCAGCAGAAGGTTTTTCACAGGGTAAAATCACCTTAGAACACACCACAATTCCTGAAATTAGTATGGTACCATCAACAAATGAATTCTAATGTAACTAAAGTCTGTTATCACCCTTTATAGTTCTCCTTTTGGTAACCCTCAAAATCTTCGATTCACTACAATGCATTTCAATGGGGTACTATCATTTATATTGGTCCCAAGATGGCTGCCAGCAATTCCAGGATGTAGTGCTGACAGCCAATCAGATCTCACGATGACATGTGTGGTTAGGCTCCGCCCAGATATATATGTGTTTTCTTTTTCAAATTTCTCAGGAACTACTGAACGGATTTACACCATTTAACCAAAAGGCGCGACTCTGAACCAAGGGCTACCTTTTTGCCAAATTTGGTGTAATTCCGTTCAGCAGTTCGGGCTGTAGCTGCGATGAAAGATTCCTATGGAAAATTGCATGGGGAAAACACGTTTTGGGACCCCCTTTTTTCTCGGCCCCCACTTGATGAATCACCCTGAGACTTTCAGGATAGGAGCGGACCGGAGCGGGCCATAAGTTTTGAAAATTTCGGGAAGATTCGTCAACCGGCGCCAAAGTTATTTCAAATAGAATGTTGTGGATTTCCTATGGAAAATAGGTCCTAACTATAACTATCTACTGGCGACCGCCAGTAGATAATATATATATATATATATATATATATATATATATATATATACAGTTACATTCCAAACTGTCTTCCCAACGATCTGAGGTCAAGGAACAGTAGCACAACCAGGCACCAATGAGCTTGTAAGTCCTTTTTTATTTATATACTTCCACCAGCAGTGGAGACAAGATATATACATATACAAGATATAGATAGATAGATAGATAGATAGATATAGATTCACTGAAAAAACTAAAGGTTACAGAGACGTTATAATTAGGCTCAGGTGACACTTGTACAAAACCAGAGACATTCAGACATTATAGTTAGTGAGCTCACTATAACTCACACCCCCGCAATGCACTGCTTATGACCTCACATATTACGTCACTCATAGCATGGTCAGAGACATCACTGATGACATCTCAAATGACATCACTGATGACATCATCTGGTGACTGTGAGTGTCTTTAAAAAGTTTGAGTGTTGAATTATATACCAAGGTGTATTGGTGAATCAGTGCATGTATGAGTGCCTGATTGGATGATTCAGGGGGTGCGTGTTAAGTGTATAAGTGAGTGCTTAGATGTCTCAATGAATGAATGGGTGAGTGACTGGTTGTGTGAATGTGTGTATCTGTCTGTCAGTTGGTGTCTAAGTGGCTGTATGGGTGTGTGAGTATGTGTGTGGGGCTGTATGGGTGATTGAGTGTATGTATGGCTGTGTTGGTGAGTGAGTGCATGTGTCAGTGGTATATGGGGGAGTAACTGGGTATGTGAAAGGCAGTATAGGTGAATGAATGATGGTTTACATGAGTGACTGTGTGGGTGAGTGAGTGAATGTAAGAGTGGCTGTATGGGTGAGTGTGTGCTTGTGTTAGTGACTGTATAGGTGAGTGAGTATGTGTTAGTATCTGTATGAGTAAGTGAATGAGTGTGTGTGTCACTGTATGAGTGAGTAAGTGGCTTTGTGATGGAGAGTGGTGAAGAAAGGGGGCATAGCCTTAACCCCTTGCGCGCTGCGCACAATCCCCCGCGGTGCGGGCGAATTAATGATTGGGCGGGGTTCGGACGGCCCCCGGCCGTCCTCCGCACAAGCCCACCATGTCGTCGGACGGCCAGGGGCGGTCCGATGCATGGAAAGGGTTAAAGTCCTCTCAGAAATCCCACTGTCTGGGACTTACTGGAGGTAACAGTAGGGGTTTCTGGACCCCAAGGACCCACAGCATCTAAGGGACTTTGGCCCTCAACCACCACTGCTTCAGGAGGTGCATTTTCAGAGTGGTGGTGAAGAGGCCGTGGCCTCTGGTGACTTGCCGGAGTTTTTTCAATTTTTGTTTTTTACATGTTAAGGTAGGGGGCTGCGTGGCCCCCCTTCCCTCTGCCATTTTCAGCCCTGGGACCCCATCCCCTGGGGCCAGGCCTTTTTTCAATGGGTGAGGAGGGCTGAGCGGGCCCCCTCCTGGGCCTTTTTCGGTCCCGGGGACCCCATCCTTCGGGACCTGGCTATTTAAAAAAAAAAAATAGCGGAGGGGGCTGTGCAGCCCCCCCCAGGCTGATTACAGCCCCTTTAAAGTGGGTGCCTCCAGGGCCAATGGGACTGCTGGGAGCCTGAAGGGCCCGCAGGCCCTGCTGTTTCCCTGCCGCTTGCGGGAGCTGGCATTGCTTTGAGACCCAGGGAGCTGCTCCCTGGGTCCCAAAGCAAAGTGTCTGTTTCCCTGCGCGGTCATGGTGTTTGTTATGGCAGAATAAATATGGATTAAAGCACAATATTTGTGGTTCGCTCTCCGTTTCTTTCCTGCGGAAGGGAAGTGGCTGCATACGGAGGAACTGGTGATATATATATATACCCACTCGACCTAGAGAGGAAAAAAAGAAAAAACACAGACCCAGGCTACCCCGAGCCTCATCAGCATATCTATAAGCACAACTCCTTCTGGATTGGACCAGCCACCTGTGACCAACAAAGCTTGACACCATCCACCCAGCAACCAGGTATAGCTGCAAGCTTTTTAGGTGCAGGGGTGTTGATCGCCTTATTGTGTGGGGCGGGCAGTGGAAGTTGCGGAAGCTGGGGGCTGTAAACAAGCCGTGTTTAGCGCCACTGCTCTCCTTCCACCCTAGCTAGCAAACAAGCGAGCATTAAGTAAGCAAAAGAACCTCTCCCCCCTTGCCCTCCTGCCCCACTACACTGCACAATACCGAAGTGAGGTAGCACAGTGGTACAGTGGGGTGTTTCAAGCGGCGAGGTGGGAATGTCTGACCTCTGAGCCCCCTGAGCCCCACGCTGAGGAGTGGGCCAAGCGAAGAAGCAAGCAAGCAAAAAAGCAAAGAAGCAAGAAGCAGAGAAAAATCCAAACAACTATATAACGCGGAAAACGCCTGCAGTCCCAGGGAGCAGCCCTAGGAGCCTTAGCAAGGAGCTTCATACAAACTGCGGACTAACTGCGTATTGGCAAACCGGACGGATTAGATAAAGGCAGTAATAGTGCTCCCTCAACATAGACAGTCAGCAGATGGGGCCAAAAAAGAAGGACATTGGTCGTGCAACAACGACCTCAGAGGGGAAAGATAGCCTGCAGTCACCTACCAAAAGGATCACAAGGAGCACCACCCTGCCCCTGAGCTCTAATAAAACTCTACAAACCGCCTCGCAAAGAGGTTTAATTCCGCACTACTTCCAAAAAAGTGGGAGCCCTAGTACTCCACAGGATATTATTCAGGGCTGTCAAATGGACAATTCTCAGGCCATCGGTCCTGACATGCCAACACATCAGGAAATCAGTGACACAAAAGAGATTCGAATGCTCGCCATCCCCGCACCCTAAAAACAGGATTGTCCCTAAGCCCGGCAAGTTGGGGGGGGTGGAAGTGGACGGCTCCCTTCTTGCCATTGAGGCATCCACTGGGGATAACATATCCACACTTGAAGAAAAGGCGCTTGACTCCTCAATCAACTGGTATCAGGAAGCAACTGCGATAAAGGAGGAACACACGGCAGTGACAGTGGCACTAATGCATTGGTCTGAAAATCAAGAACAGGAAGGTCGGAACATCAAGCCTATTATATCACCCCTTCCAACAGCCTCAAACGCTGCAAACGCTGTTTCACCAACAGCAAATATTCCTTTAGAATCTCCAGTGGCCGGGGACTTTACTGCCTCTTTTCTCCAGAAACTGGGGCAAAAGATTGAAAGAACTCTGGAGCTAACCCCCAAATTTCTGGGGCTATTAGAGCTCTGACGGGAGCTTCCACGGGACACCATGGCGGACCTTAATCAATCAAACGACAACGTTAATAAAGACCCACAAATTGTGCTCTCAGACTAAATCAACAGCTCGTCAAGCTCCATTTCCAGAGCACTATTGTGGCAATCATCAAAGATGGAGGTCCAAATTGACCTTCTGCAATCGATAACAATCTGCCTAGTCAATTTAACCACCAGGGTGGAAGACCTGGAAAACAGAATTGCCCAGTACTTCAACACCAAGTCTGGTCTATGCTCCTGCCCAGCTCTCATTGACAAGTGGGCCTCTCTTCCGGAGGTCCTAGCGGACATTGTTGAGACTGTCAGAGGAAGCAGGGGCTTATCGACGCCCAGCACAACAGATGGACGGGTGGCCGTAAACGAATATCATTCTACCTTAAGGAGGCAGTTCCATCAAGCCTGAAGCCAACAGACGGAGACAAACAGATTCAAGTGCAAGGACCAGGGATACCCGTTAAAGGGCGCAATGTAACTACAGACAGGATAAAGGGGAGGGAATGTGACGTCCCGCCAACAATCACTCACAATCTTGGCTCCCCAAGCTCAATAGACAGTGCCACAAGCCCCCCTATCTAGGAGAGAAGAAAGAAAGCTGAGGAAACAAATTTTAAAAAAAATAATAAAACGGAGACAATCGCAGACACTGAATGTAAACCATTCCCCTTCACAAAGCGAAAATACAAAAAGACAGCTTTATCCAATATTCACAGGCAATCTGGGCGGCAAGTTGGATGCCTCGTCTGACCTAACACATGGAGACCATCAAGGCCAGACAGTACCAGAAAGACAATCTACTGTAAAAATGCCCATGATTCCTGCCAGACCAAGCTCTCGTCCAGAGCACGAAATAGCGGTTGGAACATCTCCTACACCTTTGGACAAAAGTACCCAGGCAAGGACAGCTATTTCACAACCAATCACGGATGTTTCACCGCATTCTCAGTCAGGGACTGCGATGCAGATAAGTGAATGGAGCACACATAAAGGGAAAACATGCAAGCAAGCCGGTAATACACCGAAAACACCCTGCGAGCACAAGCCTAGTGCCAGGAGCGGAAGCTTGTCCCCCCGCAATAGCAGGTGCTTTAGCTATAGACTCCACAACCATCATTCATGAGGTGGCTCTTACCCCGAGATATCATATTACGGGACAGCATGACATCTTGAACAGGAGTAATATTCTACACCTCTTCAAACATCTAGCCACCCTGGAAGAAATCTGAACGGAAGATCTGGATTGGGTCAGATTTATGAGACTCCAGGGGGACACTCATGGGAAATCCACTGTGGTGGGTCTGAAGCAAAAGAGTCTCCAACAAGCAGTTCTGGACGAATCGCAACAGCTTGCTGAGTGAGGCATAGATGTCCAGCTGCCGCCGCAACCAAAATATCTGCATGTCCTAGCAGAAAACAATGGGGATACGGACACTTGGTCTGTCTTGCTTGTGACTAACAGCCAGGGGGCCCATAGCAGCAGTTGGACTGGCTTCAAGGCTCCAACGGGCATTAAGATTTCATTTAGCAATAATCAGCGGGCCGTCCACTCAAGCAACCTTCCTTCAGATCAAACAGGAATTTCAAGAATGAGGCCACATTATTCCTAACAGCTGCGGCAGTCGGCGTGGCCGAGTTGAGCCTAGGGGAGCAAACCTGGATAAGCAGCAACTGACCATAATCTCCTGGAACATTGCAGGGATCAGTAAAATCAGAAATGGGGATAAATTGAAGGAGTTCCTAGAGAAGGGCGACATATTATGCTTCCAAGAGACATGGGCTCTGTCTGGTACCCCATTGGCAGGGTACTACGAACATCACATAGCAGCAACCAAAAGGAACATCTTTGGTCGTCCATCGGGCGGATTGTCAATCTTTATAAAACATGCCTGTAGACTCGTGGTCACAAGGATCCAATCTACCACCCCAGGGATGCAAGTCCTATTAATTGGAGGACTGAACTTAAATCCACACCCGCTCCGCCTTCTGCTAATAAATTGCTACATCAATCCAGCTCAGACTACCAGGAAAGACTATATGGACACGTTGACACGATCTCTTGAAGATTTACTAACTAAATACAAATTGCATCAGGCAATCATAGTAGGGGACTTCAATCTGAGGGACTTAGATAAAGTAAACCCCCTACCCGGAGCAAGGGCTGGGCAGAACCCCTCTACGATCTCTTCAATAATCATAAGTTAAGTTCAACTCACGTATTAAAGGAAGTCTGTTTGACAGCTTGGCGCCCGAAACCAACTTTTCGGAACATCTCGACCATTAACTACATCTTAGTTAGCGAGACAATCGCAGCCAGACTAAACGACTCTGAAGTTGAGGATAGGGCCGAAAGTGATCATAGGCCCCTGAGAGCTGTGATTCAAATAACCCTGGGCGGTGAACTCCGCTCCGCTCGCGGAGTTTGCAGAGTTTTCTGAACTCCGCGTTACGCGGAGATCGTGGAGTTCCAAAAAACTCCGCTTTGCGTTGCGGAGCAGAGTTTTTTTCCTCGCTCGCGTTCGTCAACGTCAAGTTGGCGACCAGGAGCGAGGAAAATCAACCTCCCGGCGAGATTTTTCCTCGTTCGCGATCGTCAACATCAAGTTGGCGAGCGCGAGGTGGAAAATCAACATCCCGGCGAGATTTTTCCTCGTTCGCGATCGTCAACATCAAGTTGGCGAGCTCGAGCGTGGAAAATCAACATCCCAGCGAGGTTTCTCAACGCGGGGGGGGTCAGGTTTCTCATTGCGAGTGGTCGCGTATGCTCGCGACCGCTCGCGTTGAGAAACTGCCAGTTCGAGTAGAGAAAGCTGCCGCTCGAATAAAAATCTACTCCAGCGGCAGAAAAGGAAAGCTTGCGCTGTGCATGGTGCCGTTCGCAATGATTGCACAGTACGGACAAGCATCCGGCACTGTGCAATCACCGCGAACAGCATTTTTCTATTATACTCCGCCGCTCGCGGAGCTCTGCGTAGTGCGACGGAGTTTTTTTTGCACTTCGCGATGTTCCGCGTAGTGCAACTCCGCGAACTCCGCCCAGGGTTAGATTCAAATAGAAGTACCATCAGCCACCATCTTTCAACCAATAGGGGAGTCGAGAGGGGAGGAAAGGTATAAAGTCCTCCGGAGGATAAAATGGTCCGAAAACATAGGAATGAAGATGCGAGCCTGGCTGGACTTGAAGAAGGAAGGCTCTTCACTGCCCCAGGCAACTTCAGTAAAGGATTGGGAGAATATCGTTGAAGATCTTCAATTAAACATGGGAAACCCCAAACATCAACGCCCATATACTAAAGAACTGACAATAGCAGTAAGCTAATGCCCTCCAAACGTTATAGTTGAAGGCAAACCTGCACTCTGCAAGGCCCTAGAAGCAAGGAAGAAAGGGGGCAGACCAGCTGCAGGTCCGTCGGTTACAGCACAAAGGGCAGCCCTAAGAAAGAAACAGTGGGAGCATAAAAATGAATATATAGAGAAGGAATGGCTCAAAGTGTTCTCCCTGCTGAAGGACAAGAATCACTCTGGGCTGTGGAGGCACATCAACCAGCTGAGTAGTCAAGGAGCCCTAAGAGAAAATGGGGTGGCGGAGCAGGACTGGATAAAGCATGTCACACAACTATACTCGCCCGCCTCCTCCGATAAAGGCAGCCCCGAAGCGAGGTGTTGGGGAGTGGGGAAGAGCCGGATAAACAGCACAAATATCCAAGATTGGTGCATCCTCTGCGAAAATGTTCCACCAGACCAGACCACTTGGGAAGAGGAACACTGTAGGAAACCAGTTTTTATCAACACCAACATGGTGAGCGCGACCTTCAAGAAAATGAGGAACAACGGAGCCCCAGGGCCGAATGGATTACCAGCACCTGTATTCAAAACAGCGCCGGACGTCTGGGCAGCAATCCTAACTCCACTCTTTATTAATAACGTTTCCACAGCAAAGACACCAGAATCTTGGAGGGGCTCTATACTAGTTCCTATCTTCAAAAAAGGCGATCGCCTGAAGGCATCAAACTACAGGCTTATCGCCCTCCTCGACCTTGAAGCAAAGGCCTATGCTAGACTTCTTCTGAAGGAGCTGGCATCCTGGGTACAAGAAAAAGGCATCATCCCCTTATACCTGTCCGGCTTCAGGTCCCAGTCGTTGACTTTGGACAACATTATAGCACTAGCTCATCTATCAGCTCAGGCGGTGAAGAAGAAAATCCTACCACTGTTCTGCTGTGTCATTGATTACAGCACCGCTGTTGACAAAGTTGACCGCACAAGGCTATGGTGGAACCTAGACAACTGGGGAGTACCATCTAAATTACTGAATGCAATAAGATTGCTATACGTGGATACCTTGGTGCGGGTCAAAACAAGCTCCCATACAGTGACCCCCAAAATTGCCACAAACAATGGGCTCAAACAGGGCTGTGTGTTGGCACCCATCCTTTTTAACTACTTGTACACTGTTGATCTGGGGGCTGCCTTGCAAGGTGCCAACTTAGTCGCTAGCAGACTGGGAAGTGTGAGGCTGTTAGTATTACAATATGCTGATGACACAGCAATAATGGACCACACTAAAGTGGGCCTTCATCGAGCCATGCATACCTTGGATCGATACAACAAGGCAAACTCCCTGACGGTCAACCAGGGGAAAACTAAGGTAATTGTCTTTGGGAGATATCGCTTCAAAAAGCAAGCACTATGGCGCATGGGGGATCTACAAATAGGCACAGTGGTGTACTACAACTATCTTGGGGTTTGGCTCTCAGAGCGGGCTAATGCAAATATTCACTTGAAACATCTGAACTTCAAGGCCAGGAACGTCACACATATGCTAAAAAAGCTGAGCCAACATCTGCTGAGCCCCACAGCGGCCCCAATACTGACGGCATTAAAAGAAAAACTGCTTCCAGCCATCAGTTATGGTCACCTGGACTTACCAGGATCACTAGATGTCTTTTTGAACCAAGCTCAATTCAAAGCGTATAAATCAGTACCGCTTGCTCCTAGGGCCACCAGGAAATCAAGGCTGAGATTGAAGCTTGGTCTTTAGAGGCCCGACCTGACTTGCCAGGGGACTCTCATAAAGTTATACCTAAGGACCCTGAGGGCCCCAGCTGACTCCTTAAGATACCAACTGAGAGCTGTCTTTGAGGAGGTAGGGACAGTTTGGAATATTAAACTGGGCCTCGGTATCAATACTCTGAAGATAGAGGCAGCTAGTCTGCGACTTCGGGAAATTCCGCTTACAGCCTGGAAGAGAGCAGTAAACAAGCAAGTTCGAGAAACATCCTTTGCACAAGACATCAAAGCCCTCTGCTCTAGCTCCAGCTTAGAGCCATTGAACAAATCTTACATGCCGGGGAAAGCCCAACTCTATCTTAGTGAGGCCCTGACACCGCAAGTCCGTAGTAAAATCCTCTTTATGAGATTAGTAACGCTACATATCACTGACTTCAATCCAACATGTATCTATAAGCAGAAACAGTGGTTCCTGTGGCCAAAAGAAAACATTAAGCAATATTGGTACGCACAATGGCAATAAACAGGGGTAAGGAGGATGTCCAAGAGAGATGTAAGACCATATACAACGGGATACTTGTAAATTCAGAATGTTTATATACATAAATCATCATAGTTATATTCAAACAAGTGCTTGGTGTCCCCAAGTGAGCATGGAACCTATAAAACAGTGTGTGACATTTTGTGACCTAAAGAAATGGTTTCCATAATAACAAAGTCGACCATCAAATTAGTATACAATGAACACAGCCTTCTAATATGATAATAGAGACTGGTGAATGGTTCGCTTTAGGTATTGTCAACGGCGTTTCGACCCCGTTACCAGTGGAGGGTCTCTTCAGGACCTAGCAATGCAGGGACATCTGTAAGATGATGATAAAATAGAGTGAATCAAGGGGGGGCCAAAAGCAACCACCGGGCTGTTAATATGCTAATGAGCGATTGAACGAGTACCTGAAAGAAGGAATATGCTGTCCAAGTGACAAAAGTGCACCACAAGGAAGTGAAAGTATTGGAAGGGTACTCACGTGGGACCCAGCCGGGCACTAGCAAAAATAAGAGAGAGGGGGCAATGAGGCCTCATATCCAAACAACCAAGGTAGAAGAGTAATTCGTAAAGCAAAAAGACTTACCCCAGTGAGGGGGAGGACAGTCTTATAATGTGCTATATTCAATAAACTTCATCTGTTTTCAAAAGAGCAAGATAATCCGTGTGTAGAGATAGTAATTTAGGCAAGAAGGAGCATGAAAATGCGTGTCGGATAAACGTGTTTCTGCAAAAAATGGTAAATAATGATGTGTAAGAAGAAGCTGTTTCAAGGAATTAGTGGAAAATTATAATGGGGCTGATAGTGCCACAAGAGCTCTTACCGTTTATTAGAGTGATGATGACTCACAGGAATGAAAACACAACTGCGTGCATCAGCTACTCGTAGGTAAAAAGAGAACCGCACAAGTCCGTCTCCTCTTGTAGAATGACAAGGGGCTGGCACTCACTGGGGGGTTGTATAAGAGGCCTACTTACCCGCTAAAAACCGGGTGAAACGGCAGACCTCACTTGCGATTGCTGCCGGTCGCATCCTCTCTTGTAATCTGGGATCGCAGGCTAGCCTGCTCTGATCTCATGGGTGATGTCATGTGAACGAAGGAATACAAGCCGCATTTATTAAAATTAGAAAAACGGACATGTGGATGTAACCAAACAATGTAACGGGGGTTATTGCCGGAATAAAAAAACATTATGTATTGTAAAGGAAGATAAAAAAGGACAAGTTTACGATATCTAATACCGGAGAGGAGAAAAAGGACCGGTACAGTGTTACATAATAGTAACGAGTTGACAACCACAGTGTGGCGGCCGATGTGGCAATGAAGCCAAAGGGACAGTGAGGAGCGACATTTCACTCCAAATCCAGTCGCACAGCGAAAAGTAGGTTCACGTTAATGCTCAAATATCATCCTTCATTTATCTCCATTAAATTCAACATTTTATTCCTGTGATATCATGTACTCTTGATTTTCTTAACTCCACATGTAGGGTGTCGTGCTGTTTTTAAGCTTCTAATGTTCAAGTTGTGCCCATCCGGACCTCTCTCAAGAACACGAAAAACACATGATTCGTCCGAAGCAGTTCCTTTTATTTCCACCCAATGCATTTCGGGCTTCATGAGCCCTTCTTCAGGGGTAAATGCAAGTGTTAATTGAAAAACCACCAGAATTCTTCTGTTTCTCTTAGTTTCTTTTTTTATAGGACTATCAATTTGGAAGTAAAGCAATTCATTCAGCATGAGTTGATGACCTAGGAATACAAGCCAACTCATCTTTTAGTTCATCACTTATGCCTTTTCTAAATATAGAGAACAAGGTTGAGTCTGTCCAGTCCCTATCTATCGCAAGAGCCATAAACCCTGGTGTTATAGGACTCAAAGTCCATAACATCTTGGTGAAACACCAACAAGTCATCAAGCACAAATTATTGCTGATCCTGTTGTCCAAATATGGCCATGAAGGAGTTCGGGAGATCATTGTAATTTTCGAGCACGGGGCTCCCTTAGGCTACTCATTGAGTGTCCAAGGTGAGGGCATTCTCAATCAAATTACTCATGACAAAGCGTACTTTGGAGCGATGAGAGGAATAAATGTGATTTTTAAATGTGAGCTGTATCATGCATGAGTCAAACATTTCTTTGCTCTCGTAAGGGCTTCCATCAAAGTTATGCTCAGCCGCTGCCATTAATTGAGGGACAACAATGCTTTGTCGTAGAATTGACGAAGGGGACCAGAGAGATGAATTCTGAGTAGTCAAGGCCTGAACTTGGGCTGCCAGAGTGTTCACAGCTACCAATAAATCCTGAACTTGAGGTATCTTAACTACTGAGCTTAGACGAGCTTCTCACAGTGTGTCAATCCTTACCAAGGCTGGCTTCTTATTAGCAGTAGGATCTGGTCTTTACTTGGTATCCAATAAAGACCTGCACCACAGACTCGCTTGCTCAGACTCCAGGTTGGTTAGGATTCAATGTGGAGAAAGAACAAAATATTGAGCTTCTGGAAAACCTGTCTTCCAGAGAAAAAAACCCATGAGGTAAAAAAAAACCTTCTGAAATGTTCAGGAAGAAAACAGAGCCAAGCTGTATCAGAAACAAAAGCAGGACCAATGCATCAGTGCAGGATCCACTTAGAGTGAAAAACAGGAAATACACATTGCGTCGCACTGAAGTAGCCCCCTGAGCCTCTTTTATACTTAAAAGACAGAGGAAGTAAAGGTAAGACCTGGAAATAATTAACCATCATCTTGGATTTGCTATTCATAATGAAAAACATGAAGCTCAGCACTTACTCTAAAGGTAAGAACTGACATGGAATTCAATGGAAGCGGCCATGCCCACAGACAGAATGCCACTCCGTTCAGTGTGACCGCATCCAGCAATGAGAGTGAGTAAAAACGCCAACTAACTGGGCAGGGAAAGGCAGTACCAGATAATGCGATCGGAGATGCAGTAAGATGCGTGCTGGACTGACAAACCACGGGAAGTCCTTGCAGGGCAGCACTCTACAACACATGCTGCACCATTTCAAGGCAGGATCACAGGCAGATGCTTAAGGAAGAGGGGTGCCAGTACATTGTTTTTCCTTTCCTATTGTGTCTGCTGCTCACGTTGGTTTGGTAAATAATGTCCTTTAGCATTTAGTTTTTCTCCAAAGAGTGTTAATGTTAGTCTACTTGCAGTGAGCCGTTCCCATTTACAGTTGAAAGGCTATGCCTGCCCTCTCACCCACTCGGTTGTTTAACCCTCAAGAATAAAAGGCAGAAAGCCATGAACAAAATTTTATTTTGCCTTTCACTGATCTGTCAAATGTACTATGACATATCAGCCATTCCTCACTTTTCAGCCAACAGTACATTGCGGGGCTTGTATTTTTGCCCTACCACTTTCTTTATTGGTTCAAAGTCCCAGAATGCAAAGTGATTTTGGCTGAAATGCCAGAACTGGCCAAATGTGTTATACATGACATGGAGTCACTTGTCCGGTATGTTTTAAAATGTGACAAGGTGAAAGTTAAAAATTTGTTTTTTTTCACACATAAAACTGAAAAGTAAACTCTGCTCACATATCTTGTATGGGTTCACTCTTTCATTTATATGGCATTAAAAGGAGAATTGGCAATACAATTTTTTTTCTCTTTTGTGTAGTGGAAAGATTTATACCGGGCTTCACAACACGACAAAGGTACAACATGGACAGCAGCAGTGCAAGTTTCCCTAATGTAAAGAATAGGTAAAACACAGGTGGCTGGAGCGGGTGGAACATCACACAAATTCCACTCATAAAGCCCAGGTTCAACACAAGTAGCTAACATAGTAAAGAGGCAGTAAAAGGAGTTGAAGGATTCTTGGACACCCTCCGGAAACACACACAAACATACAAGATGCACATCACACTTGGTAGAAAGAGTCCAACCTCTAATAGAATTGCCATACCTTCATGTACACACACATATGATGATAAAACCCACCTACCTAGTGTGGTATGGTTTATCAGTGGGTTTCACAACTAGCACTGTAACCATCCAAGAGTGCTACCGCTTACTAGTTATACAGACTCCTAGTTATGAGTACACATACAAATCAAGCAGCAGCTGTGCAAGTTTGGCTGCCTCGCATAACGGTACAGGATGGCAGTGGCAAAGCAAGCTTCCCACTCACATAGAAGGCAGCAAGTGCAGTCATTCATTCTCAGGAGAACAGATCCAGCAGAGCAGAGTAGTAAAAACTTACGTAGGTCAGAGAACATGTACAGCTAAGGCATGAGTGACATGCAGGTTAGTGACAGTGTTTAACTCACTGAGGGGAATGTGTACGTGGAGAAATGAGTGAATTTGGGAATGTATACACCATTCCTACTTCGGTGATAATCCATCGGAAAGTCCCATGTTTTCCACATATTGAGAAGTAGCTGCTAAATCAAAGATCCTTGGTATTTGGAGCTGCCCAGTCACAGCCTAAGTAACTATGATCTATACAGGCATAGAGGTGGCAACCTCTTAAAAAAGATTTTGAATACATGCGCACCAGGTGCTGTCCAATCCCAGCCAAAGTGCAGCACCTCTTCAAAATGCTGATGGCCGCCAGAGTGACCAACCATAACAAATAGTGTTAATAAAATGGCCTCTGTTGTCTTCCATCAAGACAAAATCATTTATAATTGGTGGATACCATATTGTTATGGATTTTCTGACTGTGTGAAAGTTCCCTTTTGCTTCAATGTATGTAAAAATTTCAGAAAACCTAGATAACATTTCCACAGAATATTCTGCGCAGTATCTACACTAGGGGTTGGCGGAATATTTCACTCTGCCCATGGAATTGGCAGGATTTAGCAACTGCGTTACTCTCATAATGCGGAGCTCCAGCCAAATTCTGCCAATCACTCCGTGACGGAATTTTTTCCCGCGATACTCCAGAAGTGCGAGCATGAGCGAGATTTGGCATCCCCTACCACCATTTTCTAATACTGATGGTCGTAGGTAGTCATGGGTGGTCGCAAACGGCCATGGTCAGAGGGCTGCTTCTCGTGTCTTGCTGCTGCTCGAGTAGATTTTCTACTCGATGGGCAGCAAAATCAACTCAAATGGCAGCGAGCTCTGGCGGACTGCATGGTGCCGTTCATGCTGATTTTTCAGTTTTGCTCTTGCAACTGGTGCTAAGTTGCCGTGCAAACAGCGCGACTTGCATATTTTCCACACCTTGAAGGAACTCTGCAAAATCTCGCTGAGTTTTTATTTAACTCTGCAGATTTCTGCAGAGTGAAACTCCTCGAAGTCCGCCCACCCCTAACCTACACCTGACACCTAATGTAGGCTTCATTTGCTCCTAATTCATGTGGTCCTGACTATAAACTACAATTGACACCTGAAAACAATCTGTATTGTTTACAGGGGCCTATGTAACTGACAATATTCCAAAAAGTTTAGGAATATTCCTGGTTGCAGCATTCCCCATCTATCAGGCAGTTTTTCAGTGAGGAAAATGTGGACGTTCTAGACACAGAACATTAATTTGAATTTGCTTTTTCAAGACAGGAATATTAAGCCTGTACTAAAAGTAAATAAAGAATCTAATACTTACGTAGGTTTTCGTATCTTTATCATTCACAATTAAGGTATTACCGGGAAGCAATTTTCCAAACTGTGTTCTCCCATGTGAAGTAACCCGGGCCGGACCCAATGGGGGCCCGGGACAAATGCCGTCCGGGGGCGGAAAACCCCTCCCCGCCCATTTACATATCCCTCTAGAGAGGGGGCAACCAGGATTAGTCACCCCAAGGCGAGTTCGAGCCCCCCAATCCAGGGGCGAGCTGAGCAGGACAAGGGGGGGATAAATAGGGGCAGCAGGCCCAAGAGAAGCACAAACCCCTCCTCGCAGAAGAAGAAAAGAATCGCCGGCGAAGAAAGGAAGGAGCTGCTCAGCGTGTCGCCGGTCGAAGCAGCAAGAACCAACAAGAATCGGATCCCGTGTCCTAGAGTCACAGCGTGAACCGGGGAAGGAAGCGGGGCGGATCGAACTGAGGACGGTTCTTCGGTCCTCCTCTAACCCCCCCCGCCACCTCTTGGCGGAGCATACCAGAGCAGCTGGACTGTGCGTGAGCCAGGAAGCGTGGTTCGGCGGCCTAACGTTGGGCACAAACTGTGGCAGCAGAAAGTAGTTGGGCACAATCTGCAACAGTAGAAGGTGCTTAGGAACAATCTGAACAGTGGAATATATTTGGGGGGCAAGGAAGGCCACCAGTGCCCAAGGAGATCTGCACCCGCTTTCCTTCAGTTCGCAATTACAGAGGAGTAGGAGCAACAAGAGACCCTGCAGGAGATGGCCAGCAAGCGAGGGCCAGCCAGGAGGAAGACACGGCCCCCAGGTCACTTCAGGGAGGCCCAGGAGCAGCTGGAGGCCCCAGAGAAGGGCCAAAAGAAGCGCAGAAGAGACACGGGGCCCGATCTGGATGACGACTTGCAAGCAATGTTGGAGAAGGCCAGGGCATTGGTAGCCCTAAAGGGAAAGAGCTGGATGGACCAGCAGATCAAGGAAGGGGCTCACGGGAGGGGGAAGAAGCTGCAACAGGCATCCCCAAAACGGCCGCCCCACAGGAAACCAGGGGGTAGGGGGCATGCAGCCAAAACGGCGGCCCCTGCAAAGGCCAGCAAGGCAGGCGCATGGAGCGTCCGTGACAAGGGAGTAGAGCGAGGCGGGAGGAAGTCCCCACAAGCCAGGAGCAGGAGGGCTGCAACTCCGGAGCTGGTGTCCAGCTCACAGACCGATGGTAGCAGTGATGACGAGGGATCTGTAGCCAGCACAGCGGCCCCTCAGGAGACACGCAGGAGACGAGCCGACGGGGTCGACAAGGAGAGTGGTAAGCATGGCGCACAGAGCGGCAAGGGAGGGCACGAAGGGGTGCGGCGCATTGGTCCATCAGAAGGGGGACCAGGGAAAAATTTAAACATGGGAACTCAGCTGGGAGTGAGCACTGTGGCAATGCAGGGGCCATGGTCCATACAACCCCCATGGCAGACAGGGCTAGGTCAGGGGCAACAGGATTTCCAAGGGGAATCATGGGGGACAGGGGCTGCTCACCCAGCGGCTTGGATGCCCTGGTGGCAATGGCCAGGGACAGGAGCTCCCTTCCGGGGAGGCCTCCTGTGGGGCACGAAGGGGCAAGGGGGTAGCCAGAAGTCAGACCAAAGGACGGACCAGAGGGGCAACACAAGAGGGACTACAAGCAAGGGAAAAGGGGGCTCCGGCCAGGTGCAGCAGAGCGAGAAGGCAAGACCCGAAGTGACCACACAGGAGGGTGCAGTGGCCCCTGGGGTTGATAATGTGAGTACGAGCGGGGCAGGGGAGGGCCAAGACCCAAACGGGAAGCCAGCCAGCGAGTACTTGCGCCCCTCCCAGAGCAACCCTCCCACAACCACAAAGCTCTTAGGGCTGGCTAATCTCATCCCACTGGTAGTTAAGGAGAGGATATGGAGAAAGGAGTTCATAGACATTTTCTCACTACTGGAAGTGCGCCAGGCAGGTTTAGACCTAGCAACACAAGACAAAAAGGACGATGACAAGAGGGACCGCCGTAAGCCCAGTGTAGAAAGATCGGTAGAAAATTGGCTGAAAACTTTCAGAACATTGGCATGTGTTTTCATTGAGAAATTCCCTCAGAGCGCAGCAGCACTGATTTTGTACGAACAAAAGGTACACGAGGTGCAGCAGCAATTTCAGGGCGATACATGGCTGAAATACGATGAGGGTTTCAGGGAGAAGATGAAAGTATGGCGAATAATGGGGTGGGACTGTCAAGACATGGAAGGCTTCACGACGCACATGGTGGCAGCCAGGGAGGGTGTCAGCACAAAAGAGAGCAATTTCGTCCCTACGGGAGTAAGGGCAAATATGATGGGCAAGGACAAGGGTTCAAAGGGAAAAGCCAGGGCAATAACAAATCAGGCAAACCATGCTGGAAGTTTGACAAAGACGACTGTGAATCAGGGGATGCATGCAGGTTTAAACACGCTTGCAGGTCATGCAGGGGAAGCCACCCCGCCATACGCTGTAAGCGCGCCCCGGGGGCAGGGGCCCACAAAGATAAAACAGTCACAAAGAAGTGAGGAACAGGCCCCCCCAGGTGGGGGCAGCTGGGGCAGGGGCGGAGGGCAGCCGCTACCAACCCCCATAAAGGCAGGCAGGCTGTTTCATTTGTTGAAACACTATCACAAGGCAACCCGGGGGTGGCAAGACGAAAGGTGGAGAAAGAAGTGCAACTAGGGCGGGTGGCCGGCCCTTTTGCCTTCCCCCCACTAAAGGACCTGGTGGTATCATCGCTCGTAGTGGTCCCCAAGAAAGAGGCAGGCAAATTCAGGCTGATACATAATTTATCCCACCCCGAGAGGGAATTCATAAATGATTGGTTGGAACAGGGGGCATGCACAGTGGCCTACGCATCAGTGGACGATGCGGTGGACCTGATAAGGCAGGAAGGGAGGGGTGCCCTGCTGGCAAAAACAGGCATAGAATCAGCTTTCCGATTATTGCCGGTGCTCCCAGACAGCTACCACCTGCTAGGTTTCAAATTAGATGGTCATTACTACTATGACAAATGCTTACCTATGGGTTGCTCGATATCATGCGCGCACTTTGAGGCGTTCAGTAGTTTCCTGGAGTGGGAGCTAGGGACACGCGCTCCAAAAGGGGGACGGGTCCACTACTTAGATGACTTCCTTTTTATCGGCAGGGCAGGCACAGGGGATGGCGCCAACCTCCTGCAAAGCTTCATGGCCCTGGCTCAAGAGCGAGGTATCCCATTAGCGCAGGACAAGACGGAGGGCCCAACCACAAAACTGTCCTACCTCGGGATAGAGCTGGACTCAGTGGCCGGGACGTGCAGATTGCCGCCCAATAAGGTAAGCGAGCTAAAGGGAATCATTGGGAGACTGAGGCAACAAAAGAAGGCAACACTGGGTGAAGTGCAGCAGCTGCTGGGGAAGTTGAATTTTGCTACACGGGTGATCCCCGCCGGGCGCGCCTTCACCTGGCGTGGATGACCAGGGGCATGACACAGAAGCACCACAGGGTCCGCATCACACAGGGGGTGAGGGAGGGCTTAGGGCAATGGGAGAAATTCCTGACAGATTTCAACTGCACCTTAATGTGGCGAGAGCCTTGGGTGCAAGCAAACCAACTTAAACTCTACACGGACTCAGCCGGGGCTTTCGGTTTTGGGGCTATCCTAGGGACCACATGGATGGCAGGGGCCTGGCCAACAGCCTGGCAGAGCGCAGGGCTCACCGCCTACATATCCTTGCTGGAGTTGTTCCCAATTGTGGTGGCTTTCCTCATTTGGGCCCAGCGGCTAGCTAATAGGCAGATAACGCTATGGTCTGACAACCATGCGGTGGTGCAAGCAATCAACACAGGGTCAGCAAAATGCCCGGCAGTGGCCAACCTGCTGTGGAAACTAGTTGACTGCCAGCTTAAAGCTAATATTGCACTTAGGGCGAGACACATCCCGGGGGTAGACAACTCAGTTGCCGATGCCATTTCTCGTTTTCAGTGGGTGAAATTCTGAGAGCTTGCCCCGGACGTGGACCAAGGGATGACCCCGGTGCCAGCAGAGGCATGGGCATGGGTGGACCTCGGTTGAAGAAAATGCTGGACAATGCACTGGCCTCAAAAACAGAAACCTGTTACCGTAAGTGTTGGGTGACTTTCATGGCCAGGACGGGACTAAATGGGGGCCGGCAGGCAAGTCAGGAGGAAGTCTTAGACTTCATTGAGTGGGCCTTTGTGTCGGGCAAGACCAAAACTTGGGCCCAGACACACTTGAACACAGTAGCATATTACACGAAGCTGGCAGCAGGGGAGGACCCAACTAGGGCCTTCCAATGCAGGATGGCAATGAGAGGCTGGGGCAGGTTACAGCAAGCGAAGAAGGATGCAAGGCTCCCCATCCACTTTAACATACTGCAGCGGATGATGGGGGTCCTGGTGAGAGTATGCTCCTTGGGGCAGGAGGCCATGCTCTTTGGAGCTGCGTTCGCACTGGCATTCTTTGGGGCTTACAGAATCAGCGAGTTGGTAGCCCCATCAGTCGGTGACCCAGGGACAGCATGCATTAACAGGGGGGACGTGGAGATAAGTGAAGGGTACATGGACATCCTGCTGCGACGGTCCAAAACAGACCAGGCAGGCAGAGGTAAAAGGACCAGAATAAACTGCATTAGGGACAAAGCCTGCTGCCCAGTGTGCTTACTGCGGGAATACTTGGGACCTGGGAAATGCGGCCATGGGCCTCTTTTCAAGCACAGGGACGGGTCGTTCCTCAGCTGCTTTCAATTCATAGCAGTGAAGAGAAAGACCCTAGAGGCAGTGGGGCTCCCTGCTAGAGAGTTTTGTTCCCACTCTTTCAGAATAGGGGCAGCCACTACAGTCGCAGGGTTAGGTTTGGATAACGAACAAATCAAGGGGATAGGGGGCTGGGCATCCAGCGCATTTAAGCGTTACGTTTGCCCCACGATGTACTGAGTCTGTTTTCTCCCTCCCCCACCCCGTCTAGGTCCAATCGATCCACGGAAGAAGGTATGGATCCTGGGGCACTCCTACGTGACACGGGCCCAAACATGGGCGGCGGCTAGATGCAAATTCGGTGGGAAATGGCTGCGGGACACCGACGTAGCCTGGTTGGGGCATTCGGGAATGAAATGGGATCAACTACTCCCCGCGGTGCGGGAGGCAATAGGGCAAGGTGGCAGACCGGATGCGGTGGTGGTCCAGCTGGGAGGCAATGACTTGGCAGCATTGGGAAGGAGGGTCCTCCTAGTAAATAAGCAGAAAAGCCTCACGGCTCTGGCCCGACTGATACGCCCAGCCGAAGTAATTTTTTCAGAAATAATAGTGCGGAAGGCATGGCGTGGGGCCCTGGACTTGGGGGCGGTGGAGAAATCCAGACGGAAACTCAATATCACCATGGCGAAGGTTTGTAGGGCCAATGGATGGGGTTTCGTTAGACACAGTTTCATAATCTTGAGGTCCCCTGGTTATCACTTGGAGGACGGGGTGCACCTTACCGGGGTAGGAATGGACATGTTCCTACTGAACATTGTAGGGGTGCTGGAACAGCTGGGTTTCAAGTAAAAGCAAAGGGGAGGCCAGGGTAGGGGGAGCTCCCTCCGATCGGGAAACCGTAGGTAGCGTGGCGGAAGGAACACAAGGAAGGTAGAAAAAAGAGAGAAATTACTAAAAGGTAGATGGAAGGCTCACACAGTGTCCTTGGAATGCCTCACGGCAGGGGCAATGAGGGAGCCAAGGGTGGCGTACCGCAATAGAAAGAGTAGATGTGATGCTCCCGCAGGACCCTTGGGATGCCTTACGGCAGGGGTACAGAAGGAGCGAAATGCAAGGACTCAGCCTCAGGAAGGATAGAGTAGATGCTCAAGCAAAGTCCTTGGGATGCCACATGGCAGGGACCCCTGGGAACAGGGAGGGCCCATGAAAGGGTCCAGGGCAAGCGGGATGGCACTTGCAGCCCGGGCAGGTCCTGACGGACACCCTCCAAGTCGGTAGCAAGTTGAAGCCTAGACCCGTGAATCAGAGGCCCGGACAAGGGGCCCCTCCCTTCCCTGGAAATTAAGGAGGCTGGGTCCATACAGCAACCACAAAATGATTGCAAAGACAATGAAATGTGTTACATGGACATTAAGAGAGCAATTGGTATAACCATGAATGTTGCAAAATGTATAAACATGTTATGTTAAATAAACTGCAACCTTCTAAGGCACCAAAACATGTTGTCAGTGGTGTGATTTGAGGGCTAATATGAACGCAGTTTTTTGGAAGCAGGGGAGAGAGGGGGGGGGCAACTTGCCTCCTGGAGGGGGTTGTAACCCGGGCCGGGGAGGCGAAGCCGTACCCAATGGGGGCCCGGGACAAACACCGTCCGGGGGCGGGAAACCCCTCCCCGCCCATTTACATATCCCGCTAGAGAGGGGGCAACCAGGATTGGTCACCCCAGGGCGAGCTCGGGCCCCCCCAATCCGGGGGCGAGCGGAGCAGGACGAGGGGGGGATAAATAGGGGCAGCAGGCCCAAGAGAAGCACAAACCCCCCCTTGCAGAAGAAGAAAAGAATCCCACCCACCCACACCGGAAGAAGCAGGCGTCGCAGCCGTAAGGGTAGAGGTGAAGCGGAAGGAACACAAGGAAGGTAGAAAAAAGAGAGAAATTACTAAAAGGTAGATGGAAGGCTCACACAGTGTCCTTGGAATGCCTCACGGTAGGGGCACTGAGGGAGCCAAGGGCGGCGTACCGCCATAGAAAGAGTAGATGTGATGCTCCCTCAGGACCCTTGGGATGCCTCACGGCAGGGGTACCGAGGGAGCGAAATGAAAGGACTCAGCCTCAGGAAGGATAGAGTAGATGCTCAAGCAAGGTCCTTGGGATGCCACACGGCAGGGACCCCTGGGAGCAGGGAGGGCCCATGAAAGGGTCCAGGGCAAGCGGGACGGCAGTTGCAGCCCGGGCAGGTCCTGAGGGACACCCTCCAAGTCGGTAGCAAGTTGAAGCCGAGATCCGTGAATCGGAGGCCCCGGACAAGGGGCCCTTCCCTTCCCTGGAAATTGAGGAGGCTGGGTCCATACAGCAACCAAAAAATGATTGCAAAGACAATGAAATGTGTTACATGGACATTAAGAGAGCAATTGGTATGACCATGAATGTTGCAAAATGTATAAACATGTTATGTTAAATAAACTGCGACCTTTTTAGGCACCAAAACATGTTGTCAGTGGTGTGATTTGAGGGCTAATATGGACGCAGTTTTTTGGAAGCAGGGGGGGGGGCAACTCGCCTCCTGGAGGGGGTTGATTAAAGTACTTGCTTCCTAGCTGGAATTTATGATATATACCTCAGGGTATATGCTTTATTTTAGCAATTTGTCATAGTTGTTCATTTAGCCATCTGCTGTCGAAACATCACACTCTTTTACGTCAGAATACCTCTTCAGGCATGCAAGCTGACTGCCCATCTTATTCTCATTTTCTATAGCAGGCATGTACTTTCAGCCATTCTTTTACATTCAAGGGTTGAAACAAAATGTCCTATTGGAAAACAACATGTCATAGAGCAACCTTCCCAACTTTATAATCACGAGGCACATTGTCATTGATCTTGAGGTGAATACTCTTTGCATGCAGAGCACTGGAGGCCTTTGATGGCGTATACCCCCTTTTACTTTTCCGTAAACGCACTGGCGTGATTCATAAAATAGAAAAAATGATAAAATTGTTCATATTATGAAAATGCCAGCTTTTTATGATGCTCAGATCTGCCTCGCCTGTCTGTTCTTCATAGGTGAGAATGCTAATAGATTTATTCAGCATCCTGATTTCCATTTTATCTGTTCAAATCAGCAAATGATAGATATGCAAAACAAAATTTATTTTGAGAAAAATGCTTGCCAACCCGCCATTCGGGCAGCGATGAATATGACATTCTTGTTATGCTGTAAAGAAAACATGTATTTTCACCGATTAGCTGTTGCGCCTCATGGTAATTTGATTTCAATGTTTACTCTGAAATGTGGCTACAACAATGTTGCAGGCAGCACGTACTCCCTTCCATGCATCACTTCACTTTTTCCCCTGTCTGCAAAGTCTTCAGAGCCATGTCGACCACCGGTGATGCACAATTCAGATTTGTACTGGAGGTGATGTGTAGGTACCTGATTTCTGGCAGGACGTTTTTTTTAAGCATGCATCATTGGCGCTGACTTTCCGTGTAACCATCTTGAATAAAGAGAGACAGACATTCAAACTGGCAATCAATTGCGCTCGAGTGGAGACTGGTATATCATTTGCATTGCTTGCCTTAGTACTCATGCATACCTTACTGTGGCTCAGGAGCGGCCAGAAAATAAAATTCACTTTCAGGTGATTTGTGGCTTGTAGACTAGTCTTATCAGATTCCATGCGTTTGTACCTTCGACAGCAAACCAGTCCATTTTTGGTGTGAATAAGCAAGTTATTTTTTTCTTTATTCATTATATTTTCCTTTGAAAAGAAGGTGGAAATATAAGGGTTTTTTACAGCGTCAACATTTTGTAAATTGTACTTAATTATCACTGCTTATCAAAAGCCCAATTCTGCTGCATTCTGCCTAAACCTTATGTCCCACCCATGCCGTACGCGTGTGCATAAATGGACTTTAGTGTGCCCTTCAGAGGTAAGGCAAGTTATTTATGCACATAAAGTTCCAGACTTGTCAAGGTCCGCACAGTCAGCAGACCTTACCAAATGTGGCTCTAGCGATGAACAATCTAGAAGTCTGTGATGGGTATGTGATTATTGAATGGAAATAACTGGGGAGTGGAGCTGAGGGGGGAGTGTAACTTGCATAATTCAGTGTGGCGTAATGATGCAGAATTATCTAAAAATACTGGGCCTTATTTACAAGACCCTTGCGCCACTTTGTATTTGTATTTGTATTTATTAACTGTTCAATTAATTAAAATCATTACAGTAGAAACAATCAGCATATAAAAGCTAAAAACCATGATACTAAAAACATCTGTTTATCTTACATAAAATTGAGCGCCCCACCCCTTTGCCAACACGATCGTCCCTCCCCGGGAATTATAGTCAATGCCGTGTGGCCTTGTGCGCCTTCATGAAGTCACTTTTGTGGCATTTTTAACATGGGAAAAGTGACGCAAAAGTGGCGCAAGGGGCTTGTAAATCTGCCCCACTGTGAGATTATGGTTGAATTACGTGAGAAGAGTAATTATACATTTAGCACTATTTCTTAGCTCAATAATACCCCCTCACGTCCAAAATGGATGCGAGGATGCATTTTGATGTAAGAAATAGCGCTAAATACAACAGAACACAAATAGTGAGCATGAGCGGCCGATCACACTCGCTGAATGTGCTCTTGGGGTAAGATTTTCCCCCAACTTATTACCGACATTTAGCTCCATTTTATTAGCGCAAAATGCACCCTTCCATCCAAAATAGACACAAGGATGCATTTTATGCTAAGAAACAACGCTAAATGCAGCACAACACAAATAGCGAGCACGAGTGGCTGCTTATGCTCGCTAAATGTGCTCTTGATTTAGGATTTTTTCCACCAAATTACTTTTAGTTACTTTTAGTTATGCGATTAGGCGTAATCGCATAATTATCGGTAATTCCGCATCAAAGGGTAAAGCGGAATTACCGAAATGACTGCAATTACTCTGGCAAAACCGTCCAGGCCTAATTAAAACCCTAAATCGCATTCCTACACCTTCTGTGCATGTCATCACAATTACGGCTGTTTCAGTGTTTTCTTCCTAAAAGCTCACTCCACGCCAATCATTTTTCAGGCACATACAAGCCTAACCATTTCGCCATGCCAGGCACCGACATTGTGCTTGTATTGCCTTTAGTGAAACAGTGTAAGTCCTTTTGAAAACCTCAAAGGTTATGAGCTTGTAAAATGCAAAAATGGCACTCAATTTGGGAAAGTAGAACTCACACAAAAGATGATCAAAACAAGATGTTAATGTATATGGGTGGAAAACACCATGGGGCTCATTACGATGTTGCGCGGAAAGCCTCTGCCTGACAGTCGGAATCTTAGCGACCGTGTTGGAGCTCTTCCGACTGACTCGGTCGGTTTACAGTCCGACCTCCCGATAACGATGTTCGCGGTCGGAATGTAAACTAGTTGGTCATTCCGACTCGGTTCCGAGCGACTCGCGGAGTATTCCTGTCAGTCAGAACTGCACCGTAACCCCCTATGGACATCGTTCCCGCCGTTTGGATTATGATGTTGCTTTCCAACAGCCTTTCCGCGTCGGCCTGTCCGACACGGAAAGGCTGTCGGAAAGTGACTTTGGGGGGCCCCTGGAAGGGCACCCTGGCCCCCGTGCCCTACGGTTGCTAGCCAAGGGGGTTCCTAAGGTACCCCCCTATAAAACCCTGCACTGTGTGGCAGGCACCATGGGGTGCCTACCAAAGGGTGCAGGGTTTCCCATACACACCCCATTTCCTCATAGGAGCCTTTGTTATGGCCGGTTCTCGGGCATAACACGAGCTCCCATAGGAAACAATGGGAATCTGACCGAACAGCGTTCGGTTGCATCGTAATCCGGTGGTCGGAACCGCAGACCGCAAGTCGGTCAGTCCCGAAACCGAGACGTGTCGGGCAGCGGCTTTCCGCCCGACATCGTAATGAGCCACTATGAGTGTGCACAGTTCTAACAGCAATTATTTTACTTGGTCATAGTTTATAAATATTTCAGATAGACAATCACTCTTTTCTGAACTGTGCTGAAGAAATGGAAATCATGGTAATAAAAAATGGTGTTTTAGAAATTATTCAGAATTTAAATTTGGCAAAAGGGAATAATTGTTATTTAATGCTGTTTACAAGGCACAATATAAAGCCAAAGAGTTAAAACAAACTTATTTTTTCCTGAAAGGGTTGCAGTGTGCCTATTTTCCCAAGTACAGTGAAGGATAAGTGTCTCGGTGATAGATGGAGCTTAGCATTGCCAGCAATAACCAATCATTTGTTATATAAAAATACTAATGTCCTAGACCAATAATACATAACCTTTTGACCTCTGTGGACGTTCACTACTGGAAGGCTTCGGACACCGGCCTATGAGATTTGTATGATTAAACCTCAAACCAATACATAGAATTACCGAAATAAGTGTACATTAAACAAATATAGAAATTATGAAATTTCTTTTTAATTCACAAACAAAATAATTTACAGAAATTTAAATTCTAGCTTTAATGGAAAGGTTGAAGCTTTTAATAAAGTGGTTTTATTGGTAAAAGTAAGTCATATGCCAGGTTATGGTGTATCTCTTTGTGTTTTTGTCAGTTTAGGCCACCAATTGCCCATAACAGATTCTATCTGCTCTGCTTGTGCTGCCCCCACGAATCAAGCTAAGGATACCTATTTAATTTTCACCATCCACTTTCGGATTCCTTGACATTTTTCCAACCATTCTCAAATCCACATTATGGAAACAAAACGTTTCAGAAGCCACGGTAAACCAAATGGGACTAAGAGTGGCACTGAAGAAAGTCCCCAGCTATCAACGGATATCCCTGAAGAAAGAAAGAGCCCTTTGTTTCCAAGTTTACAAATGTATGGACTAATTCTGAGACCCACATCTAAAAAAAAAAATCCCTGAGAATTCTTTGGGCTGCTTTCCATGTTGCTCATGTTTACAAGGAAAATCTGCTGTGGATGCTGAATGGTCTGCCATGCAGGCTCTGGTTCAGTTAAAAAGGATTGTTCTTTTTCCTACATTCAAATCAATGTACCTATCTAAATATGTCACCATAAAATAGGTTTAACGTCTTTATTTATCATGTAAAATATTGGCATTCTGACTGACGATTTGAAATTTCCCTAATATAAACGTTACTCTATACCTAATAAGAAAGCAAAGCAACACAATTTAAATAATTAGAAAAACTCCCAGGAACCACAGCCACACCTATTGAGAAGAGCGGGGTTTGTGAGAATCATGGGTACTGACTGCTATCAAAAAGAGGCCCGTTGTCCATTATTCCATGAAGTGAACTAATTATTGCTAATTAATGATTGGTAGAGTTTTGAAAAATGGCCAAATGAATGAAAAAGTAGAGGACACATGTTAAAGCATGTGCAAGTAAGTACATGGTCCAGAAATACATCACAAAATCAATATCATAACGGATTCCTAAACGTCACAGACAATGTGCATTGTCCACCTTATAGACTAGTAATTGGATACACAAAGAGTCTTACTTGTTGTTAGACTTGGCTTTTTCAGACTTTTTGGCCTCCTGTTTTTGACCTTCTGTTTGTTGGTTTTAGGACTCTGGGCCCTTTACCACTGCTAATCAGTGCTAAAGTACATATGCTCTCCATGTAAATTGTGTTTATGGATTGGTGTTTCCATGTTTGGCTTATTTGATTTACTGGTAAGTCCCTAGTAAAGTGCACAAGGTTTGCCAGGGCCTGTAAATCAAATGCTATTAGTGCGTTTGCAGCACTGATTGTGCCACCCACCTGAGTAGCCCTGAAAACGCATCTCAGACCTGCCACTGTGACTACCATGTCGACCTGGCAAGTGCACCCACTTGCCAGGCCCCAAACCTTCCCTTTTCTTACATATAAGGCACCCCTCAGATAGGCCCAAGGTACTCCCATGGGCAGAGTGCAGTGTATGTGAAAGGTAGGACATATACTGGTGTGTGTGACATGTCCTGATAGTGAAATACAGTGTAATTTGTTTTGCACTATTGAAAGGCTATCTGTCCCATAGGATAGAATGGGAGATACTTTGTAACATCTTACAAGTATAACCTTTCATTGGGACAAGATATGAGAATGAATTTTAGTTTGTCAGAACTCCGAATTTTAAAAAAACATCTTTTTGTAAATATGTTTTTTAAATTGTGTGTTTGAAAATGCCACTTTTAGAAAGTAGGCATTTTCTTGCTTAACCAGCCTGTGTGCCTCTGCTGGGTTGTGGATTGACTGTCTGAATTTGGAGTGATAGGGGCTGGGGATGTGCATTTACTGTAGACAGCCACTAAGGGGGTTGAGGTGTGTCCTGCCTTTCCTGGATGAGTCAGGGCTGGGCTGAATAGACCTGGCTGCATTTAGAGTAGTGGGAAGAGATTTCCTTGCACCTGAATAGGCCTGGTCTGCCTTACACAATGCTGTCTCCACCTCCTGCCAGGAAGCTGGACCAGAGAGGAAAGAACTGGTTTGGGCTAAGCACAGGGACTCTCTGCCACAAGAGAACAAAGGGAAATGTGGTATAAATATTGGGGCTCTGACCCCAGAATTTTAGAACTCTTTTGGACCAAGGAACCTGCAGAGATGAAGAGCTGGAGAAGCTGTGAGGATGAACTACCACTTTGCTGTGTGCTTTGCTGTGTTGGCCTGCAGTGGCTGCTTCTGTCTTGGGCAGAGAAAGGACTGGACTGAACTTTCTGCAACTTCTTTGCTTGAGTTTCTCCAATGGCTTGAGGAAGAGCTTTCCCCCAGTTCAAGAAGTCTCAGGAACAGCAAAGACTTCAAGCTCATCTGCTACCAGCACTGGGACGGTGTGTTTTATGCTCCAACAGAAGAAAAAGCAACCCAACACCGTCAACGATGCCACTGCCGGCTCCGTGTCCTGAAGGCACTGCAGAGGGCAACGCCACACTTTGCACTGCAACCCTGGTCTCAACGATGCCGCCGCCCGAGGCTGCCACTGAGCCGCTACTTGCACTGCGACCTGTGGGTACCGCACTTCACACCACCTCGCTTAACACTGCCGCCCCGGTATCCCTGACAATGGCACTCCACGCTGACATCAACGCCGCTGTTTGCACTGTGGTTCGAGGGCACCGCTTGTAAGTTACACAAGGCACCGCCCTTATCCCGCACCGCAGCCTTGGCCTACCGACACCGGCGCCATTGACTCCAGTTCATCAGCTGATGACAGCACCTCAGCAACGATGATGCCGCAGCTTGCACCACGATATTCCAGTATATCGACGAGCACCGCATCACTTCGCACTGCAGCCCTGGTCTCACCGATTCCGCTGGCCGACCGTCACCGTGCCGCTACCTGCACTGCAACCTAAGGGCACCGCACACTGCACTGTGGCACTGCTGCACTTCGCACTGCAGCCCCGATGCCTGCCAACGCCGGTGCTTCCGACTTCAACAGCAAGGAGTTTGATCTGCAACGCATGTGACTTCATGGGCCCGACGACTCCTGCACCGGCCTTCGGAACTGACGCCTGCTGACGCCGGCTCTTTGGAGCTCAATAAGAGGTCGCCGACGCCCTGCATCTCTAAAATGTACTGTTTTGCTGGTCTCCCCAATGACGTAGCTGGCCCGCGTCGCTGCAGTCAGCCAGAACTGTTTGGATTTCTTTTTCACGACACCATGATAGCCCGGGACAGAGCTATCGGCTTCAAGGAACTGTATTTTAAGTCTATTTTTGATTACTGATATCTCTGATAACTGTATGGTGGATTTTTATCGTTTTTGGCCTTGTTTGCACAGATAAAATATTGGATATTTTTCTAAAACTGGTGTGGTGTCCATTTGTAGTATTTTCACTGTATTACTGTTGGTTATGTGCAAATGCTTTACACACTGCCTCTGAGATAAGCCTGACTGCTCATGCCAAGCTACCAAGGGGGTGAGCAGGGGTTATTTTAGAAGTGTATCCCCCTTATCCTGACTAGGAAAAAGGGTCCCTACTTGGACAGGCTAACAACCTGCCAACTAGAGACCCCCATTTCTAACACTTGCTAAGACTTTATCAGAGTATCAGGAGTTCTAAATGGTATACAGTGTTTCAAGTCTACCATACCATCACAATTGTCTTCCAATATCTATGAAGAAGTTTACATAGCTATTTGTTAAGGTTAAGAAGGTCATTTCAAGGTAGTTGAGCAAGGGCATCCCCTAGCAATCAGTGGACTTTTTGTAAGTGACTTTTCAATTTTCTTGCATCGTTTAGATCTGGGGAAACCACAGTTTTTCCTCTGTCAGAAGTGAACTCCATTTACAGTGAGCCAGTGGATGTAAGGCTGCTGTTTGATGGAATCAGGAGGCTCCTCTTGTTTGGGTGGAACTTCCAAAATATTTTTTCCAGCCTGGACCACAATGTTGGGCAGGAAAAATGCAACAATGTATTATGTCTTGTTAACCTTTTCTTTTAGCATGCAACTACCATCAAGGTGTCCTGGTGCTGTTGACCGCTCCCACCTAAAGAAACAATTCATTGTATTTGACCCATTGAACCAGTATCAGGAACAAGGAATTATTTTGGTTTGAAAATAAAGGTTGTCCGAAAATACGATAATCTGCATCAACAAAAATACAGAGTACAATTTGAAACACTTAGGGGTCGATTCCGATCTCGGCCGGAAACGCACCTAACAGTATTCGTCCGGAAAAAAACCAAGCCGAACGCGTGTTTCCCGACCGATTCGAACAGTTGTCCGAACGAGCAAGTACGATGCGCATAACAGCACAGATTCCGAGCGAGCCGTACTTACCCATTTCAGCTCCTGTTCCCCGCCCGAGCCGGATCCGTAAACGCCGAACCGAGTCGCACGGAAGCAAATATACAGCACCTTCCGGCCGGACTAGTACGATGCGCCTTCCGTACGCGCCGAACCCGTCGCTACATCCGGCACGTCAGAGCATCCGGGAGAGCTGTACATAAGCTCCGATTCGCGTTACAAGACGATCCACGGTGACGAGACGAACAAGCCAGCGACGAGTACGAGTCGAAGCCACGAGAAACCCGAACGAGGCGAACCAACCATGAATCCCATCGCGCAGGTCCTACCAATACTCTACATCTATTACCGGGACCGGTACGGATGCGTACGGCGTAGATGGTAAGTCAAACACCCACAACACAAACAAACGACACGTACCCGAAATATGTTACACACACATAGGGATGCAGAAATGACGTACAGTAGCAACAGCACAACCATAGGGGCGGGATGGCTATCACCAATGCCATACACACCCATAGGGTGATGGATGCCTACCAATACTACCATCCCCACTCAGGGGGGCCTGGATGCCTGTCACTACTACCATCCCCACTCAAAGGGGGATGGATGCCTACCACTACCACCACCCCTACTCATGGGGGCTGGATGCCTGCCACTACCACCATCCCTACTCATGGGGGCCTGGATGCCTGCCACTACCACCACCCCTCCTCAGGGGGGCCTGGATGCCTGTCACTACTACCATCCCCACTCATAGGGGGATGGATGCCTACCACTAACACCACCCCTACTCATGGGGGCCTGGATGCCTGCCACTACCACCACCCCTACTTAGGGGGCCTGGATGCCTGTCACTACTACCATCCCCACTCATAGGGGGATGGATGCCTACCACTAACACCACCCCTACTCATGGGGGCCTGGATGCCTGCCACTACCACCACCCCTACTCAGGGGGCCTGGATGCATGTCACTACTACCATCCCCACTCATAGGGGGATGGATGCCTCACCTCTAACACCACCCCTACTCATGGGGGCCTGGATGCCTGCCACTACCACCACCCCTACTCAGGGGGCCTGGATGCCTGCCACTACCACCACCCCTACTCAGGGGGCCTGGATGCCTGTCACTACTACCATCCCCACTCATAGGGGGATGGATGCCTACCACTACTACCATCCCCACTCAGGGGGCCTGGATGCCTGTCACTACTACCATCCCCACTCATAGGGGATGGATGCCTACCACTAACACCACCACTACTCATGGAGGCCTGGATGCCTGCCACTACCACCACCCCTACTCAGGGGGGCCTGGATGCCTGTCACTACTACCATCCCCACTCATAGGGGGATGGATGCCTACCACTAACACCACCCCCACCCATGAGGGCCTGGAAGCCTGTCACTACTACCATCCCCACTCATAGGGGGATGGATGCCTCCCACTACCACCACCCCCTACTCAGGGGGGCCTGGATGCCTGTCACTACTACCATCCCCACTCATAGGGGGATGAATGCCTACCTCTAACACCACCCCTACTCATGGGGGCCTGGATGCCTGCCACTACCACCACCCCTACTCAGGGGGACCTGGATGCCTGCCACTACCACCCCCCTACTCAGGGGGGCCTGGATGCCTGTCACTACTACCATCCCCACTCATAGGGGGATGGATGCCTACCACTACTACCATCCCCACTCAGGGGGGCCTGGATGCCTGTCACTACTACCATCCCCACTCATAGGGGGATGGATGCCTACCACTAACACCACCCCCACTCATGGGGGCCTGGATGCCTGTCACTACTACCATCCCCACTCATAGGGGGATGGATGCCCACCTCTAACACCACCCCTACTCATGGAGGCCTGGATGCCTGCCACTACCACCACCCCTACTCAGGGGGCCTGGATGCCTGTCACTACTACCATCCCCACTCATAGGGGGATGGATGCCTACCACTAACACCACCCCACTCATGGGGGCCTGGATGCCTACCACCCACACCACCCCTACTCATGGGACGGGTAATGCATGACACAACCAGCATACTCCAACATAAGGAATGTCAGCAAAATACATCCCCGCAACACCATGACAAGCGTGTGTAGTCTGAGTCAAATGCCTACAACACTGAACATGACATTGAACATACAATGTGACCCCCTATCACATGTGTCACACATAAATGTGTGTGGCCTCCACAATGCAAGCAGACCATGACCACTGTGGCAATGGGGTCTAACACCCCATCATCACAGTGACCAAAATGTAAGTGTGGGGTCCATACCTGAAGCACATTTTGAACATTGTGGCAATGGGGTCTAAAGCCCCATCACCACATTGACCAAAATGTAAGTGTGGGGTCCATACCTGAAGCACATTTTGAACATTGTGGCAATGGGGTCTAAAGCCCCATCACCACAGTGACCAAAATGTAAGTGTGGGGTCCATACCTGAAGCACATTTTGAACATTGTGGCAATGGGGTCTAAACCCCCATCATCACAGTGACCAAAATGTAAGTGTTGTCATGGGAAAAGCTGCAAATGCCAAACAGCATGGATGATTCCTGGTCACAGAACAACAGACACATCTGTGGCATAGTAGTGCTTGTGTCCCATAGCAACATAGATTGGGTGAGGCAAACAGTGCAGTGCAAATAAGACATACCTTTGGCCATGTGCAGACAAACATCACCCATGGGGGCTGACATTGTCAACATTCATCAATAACACAATGACAGAAGTGACCATCATAATGCAGACCCACATATCTGCACCAATGGACACACAAATGTAGATATCCTGTGGAGACTGTATATGTGAGGTGAACAAATACCATACCATGGCAGCAATGGGACATACAAACCATGACCATTGTGCTGACTGATGACCTAGGAGTCCCAGGGACAGCAGGGGAAAGCCACCAAACAACATACAGCCAATGGCACACTAAAGATATGCCAATGCAGTGGTGCAGATGCACAAACACAAACAGGCAGCCACACACTGCATATCAAACACAACAGGTGATGGGGGGGTGTGCCAGTGTCCCCAGGCAACCACACAACACATGAGGAGGCCTGAATCCCAATTACACAGATGTGTATACAGTGCCACACAAAAGTAACTCATGGATCGGATTCCCCTATGTGGGCAATCAGGCATTGTTAGATGAGAGGGAGCCCAAATTACACATGTCACACAAGCTTGTAGGAACAGCAACTAACACAGCAAGAGACAGACCCACCACAGCACTACCCCCAGGGACCCCACATTGTGGTGACCCTGGCCTGCATGATAATCCCACTGTGATGACAAAGCTAGATGTCGTTCACACTGTGAACCACAGTCATGTGTCCTGAGCAACAAACTACCATCACACCTACACAAGCACAAATCAATCTGCACGGCCTGTCAGCCAAGGCCAACATGGAGGTAGGGGTCTAGCTGTGCTACAACTCTCATTTGCACACACTCAACACCACACACCTTGATCTCCACCAATGTGCAGCAGTGAAGCTCACATGGATTGGTGACATTGCACATGCACCCATGACAATACCAGGGGTGGTGGTGGGAACTAAGGTGCAGAAACCCATCACACATGGCCAGTCAACAAGACTCGTGAATGTCTGACACACTGCACAGTACGCTGTACATGGGCATGACATCAAATCCACACCAATCAATGGGATCCTGGCCACAGTTACACCAATGAAGAAGCCAAGGTCACCCACAAAGAACACACATAGACAACTTCCAACATTGCAGCTTTGACCCTGAGGAGTGGCAGCAGTCACACACACAACGTGTCACAATCACTGAAAGCTAACACAAACTGTAAATTACATGACTTGTGTAACCAACAAGTGCCAAGGGGAATCCTGACTGTGTCTCATCTGCGTTTGCCCACAAACTCAGCCCTGACAGCAAACACACCTATGGATGACACCCTGATGAACAGTAATGTGCCATGCACCCACATCCCAGAGAACCCAGGGTGAAGATTTGGGGGGAACATAGGTCAACTCAGCAAGCATCACAAACAGGAACATCACTAGGGATCCAAGCCTGCGTAGCAAAATGGAAGTGAACACACACAGACATGCTCACACAACACACACCTTGGGCTCAGGCAATGTCACAGAATTACACACTGCCATGAGGGGACTCCACTCCTGTGTAAGGAAAGCTGTGCCATACGTTGTCTCTGCAGGGCTCTATCATGTCAGCAGAACACTTGGTCACTCAGTCAACAATTTGCACAAAATGAAGGCTCTCGTCACATCAGCCTGGTCATGGGAGTGTCACCGAAATCATCTGCACAGATCCAACACACATGTATAGCAAGTTGCACTGATAACACAGATGATTCCTTCCCCATTGATGCCCAATCTTGCATGACCAGTAGAGATGGTCACACAGTCAGGGAAATAGACAAATTGAACAATGGCAAGCACAACTGATGTGCAGGGGTGTAAGCCACAGATGTGATATTGCAAATAAATGTAGGAAATCCCATTGGCAAATATTGAAAACATGACACCCTCATATTGCTGCAAAGGATGACATGGCTACACACCAGGATAGGACACATTCCCCCTGGACCACATGGGGTCCTGCACATTAACACTTCATTTTCCTGATATCAAAAATCACCATCACTGCAGCAAGGGCATGGTTAGCATCATCAACATCATGTACATCTGAAGCAAAACCACTAGAGAACAGAAAGTAGCTTTATTCAGCATATGTGTGTAAAATAGAAAGTCCTGAAAAAAGACAAAGGCCAGTCCATCACTAAAGTCCGAACAGGGTGACAGTGGCAGATGTCACCCTTTGCTTGCCTGCACTGCTATGGACCAGGGACATTCCCCTCGGAGGGGCATACGGGGGGCAGGCCAGGCACCGCAGGGACAGGATCAGGGCTCACCAGAAGGAGGCAGGGAATGGGTGGCTGGTGCTGGAGAGTCACTGACAACTGCAGTGGAGGTGTCTGACATGGTGTGTGCCGGCACAACTGGGGGCATGAGTCAGATGGTGTGGGTGCCGGCACGACTGCAGTGGGCTGGCCAGATGGAGTGGACAGGTTCCCCACTGCAGTGCCCAAGTTAGACGGGGTGGTAGTGGACTCCACTGCAGTGCCTATCTCCAGGGGAGTAGAATGGGGTTCAGGTAAGGTGGGCAGGACAGAGGGGGAGGACACGGTCTCCACACCAGTGGCACAAACATGTGCAGCGGGGGGTGTGGGGCTGGAAGAGCAAGTGGTAGGGGGAGAAGGCCGGATCATTTTGGGGATGGTGTATCTGTGGGTGGGGGAACCTGGGGCAGGGTGTGGTGGGCAAACCTGTGTTGTGGGGGCCTGAGGGATGGAGGAAGGAGACTGTGTGGTTGAGCTGCAGGGCGGTGGCGGGGTCTTGCTCTTCCGGGCCCGGGGGACTTGCGGGTGGGGGCCTCAGTTTGTCTGTGCCTGGGGGAGGGTGTCCGGGGGTGAGGGCACTCCCCCTGTGTGGGTGGACTTCCTCTTCCCCCTGTATGCTGGATAAGCTGGATCGGAGGGGAAGAGGCCGAGGTCACAGAGGAAGAGCTGCTTTTTAGGTGGGGTTGCAGGTGAGGCAAGGGAAGGGTTGTTGGAGGGAGAGGATTTGGAGGACTGCGGAGTGACTGTGGATGCCTGTGTGTGTGTCTGTTCCCCATCCCCTGTGGGTGTGGTATCAGTCCCCTGAGGATGCTTGCGTGCACGTTTTGCCTTTGTTTTGGGTGTTTCTGTGCTGCTCGTGTCTGTGTGTTTGGGTGATTGTGCAGGTGTGCATGTGCTTGGGACAGGTAGGGTGCCAGGAAGTGTGGATGGGGCAGAGGTAGGAGGGGTGAGGGACTGTTGGAGGAGGGACACTGCTGCCGTCAGGGAGGAGTCCATGGACTTATTGCTCCTCTGTAGGGCAGACATGCCCGATGAGATGCCCTGCATGAACGACACCATCTGTGTCAACAGAGTGGTGTGTGCATGGAGGACACTCAGCATTGCTGTCTGCCCTACATGGAGCTGGTGAAGTAAGTACACAGACTCCTCACTCAGGGCAGCAGGGGACACAGGGGCAGGGGGTGCGGTGCCTGGCACGAAGGAGACATGCTCCCGAACACGGGAGCCTCCGCGGACCTCTGGAATGGGAGCCAATGGGAGGGCGGTGGTGGTGGTGGTGGGGCCAGCCACACTAGCTGGGGTGTGGTGGCTGCTGACACCCGCCTCCACAAGGGAGTCATCCTCCGAGCTGCTGTGGTCCTCAGCTGAGGTGGATGGTGCTGAGGACTCCTCGGTGTGGCTCCCCTCGCCCTCCATGCCACTGGGTCCCTCCGACCACTCATCGGCTGCTGACCCAGTCTGGCTCTGCAGCTCCTCCTGGTCCGTGGAGCTGTCCCCTCCTGTGGCCGTGGATGTATCTGCAAACAATTAGGGAAACAGACAAACATCAGTCACCTGCACTGACCGCACACACCACAGTAAGTACAGCACATTACAGAGCTAGCCCTGGCATCCTTAGTTGAACATTGCCAAAAGTGCTCACACAGATTAGGAGAAGCCAATTGTCAGTCTGATGGTCAACCATGGGACTCACACCCCTCCTGGCCTTGCACCCATCTGTCTGGTGCCTGTCAGATGGCAATACCCCAGTGTGGACACATGCACCACCTATACAGTTGTTGGACATTGCAGAGAACACGGTGAAGTATGTGAACATGCACACATCACTTCTCTTGCCACTGAGTCAGTACAGGTGTCAAGATAAAGGGATGGCCAGAGTCTAATTTGAAATGCATGTGATGCATACCAGCACCAGACACCATGATGCACCCATGTCCGGATAGTCAATGCCACAATGGGGTGCATGTTGCACATGTCACTCCCCTGCTGGATCACTCTTAGGAAGTTTAATGCCATGGCACAGGCATGCCTGCAAAGTCATACATCACTGTCTCCAGTCACATGGGCAGGGCAGCCAGCCAACAACAGTCTGCACTGTGTCACAATCCTAGGTCATGGGGAATGCAAGTTCTGTAGCTGACAAGTGCACATGTCCATCCCCCACAAACCACATCATCTGAACTCTTATTTGTCCACGTCATACCAATTGGACATATGGGAGACATGAAACACAACTCTATGAACCTGAGCACCTCACAGTCTGCTGTGAATGAAAAACAGCTGCCTGAACTTCACAGTCGCATACACCAGTCTGCACAGTCAAGTGATCAAACACCTATATGTCACACAAGTATCGTCTCTCATGGTCACATCTCAGATGGCATGCTGAGCCCTAACCGATAAACACCCAGTAGTCCTGACAACGAAGCCACAGCACAATGACACAGAGGCAGACACCTGAGGGAACATTTCACTGAGCACAACGTGTCAGCTGATACACGGGAGTGAGAGTACAGAGTGTGTTGTATGCCCTGGAGTAGGCATGACTGTCCTGCTCCACGTGAAAGAGGGATGAGCCCTGGACAATAGGCAGGTGGCTAAGCATGTGTGACACACTTGATATACATACTCCTGAAGCCCAAACATTGTTCCCACCCGCAGCATGGGGGTGTGCCAAATACCCCAGGCACATGTGGTGAGTCAGATCAGCAATTGGACCACATATCAAAGTTACACGCAGATTACATGTCAGAACTCAGGCATTGTGTAAGCAATTGACCCACCCATGAAGCCCACCACAAAGTTACGGGAACAAATGCTGTCCCCCACCTTGAGCTAAGCAAAATGCAAGGACACAGTACCCAAGTGACACAATTTCCTGACTGTAAGGGCCACACCTGGGTATCAGATGAGGAGTGGGCATGTCACAATTGAGGGACATGGGTCCTGGACCACAAGACTGATGTACTGTGGAAGTTTAACCAGGCCAGAGGAGGGCACATAGCATGTCAGACAAAGTTCACAGTGCAGTCATGGACTCACCCCCTCCTTGCTGCTGTCTGGCCTTCAGCTGCCCATCCAGGTCAGGGAAGACCACCGCCAGGATCCTGAGCATGTGGGGGGTCAGGGTCCGGTGTCCGCCCCTCCTGCGAGGAGGCGACAGCTTCAGCTGGACCCTTGCGATCCTCCGGGTCCAGCCCCGAAGGTCCTGCCACTTCTTCTGGCAGTTGCGGATCCGGCACTTGTAGTCCCCCACGGATCTTACTGCCCGGGCGATGGTCAGCCAGATTTCCTGCTTCTGGTGGGCATCAACCTGTGAGGATGACAAAGTGAAAAGGCCATTACTACACATGCAACATATCCGTGCATCACACAGTTGGATATACATGTCTCAATCACAGGGGCATATGATCTACACAGGCAGTGCAACGATGGCTATGAACAGTTTGCCAGCAGTTACTACATGGTAGCATTTCCTGGGAAGTAAAACCTTGTTGGAATGCACTGTTACTGCACTATACCTGTTCAGTGCATGTGACTACACACTTTGGGGGTGAGAACTACTCAGTGAGCATGCTAGCCAGTGGTGTGCACACTGTAAGTCTTGCTAGTCAGACAACATGCACATTTAGTAAGGCAGTGGACAGCACACTCACCTGCTACCCTGGTTTCCCATACAGCTTGCTGTACTGTGAAAGGAGGCTGTCCAGCAGTGCCTGGTTCTCCTCAGTGCTGAAGGCTGGGGCTCTCTCCACAGTACGTGCCATTGCAGTAGCCAGAGGATGCAGAGACAGCAGCAGTGTTGGTGGCAGATGTCGTCCTGGAGCATGTAGTGCAGGCAAGTGAGCTCTCAGGGGAACAGCCAGCATTATATGTGTGCTGCAGAGGCAGATACTGTCCCATGTGTCCAAAGTGATAGGTCCAAGTCGTTTGCATCTTCTGAATCTGTCCAATCCATGGAATTGCACCACTTATACACGCCCACAGCATCCTTCAAAAGTTCAACTTCATGACACCCATGAATTTGCAACATTGTTGTGGCTGGCCAACTGAATTCACTGCATCAGACTCGTTAAAGCTTCGAAAACGCATCCGTTGCCATGCCAGGCCCTAGCCAATTCGTGCGCACCGATCGGTCCATTGCTGTACAACGCGTACCCGCTCACATCATATGCAATGGCCAATGCGTGCGCACCGATCGGTCCATTGCTGTACAACGCGTACCCGCCACATCATATGCAATGGCCAATGCGTGCGCGCGCCGATCGGTCCATTGCTGTACAACGCGTACCCGCCTCATCATATGCAATGGCCAATGCGTGCGCGCCGATCGGTCCATTGCTGTATACCGCGTACCCGCTCACATCATATGCAATGGCCAATGCGTGCACACGGATCGGTCCATTGCTGTACAACGCGTACCCGCTCACATCATATGCAATGGCCAATGCGTGCGCACCGATCGGTCCATTGCTGTACAACGCTGCACTCGCCACATCATATGCAATGGCCAATGCGTGCGCACCGATCGGTCCATTGCTGTACAACGCGCACTCGCCACATCATATGCAATGGACAATGCGTGCGCACCGATCGGTCCATTGCTGTACAAAGCGCACTCGCCACATCATATGCAATGGCCAATGCGTGCGCACCGATCGGTCCATTGCTGTACAACGCGTACCCGCCACATCATATGCAATGGCCAATGCGTGCGCACCGATCGGTCCATTGCTGTACAACGCTGCACCGGCCACATCATATGCAATGTCCAATGCGTGCGCACCGATCGGTCCATTGCTGTACAACGCGTACCCGCCACATCATATGCAATGGCCAATGCGCGGCGCACCGATCGGTCCATTGCTGTACAACGCATACCCGCTCACATCATATGCAATGGCCAATGCGTGCGCACCGATCGGTCCATTCCTGTACAACGCGTACCCGCTCACATCATATGCAATGGCCAATGCGTGCGCACCGATCGGTCCATTGGAGTACAACGCGTACCCGCTCACATCATATGCAATGGCCAATGCGTGCACACGGATCGGTCCATTGCTGTACAACGCTTCCCTGTACAAGTCACTCGCATATGTCACCATGCTTGTCACTGGTGAACGTATGCCAGCCACATTTACCTACAACACCACAGCCTGTCCACACTGTATCCTAAGGCATGTAAGGCTGCATTACCTTTTCTGTGTATGGGGGTCAACATGTGGTTTTTTGGTGGCACTTGGGGGCAGCCACTCCCAGGCTGTGCACGTGTTCATGGGGACAGAATCCTTTGTGTGTTGTGCACATGACCACTGTGATGTGCAACTGTTCATTTCAGTGCATGTGGCATGGTCACATTTCCAGGTTGTGTATGTGTATGTCATGTCACATACACCCTGAGTCCCATGTGGGAAGGTATGTACGTCACAGGGTGACCCATTGCCACAATAGTGATGGCCCTCCACAGTCTGTGTGCATGTTGTGTTTACAATGTCTCTGATTCCATGTGCACAATGGGAGACAGTCTCCACATCCACGTTGTTTGTGCATGGACTTTGATGTTGTGCGTGTGTGTGTGTCACAGACGTCCATGTCTGTCCTGCAGAGGCAACAGGGACCACTACCTGTGGGGGTCATGGTTGTTTTGTTGTGGTGTATTCATGATACGCCATGTCATGCCAGTGTCCATGTGGCAATACAGGGTCCCGGGGAATCTACCTGTCAATGAGCTGTGATGCCTGGGGCACATCTGTCCTCACATGTCACTGTGGTGTGTGTTTGGAACGTGACAGCAGTACATGTGTACTGTGACACAGCCTAATGATATCCCATAGCACAACCTTGAACTTGTTGTCAACACATGTTGAACTGTGATGTTAGATGTTGGCCATGTAGGTGCCATACATGTCCTTACAGAACGGCACACACATCAGGTACTTGTGCCTCGAAATGATGTATCATGTGATATTGAGTATGGTCTATGCCACATATGTGGGGTGACTGACAATCTTTCTTTCTTCACCTATGCACTGCAGGGCACCAGCTGTCCATAGACCATTCCCTAACCTTGCAACGGTGGTTGAACGTGACTGCATCCGACGGTACCGCTTCAGCAGGCCGCTGATTGAGGAATTGGCGGTGCGGTTGGCCCCACATTTGGAACCTGGCCGGCCATACCCTACAGCGCTGACCCCCAAGGTGAAGGTGATGGCAGCCCTACACTTCTTTGCCACCGGTACCTTTCAACACACTGTGGCGTCTGCTGGTGGGATGTCACAGACCATGTTCAGCCGTGTGCTACGCGATGTTTTGGAGGCAATGTTGAGATACCTGAACCAGTACATCTATTTCCCTAAACGTCAACAACTCACTGACGTCAAGAGTGACTTCTATGCCCTGGGGAGGATGCCGCATGTCATTGGCTCCATTGATGGGACACATGTGGCTTTGGTACCACCACAGGCACATGAGCAGGCATACAGGAACAGGAAACATTACCATTCGGTCAATGCTCTGGTGGTATGTCTTGAAGATATGAGCATCTCACATGTGTGTGCCCGTTTCCCCTGTTCTGCACACGATGCCTACGTGATGAGGAGTAGTCACATCCCGAGGATGATGTCACAGATGCAGAACCAGCGTGCCTGGCTTGTCGGTGTGTACTGACTTTGTACCATTGTGTGTGTTCTGCAATGTTGTATTCCACCCTCTTTTCCAACTCAGCTAATGTGCAATTGTCTGTATGTAGGTGACTCGGGATACCCCAACATGCTGTGGTTGCTGACACCCCTCAGGAACCCTGTGACACCAGCCCAGATGCGCTACAATGAGGCACATGGTCGGACCAGGAGAGAGATCGAGCGGACATTTGGTCTCCTGAAGAGCCGCTTCCGCTGCCTAGACAAGACAGGAGGGGCCCTCCCATATGCCCCAGCAAAGGTGTGCAAGATTGTCATTGTCTGCTGCATGCTACACAACCTGGCAGTGCGGAAGGAGTTGCCTCTCATCCTGGATGACGATGACCAACATCCACCACCTGTGGAGGATCCTGGCCTGGGCCACGATGCCAGTGATGATGATGATGTTGAGGGTGATGTCCGCACACAGCTCATCACCAACTTCTTCAGCTGAATGTGAGTATCCAGAGATGTCATGTCAATGATGTGAGTTTACGTAATATGTGTTGGTGGTGCTCTGTTGCTGTTTGAGTGTGGCCATGTGCTACTTGACTGGAAGCGTGCAGCGATGTGTCCTTACAGGTAGTCTGTACTCCCCAACAGTGTTGACATGCTAACTTGGTTTTCTGTAAGTATCTTGTGACATGTATTGGGCATGAGTATTGCAGTTCTGTCCTGTCCTTCAGTGCTTTTGACTGTGTGTCATGTGTGTCCTTCACAGGGTACTTTCAGAGTTGTTTGGTCAACTGTAATCCCCCGACACCATGATTCAACTTCCAGGGTGGAATCAGTCGTTTCCCTACAGGTGATGTGCCACACACCCCTGGACTTTATTTCTTCTACACTTGTTGAGTGTGTGGCCACTGCCACGTAGGATTACCTTGCATCTGTAGTGGAAACAACATGTTGCAAATGTGTAATAAACCTGTGCTTCACTTTGGTATGTGCGTTGTCTGTGGTCACACATCTGACTGACATGTGCTTACTGCACCTGTGGGCTAGTTAACACAGACTGTGAATAGGTGTGGTGTCTGTGCATTCCACTGTATTTCCTGGCAACATCAGTGTAGGCGATGAGTCAGATGGCCCTGGTGTGTATGTGTTGTGTAGTCCTAGTGGTGTGTCTCCCTCATATGTGTCACGTCGCCATGACTCACATGACGGTGTTGAACTTGCTGTAGCAGTTAGCATGCACAGTGTCATTTAGCAGATGATCATCTCCATGACAGAAACCACGTTGGAATCACAACAGAGGCAAGTATGGTGTATTAGTGAGTTTATTTCCATACATGTGTGAGGATAGTGCACAGGATGGTGGGTGCTGTACATTGGGATTGGAATCCAAAGTTCCCAGATGAGTTGGAAGTCTTGGTGGCAGAAATGTCCTGAGTAAAGTCCACAGTCATCTGATACATTGGGCCAACTTAAGCTCCCCATGTCATGTGGGAGAGTTGGGTTGCATTCGACAGGGTGAACAGTTTGCACACAAAGGAGAATTTCCAGAACAGGTGTTGGGTTCCTGTGGGATGTACATGGCCATCGGCCTCTCAGTTTTCCTTCCTCGGACGACCCCTCTTCTTTCGGGGGGGACCCTCAAGTGCAGGCTGCTGCGGTGCAGAGGACTCTCCGCCAGAGTCATCCTCCCTCCCTGTGGCAGTTGCAGTTGTTGCAGCACCAGATGTTGTGGGCACACAGGGAGGTGTGGCCATGTTGGTGCTAATCTGGCGGAGACATGTCAATATGTCCCTATGCACCGCTGTCAGTTCTTGCAATGTGTCCCACTTGGACTCCATGCGAGACATGTGTGTCTCCACACGGGAGATGTGTGAGTCCAAGCGGGCATGATGGGCAGCCTGCTGCTGTTGAATGTCCTTGAGGATCCCCACTACCTGGCTGACCTCTCCGGTGCTATTCTGGTACGCATCAGCAATGCGTACCAGTTGTGGGTCATCATGCAGTCCAGACCCCTCTGCAAACAGCGACCTCTGCCTACCACCCCTCCCACCACCCCTGGCGACACGTGCGGGACCTGCGGTGGCACGCACAGGTGACCCTAGGCCCCCTTGGGGGTTGTTACTGGGGTTGTTGTCCGTTGCTCCACGGTGGGCCGGGGTCCCTGTGCTGTTGTCATTGGTGGTCCTTGGTCTGTCCGTATCGGCGGGGGTGGTCTGTGTGTTGGCAGTTGTTGGAGGAGTGGGTGCAGGGGGTGCAGATGTTGGTCCTGCTGGTGCTGCATGATGACTCACACCGGAGGGGCCAGGTAGGTCTTCGCCATTCGAGGAGGGCAGAGGCTGTTCCACACTAGTGAGCTCAGTGTCCCCCGGAGCCTGGGACAGGGACTCCTCATCGTCTGCTGCTGTGTCCCCATCATCACCTGTTTTTGGAAGAGACACACAATGTATGTTATGTTTCTACAGGCATCAATGGTTCACACACCTGACAGTTGTGACTGTACCTCGGGATGCGGGCCTGTACATTGCATTGTCCTAAGTTGTCACAGTCAGAGGTTGATATTGGTGTAGCATATTGTCCTGCCAACCTGAAGCTTTTCAATGTGAATGTTGAGGTGTGTGCATGGCCAGCATTGGTGGCATTTGGTGGACATCTGGCCCTCCTTCTCCCCCCAGCCCAGTTATCCCACCATGAAGCATGCCACCCTTGCAGTGTGTGCAGGTTGACTCTCAGGATGTCAGTCAGTGGTGTCCTGCTGTTGGTTGGTGCATGTGCAGGTGCATGTGCTGGTTGGTGCAAGGGGCTTGTGCTCCCCACAGCAGTACCCAGTGTCAGCCATCTTGTCAGTTATTTTCTACTCCCTGTGATGTGAGCATGGTTCAGAGTGGTGTTGATGGGCCAATTGGGAGGGTGACCAATATCTGTGACTACAACTCCCATCATGCTATTGCCTACACCACCCTTCCCAGCATGCCCATACTTCCTTCCTTTTGAGTCGACTTCACTGTGTGTGAGTGTGACAACAATGGCAAGATGGCTGACAGTGGTGTCCTGCTGTTGGTTGGTGCACAGTTCCCAGCAGGGCCTTGTGCTCCCCACAGCAGTACCCAGTGTCAGCCATCTTGTCAGTTCTTTTTCACTCCCTGTGATGTGAGCATGGTTCAGAGTGGTGTTGATGGGCCAATTGTGAGGGTGACCAATATCTGTGACTACAACTCCCATCATGCTATTGCCTACACCCCCTTCCCAGCATGCCCATACTTCCTTCCTTTTGAGTCGACTTCACTGTGTGTGAGTGTGACAGCAATGGCAAGATGGCTGACAGTGTGGTCCTGTTGTTTGTTGGTGCCCAGTTCCCAGCAGGGCCTTGTGCTCCCCACAGCTGTGGCCAGTGTCAGACATCTTTGAAGTGGCTTTTCACTCCCTGTGAGGTGTGCATGCTTCAGTGTGAGCTTGCTGGGCCATGCGGGTGGGGGATGTTGAGCTGTGACTACCACTCCCATCATGCTATTGCCTACACCCCCCTTCCCAACATGCCCATTCTTCCTTCCTTTTGAGTCGACTTCACTGTGTGTGAGTGTGACAGCAATGGCAAGATGGCTGACAGTGGTGTCCTGCTGTTGGTTGGTGCACAGTTCCCAGCAGGGCCTTGTGCTCCCCACAGCAGTACCCAGTGTCAGCCATCTTGTCATTTCTTTTCCACTCCCTGTGATGTGAGCATGGTTCAGAGTGGTGTTGATGGGCCAATTGTGAGGGTGACCAAGATCTGTGACTACAACTCCCATCATGCTATTGCCTACACCCCCCTTCCCAGCATGCCCATACTTCCTTCCTTTTGACTCTGCTTCCCTGTGGGGTAGTGTGCCTGTGCTGACAGGATGGCTGACAGTGTTGTCCTGGCGTTTGTTTGGCTACAAGTCCCAAGAGTGTCCCTGTGCTTCACACAGCATAACCCAGGGTGGTGGTTCTTTGTGGGATATTTAATTAGAGTGTGAGGCATTGCATTCTCCCAGGTGGGTTATGTGGAGTTTGTGTTAAGGGGTGTGTAAGAAAAGCTGCTTGTAACTATGGTCAGAGCTGTCAGTCCTCCTTCCCACCCAGCCAGATATCCCACCATGGAACGTGCTTCCATTGCAGGGAGTGCAAGTTGGCTTTCAGGATGTCAGTCAGTGGTGTCCTGCTGTTGGTTGGTGCACAGTTCCCAGCAGGGGCTTGTGCCCCCCACAGCAGTACCCAGTGTCAGCCATCTTGCTTTTCCACTCCCTGTGATGTGAGCATGGTTCAGAGTGGTGTTGATGGGCCAATTGTGAGGGTGACCAATATCTGTGACTACAACTCCCATCATGCTATTGGCTACACTGACTTCACCAGCATACACAGAATTCCTTCCTTTCAGTGAGCTTCCCTGTGAGGTGGTGTTCTAATGGTGGCAAAATATCTGACTGTGTTTGTTGGTTATATTTGTGCCACTGCCTTGCTGTATTTGTTGTTAGTTTTGTACATGTCATGACACAGTTAGATATCACTATGAGATGGCATGTATTGTGTTTATCTAACTAACAGACACATCTTGGGGTGATTATCTTTTGGTTGCTGTGGATTTGCTAAGGGTGCATGGTTTGACTATCCCCTTGACAGTGATGTGTGTGTATTGTCACACAATTTTGTGTATATTTGTTGTGTACTCACCAGGCTCTGGGATGTTTGATAGTCCATATACGCTCACTGGTGGTAGGATGGCCCACACCTTCTCCTCCCAGGGCCTGAGGTACAGTGGTTTGGCAGGAGGGCCACTGCCGGTGCGCTGACTCAAGATGTAATCCTTCTTTAGTAGGTCCTTGACCCTCCTGCGCACATCATACCACCTGTTCTGGATGTCTTCCTTTGTGCGCAAACATGGTGATTGTGCATTCACCCTGTCGACGATCCTCTCCCACATCTTGGTTTTTTGCGACATGGGGGTCTGTTGGACCAATGTACCAAACAACTGTGGCTCTACCCTGAGGATCTCATCTACCAGGACTTCCAATTCACTGTCTAGGAACTTTGGATTCTTCTTTGGGGGCATGGTGATGGGTGGTGGTGGTGATTGATGTGTGTGTGTGTGTGCAAGTGAGGGTGTGTGAGTGTAGGTTTTGCTGGGTGTACGTGAGGGTGCTATTTGTTGAGGTGCTAATGGTGTGTGGCTTGTGTGATGGATGAGCTGTGAGTGTGTCTGTGGTTGCTGTCTGATGGTGTTCTGTGCTGGCAGGTCAGTTGAATTTGCAAAGGATCATGGTAGGGATTTGTGGCCTTTATATGGGTGGAGTTGTGGGTGTGTCTTTATTCCATGTTTTCCCCCCCCACTATTTATTGGCTTTGTAATTGCTTGTTTGGCCCTTTTTTTTGTATTTTTTCCTTTGTATTTTTTGTGCATGTAGGAGACGTTCTTCTGACCGAGTAGGACGCTGCAGTTGTCTCGTGCGAGCTTCTCCGAGTCGTTCACGCTGTGTTTCTGCTAGGTTTCATGTGCGGCGTACGCGTCGGTCGCAGGGTATTGGGTTGCTTCGGCTGGGTTTTGTATGCGTGTCGGTCGTACGGCTTGGGCTCCGTGCGACTCGGTCTGGTTTTCCACGCATTGCATCGTACTGCGCGGGTCGGAGTTCGCGGGTACGTTTCGGTCGGGTTTATTCCTGGTGTGTGTCGGTCGGTTCGATTCGCGTGGTTTCCCGGCCGGATAGCTGGTTTCCGTGCGGTTCGGTCGTTCGGCTTGTGTTCCGTACGAGTCGGTCGTGATTCACATGCATTTTATCGTACTACGCTGGTCGGGCAGCGCCGGTATGTGTCGGTCGGACTATATTCCCGTACTGAGTCGGTCGGTATGTTTTCCGGCCCGAATCGGAATCGGCCCCCAAATGTCATGACCTTCAGATTAATAATGATCTTAAAATACCATTGTGTTAACAATTTCATTTGACCAGATTTTATATTCACTATATACTGAACTGAACTACCTATGGCTATTTTTTTTAGGGCAAACCACCTTAGGAAACATTTTCCTTGAAGTAGAGAGAAACCTAGTAGAAAGACGATGAGATCTGATGACACAAAAGAAAGAAAACTTTGCCTTAAGTGTAACCCTGGGCATAATACTTCGCTACGCTCACGGAGCATGCAAAGTTTGTGCTACTACGCACTACGCAAATTGCACGTAGCAGAGTGAAAAACTGTACTAATTGACGTAGCGTAGCAGCATTATAATAAACACCTACAAATGCTTTGATAAAGCAATTTTCTATGCTAAAATGCATATAACCAATTCACAAAAGTGAACTTTGACAACAAAACATCAAGCAATGAGAGAGGTGAGGATTTTGGGGTCCCCCCTAACCTAGGGGGAGGACCAATCAGGTGCCTTGAACACAAAAAGCATATCATGTGAACGATTCAGTGGTGGTCCCTTCCTCCTAGGACCACCCCAAGCACAGTTATGGGCAAAAATACAATCCCAACCAAAGGCCCTGCAAAGCATTATGGGACGAGATTAGCAGTGGGCAGTGAATATTATAGTGTTCAATATCAAAATAATTCTACAAAGAGCTGCAGTTCAACTAGTCGTTACTAGATGTCCCTCACGAGTCAAATGCAAAAGCATTGAAATTATTAATACATCAAGCTGCAGTTCCACTAGTCGTTACTAGATGTCCTCACGAGTCAAATGCAAAAGCATTGAAACCCTTTCATGAAGCTTTTGCATTTGACTCGTGAGGGACATCTAGTAATGACTAGTGGAACTGCAGCTCTTTGTAGAATTATTTTGATATTGGATACTATAATATTCACTGCCCACTGCTAATCTCGTCCCATAATGCTTTGCAGGGCCTTTGGTTGGGATTGTATTTTTGCCAATAACTGTGCTTGGGGTGGTCCTAAGAGGATGGGACCACCACTGAATCGTTCAAAGATGTGCTTTTTGTTTTCAAGGCATCTGCTTGGTTCTCTCCCTAGGTTAGGGAGGATCCCAAAATCATCACCTCTCTCACTGCTTGCTAATTTATTGTTTTCACTTTTGTGAAATGACTATATGCATTTTTAGAATATAAAGACAGAGATATTTATTTTAACTTGCACTGTGCAAGATGCCTTTGGCAATTATTGTACAGTGCAGTCTAAACGTGTAGTTCAAAATGTACTTCACGTAGCTACTTGAAGTGCTACTACGCAAACTACACCCAGGCTTACTTAAGTGTTTGAACTACAACAGTTTTTTTAAAGCATCACTGTTATCCATCCTCACTCAGCTGTACAATTGTCATTGGAAGATTGTTAGAAATTGGGTTGTTGGTTGACTGGGGTGGGAGCCCTGGTTAAGCAACAGCCACCATCCCTTGCAGGCTGAACCACAAAAAGTCAGTAAATTTATCTTTGCTTAACCCTGGGTAGTTTGGCACAAAAAGCAGTCAGGCTAAACTTAGAGGCAATGTATAAAGGATTTATGCAGCACACAAACAGTAATAAAGTGAAACCAGAACACAAGAAAAATCTCAAACCAATTTAGAAACAAAAAGTACATTTTAATAATTTTTTTGCCAACAAAATGACACAAATCCAAACGGTGGAACTGAAGTTATGAATTTTTAAAGCTTTTAGTAAAAACTAGGGCCTAAAAGATTTAAGCACCAACTGCGAACATCTAGTCGTGCAAGACGGGTCAAAGACCAAAGAAAATTCCGTCTGCGATGGAGCGTCGTTCAGATACAGGAAGAGGATTGGGCCCACTCAGAGCTTACCTTCGGACTTAGAAGAATTCTTGAGAAAACCTTTTGGAGACAATAACGTTCAACGGGGCAAGGCTGCAGGAGGTGTCCGAAGAGGGAGTGTCATCGGCGGATAGCTTAGGGTCAAAGCCACTTTGAAGATTTCTACGTTTGGACTTAATATCTAAAATGGAAGTCAAAAATCTCCAGCGGGACGAGGCAGAGGGCTGTAGCCAAAGACGGTTTGATGAGGTCAGATACCCCTTTGGTGAAGTACAGCTAAAAGGGATTTGCTGCTGCGGAGAAGAATGTAGCCAGAGAAGCCACATAGTACCTGCAGTGGTACCTACTTATTTGGAGTTGTTTTTCCAACTTCCATCTGGAGATAAAAGTGCTCTCTAGGGTCCGGCAGAGGTGCAGCGCTCAGTCATGCTAGAGGTTTTTGAGTATGATCGCATAGTCACACCTACCCTCGTCCTCTGCTGGCCCCGAATGTGGTGAAGTAGGTACCACTGTAAGGGCACCTTTTGCTATATTTGTGGGGTAGGAAGATTCACTAAACGATTCCTGTCCTGACGAAGCGCCACGAATCCTCCTGACCACTAGCAGCACGAAACATGTTGACCAACTAGAGTTGTACCCCAATGAGGCAACTCACATCTAGCCTACCAAGAGACTTTATGACCCTACTGGTAGCATCTACCTAGAAAGGTTTTTAAATCTGACAGGACGGTCCAGTTATTAAAAGTAGTTTGGGGCCTCCCTGATCATTTTTAACTCACATTATCACACATGAAAAACCACCCCACCTAGACTCTATCTTGTTCTGCTGACTACCACCTTACATATGCCCCTATCTTAGATAACCTGTCGGCACTCTAGCTTTCTCTTTAGGAACAGAGGCCCTTATTTTTGATTGTGTTATAAACCAAGGAGCACAGGCTCTAGACCTCTTATCTAGCTCTGAGTCCCTCCTTTTTCCTTCCCTGAGGGAATCTTTTGATACACATATATATATTTCCATACTAGTTGCCCAAAGACGAAGCCGCACTCCGCTGCAGGTAAGTAACAACTTTATTAATGAACATGCGTCTTCCCATCCTGCTTTAGTCTCGCGGCCTGACGCGTTTCGAAGTCCTTTTCACTTCTCATCAGAGGCCATGTCAGAACCCCTTGCATGCTGGTACATCTTCCCTCTGCGTGTGCTATCAATTTATTGGCTACCGGTGCGCCATATTTGAGTTATTCGCCATTCTCCAAGCACGCTTCTGACATGGCCTCTGATGAGAAGTGAAAAGGACTTCGAAACGCGTCTTTGGGCAACTAGTATGGAAACACATATATATATATACATATACAGATACGTATATATGTATGTATACATGTATGTATATGTGTATGTATATATATATATATATATATGTATATATATATATATATGTTACCTACGGGCGGTCGCCAGTAGCTAGTTATAGTTAGGACAATGTTTCAATAGGAAAAGCGTTTTTTGACTTGCCTATATCTTTGGTGCTGGTTGGTGACCCTTTACGAAATTTTCCCCAAAAAGTGCCCCGCTAATTCTTGTTGTGCATGGAAAGGTTCGGGGCGATCCGTCAGGAGGGGGCCGAGAAAAGGGGGGAGGGGTCAAAATACATGCATTTCCCATGTTAATTCCCATAGGAATTTTAGACACCACTACAGCCCTAACAACTGAACGGAATTTCACCAAATTTGGCAGAAAAGTAGATGTTGGTCCAGAAAGCGACCTTTTTGTGAATTGGTGTAAATCCATTCAGTAGTTTTGGAGTATTAAAATGTGTATATATAGGGACGCGGATCCTCCGAGGATCTGACAGCCCCATGCTCAAATCTGATTGGCTGCCAACACTTCAACCAGGAAGTGTTGGCAGCCATCTTGGGACTCGGCTTCAGCCAAATCCCAAAAACAAAATGTTAAATAAAGAGAAGGGTAGGAATACCCTGATCCCCTAGATGTGCTGGTGGGGTCCCAGAGGGATCAGGCCAAGGCAAAAAAGCATTTTGATTTTAACATTTTCAGTGGGAGGTGCTCTGGATACAAGGCTCCCACTGATTTTTTTTTTTTAAAGGAAGCGTGAGCTCCCGCACTTCACTAATGTTTAGCCCTGAGGAGGGACAGGTCCTGGCGGCATCAGGGAACAGGGAGTGCCAGTGCAGTACTCCCAACACCCCGGGGACCACCACATCCCCGGAGCAAATCAACTTAAATTAATGCAGGGGGCCCAGATGGTCCCCCGCAGTCACAGGGTCCGCCACTTCTCTGGGGTAATTTATTAACTTAAGGTGGGGGCTACGTGGACCCCCACAGCCCTGGGGACTGCCACCTCCCCAGGCAGAAAAAAATGTATGTAGGGGGTCAGTTGCGGACCCCCAGCCCCTGGGACCACGACCTCCCTGGGGCTAAATTGTACAATGGAGGGGGGCCGCGTGGCCCCCCTTGTGGAGCCATCTATGGCCCTGGAGACCACTACCCCACAGGGATGGCTACTGCTAGCTCCCAAGATGTCCACCCTCAGGAGGTAGCTGTTTGCTTTTTCTTGGTGGGAGCTGACAGCTTCCACCAAGCAAAAGCAAACATAACTCTGCTTTCTGCAAGTCAGAGCTGTCAAACAGCTCCGGCTTGCAGAAAGCAGAGTTTTCATCTGTTTCCCTACATGGAAATATGCATGCAGGGAAACAGATGAAAAATTGCTATGACAGACAAGGAGCTGCCTTTCAGCATCCCCCTGTCTGTCAGAGCAATGGCGGCTCCTGCAGGAGGAAGGGAGCAGGATGGGACCGCAGGGACCTTGAGACTCCCCCTGCAGTCCCCAACAGAGGTCACTGGATGCCCCCAGAATAAAGAGTCCAGGCCCCAGGGGATGGGGTCTCAGGGGCCAAAATCGGTCCGGGAGGGGGGCCACATGGCCCCCTCCACAAATAAAAAGAAATCAAAAAATATAGGCCGGGCCCTGGGGATGGGTACCAGGGGCCAAAATCAGACCAGAGAGGGGGACCGCGCGCCCCCTACCCACAGTATAATAGCCAGACCCCAGAGGATGGGGTCCCTGGTTCCAAAATCAGCCCGGGGAGGGGGGCCATGGAGCCCCCCTCCCCATAGTAAAAAAATGAAAGCAGGTACTTCTTTAAAGTACAAATCATCCAATTGTGCTTTACTGCAGTTTCACCTTCTGAAGTTATCTGTTGAAGACGCTCGAGCAAGAATAACATTGGCAAAGTTACAGACACACAAGGTGACTGGAGTAATTCCTCTGCATTCTTTATGCAGCTGTAGTGTAGGAGACGCAAAATACATTTACCCAATGAGGTAGGACTTACTAATCAGCCAGTAGAAAGTATTCCACTTGGGTAGAGGTTTTGCACAAAACGGTGGCCTCTTCTTGGATAAATATGCAGGGCAGCATTGATTCTGGCATGATGCTCATTTCACAGAAATGAAAGCTCAACGGGAAGCACTAACAGATATAAACAGAGCAGGTGCCCAAGTTGAAGCTCCACTTCTGTAAAGTACTAATCATCCAAATTTTGTGCACATGGCTAAGGCATAGCAAGTGTGCTTTCTCTGCATTTCCACAGTGAAATGTTATCTGAAATCTATGATGGAGGTGTTTGCGTCCTTGCTTTTTTCTAGCGCAATATCTCATGTAGTGACTGTGACAAGGGGGTTATTTCTTGTCATCTTCTGCTGTGAGCAGAGTCCATAGTTCTCCCTTGTAAATGCCCTATGTAATCCCTAAAACACCCACTCACAGACACACAGGTACTCACACACCCACTCACAGACCCACATAGCTACTCACACGCCCACTTACAGACCCCTAGTGCCACTCGCAGACCCAGTCATAGACCCACACAGGCACTCATACACCCACTCACAGACCCACTCAGACACTTACAAACCTACTAACGGACCCACATGGACACTCACACTCACTCACAGACCCAAACAGGCACTCACACACCCACTCTCAAAGGTTACAGTTTACACTTAGGAAGTACAATAAAAAAAACTTAGAAATTCAATGAAAAAAACAAAGGTTACAAGGACATTATAGTTAGGAAACAGAACAAATAAAATTTTAAAAACCTTAGAAATGCACTGAAAAACCAAAGGTCACAGGGATGTTATAGTTAGGCTCAGATTTCACTCGTACAAAACCAGTGAAATTCAGCAGTTATAGTTACCTGAGCTATCTATAACATACACCCCCGCATTGCACTGCTCATGACCTCACATATTACATCTCAAATGACATCACTGATGATATCATCCACAGAACCACTCACACTCCTATTCAACCTCTCATACACCCACACACACACCTACACAACCACTCACATACCCATTCACAGACCCATACAAGTACTCACACAACCACTCACTCATCTGTAGAGCTACGCAGACACTCACTCACTCACACATACAGGCAACTCACACAACCACTCACTCATCTGTAGAGCTACTCAATACTCACTCACTCATACAGGCAACTCACACAACCACTCGCTCACCCACAAAGTACTCATACAACCAGTAACTTACCCATACAGATGCTCACAGAGTCACACACTCACCCAAACAGCAACTCACACTCCCACTTATTAACCTATACATCCACTCACACACCCACTCACTCACCCATACAGCCTCTCAACACAGTCACTCACTCACCCATACAAGCACTCACACACTCCCTCATACACCCACACAACCACTTACATACCCATTCACACATCTGTACAAGCACTCACACATCTGCTCACACAACCATACATCCTTTCACACAGATACTTACTTTACAGTACAGCGACTCACACACCAACTCACCTAACCAAACAGCCACTCAATAAAAATTTGAATAATTATTTTTGTAGGTTGAAATGAAGGGTTATAAAAATATTTTAATATGTTATAACATTTTTGAAGAATGGACAAAAGTAAAAACTAAGAAGGTATTTGTAAAAATGCTATAAAATTCTTTTAGCTAAAAATAAAAAAATTTATGTAAGAATTAATTGTACAAAAATATTTCACAAATTGTACAGTATGCCAAAATGTAAAGCATATACGTAAAATGTTTTTTTACAAAGTGAAAATACGAACATGTAATACAATTGTAAAAAGAAATCTAAAAAATGTTTTCATCAATGATTGGTACCATTTAAAAAAAACATATGAAATGAGTATTCAAAATGTAATAGCGCCTGGAAAAAATACTGGTACTGTAAAAATAAAAGTTAAATCACCACTGTGTCACAATTATCCTAAACGATGCAACAGTGCTTCACTCTAACTAATATTGGGGAACTGGTATACACTTTAGGGAGGGTTCATTTATTATTCCCACTCAAATCTAGGGCACATTGGATAAGGCGTTGAACATACATTGACTATTCCAACTCTGATCTAAGCTACATTGGAGAAAGAGTTGGACTTAATAAGGGAAAAATTTACTATTTCCACTCAAATGCAACCCACATTGCGGAAAATGTTGGATTTAAGGGGGTAAATCTACTAATCCCACTCCAGTATAAGCTACATTAGGGAATGTGTTGTACATTAAGGGAGTCGATATACTATTACCACTTAAATCTAACGTACATTGTGAACATAGCTGGGCATTAAGGGAATAGAGTTACTATCCCAATTCCAATAAAAACAATTAAATAATAAATAATTTTAAATAATGTACCCAATAAATTATTTTCAAATAATTTATTAAAAACCTAAGTTCAACATTACAACTAAACATTATTTCCCTAAACAAAGAATTAAAAACAAGTGTTTTTAATAAAGTCTTATTATTTTAATTTACAATTAATTTAGAAACCATTCCCTCTTTGCAAAACTCAAGAAGTGTCTATTTGAATCACCTGAAGATGTATTCTGGAGTTCTGTATCACACAAAGAGGAATACATAATGATTTGGAAAAGGTTAAGGCTAAGGTTAAGGTTAAGGCAGTACATGATTGGCCCCTACCACAAAAGGTCAAAGAATTTCACAGGTTTTTGGCAATCTCCAATTTTTATAGGCATTTTATTCAAGAATTTTCCCAAGATTTAAGTCGATTTTTAGGCCCACCCAGAAGTAGGTTCCTTTTCATTTGAGCAAGGAGAAAGAGATCTCCTTTGAAACCCTTAAATAAATATTTGCTAATGCCCAAATTCTCAGGCATCTGGATTGTAGCTTGCCCTTCATCATATAGAAGGATGCCTCCTCCTTCACCATTGGGGTGATTCTGCACAGAAGGATCTTCAAACTGATGCAATTCACCTCTTTACTTTAACATCAATCGAAAGCAACCACACCTTTTAGGAAAGATAACTCTCAGTGATAAAGGAAGCCCTGTCACATTGGAGACATTTCCTTGAAGGAACACAGCATGGTATTATCATCTGAACTGATCACAAATACTTGGGCTATTTTAAGTCCACGAGATGCATGAATCCTAGACATGACAGGTGGTCCCTGTTTTTTGTTCTAGGTTCAACTGTGAGATTAGTTATAGACCTGGAAAGCTGGTGCTCAATTAAGACTAGGGGAAGAAAATTAAGGCCTGATTACAATGTAGGCGGTCTTACCGCCATCCTGCCGCGGCACTAAGTACTCTGCTGAGCTGCAGGCCTTCCCATCCACCATGTTAAGATGTTCCTGATGTGGTGGCGGACTCTTGGCAGCAGAGTCACAACAGAGTCATGTTTCGCTGCTGGAAAGGAGCCGAAAGTTGATGTTGTATACACTACATTGGAGTAGTGACAGAGAAGCCTACTTTAGAATATGGCGACAACGGAGTTGCTGAGTGTTGTGGTCTAGAGGAAGCAGCACAGGAAGTTCCTGGATGATGACAGCCGACACGGATTCCGAGGTGGGACCCTATCTTTTTAGCCCATTTACTAACTTTCTGCCAACTCATGCATGACGGTGTCCCTGTAAGGAAAAGTTTGGCTGAAAGGCAGATTTCAATCTGAACAGCTGGAAGCTTGGCGGGACTCTATGACCTGCCTCTCGCTCTCCCACCATCGACGCTGGAGCAGGAGTGTCAGTGGAGGAGGCGGGATTGCAGCGGTCTTGTAGCCAAGTTCCCTGTAAGTTCCAAATCAGGCGGTTGGACCACCAAGGAAGCGGGCTGGAGGACCGCTGAAAAAGCGACAGTTGAACCCATCCCGCCTACATCGTAATCAAGCATCAGCAGCCCTCTGCCCATTTTAGCCACTCAACCACTCAAAACAATATATCAGAAATTCATCAGAAATGTACACAACAGCTTTTACAAAGTTATCAGGAACTATATAAAATTCAACTCATTTCCAAGGATCACCTCAAGATAACAGAGCAGAACGATATATTTTGCCAGAGTATTCGTCCCTGACATAGTTCTTCAACAAAATATTTTAACGAGAGGGCATGATTCCCCTGTAGTAGGACCTCTGGTAATGAGAAAGACCAAAGACCTGATTGCCTGTAATTTTTGATGCCCTTCTCTAGAAAAGGACATAGACTGCTATGTGAAACAGTGGTCCATTTGTGTACAGGCCAATACTTTCAGAATTAAACCGCAGGGACTCTTACAGACTCATCCTACACACAGATTTACCTCCATCAAAACGGAAAACAATGTTTCTGATGGTGGGTGACTATTTTGCTAACAGTGTTCATTTCATTCCCCTACTACCACTGCATTGGCTATACGTTTTCTGAAAGAAATAGGCTGAATTGGTTGCCTTCTGTTATAACAATGAACAGAGGGTCCTAGTTTATTGCTGAATACTGGAAAGCCTCACTCCAAATTTGGAGTTAATTCATTACATGTCAACAATCTATCATCCTCAGACTGATGGGCAAACAAAGATGCTGAATCAGACCCTGGAGCAATATTTGCAATATTTAAGATGCTTCATAGTGAATTATGCAGAACAATGGGCACAGTAGGTATTAATGGCTGAGTTCTCAAATATCACACTGGCTACATCTCTAGGATAGTCTCCTTTCTTTTGTTGTACTTGGTTTCACCCTCGCATTTGGCCACCCAGGTTTCCCCTTCTATAGTACTGTCCATACATGTTCTCCTAAAGGGGATAAGTAAGGTACAAAAGACAACATCTGAGAATGGCAAAAGCAAGAAATACACTTTTTTCTGAAAGGCATTGCACCCCTTGTCCTGTATATATACAGTTGGATAAAATGTTTGGTTATCTGCAGATTAACTGTCAAACTTGGGATACATTCTAAGTTGTTCTCAAGTTTGTGGTCCCTTTCTGATGATAAAGCTATTTGGGACTGTAGCAGTTAGGTTAGCCCTTCCTTGTTACTGGAAGATTCACTCAGTTTTTCATGTGTCTAGGGTCAAGGAAGCCCATTCAGCTACTTCTTTTACCCCTCCCTCCACTTTGATTGATGGAGTGTCTATAAATGGGATAAAGGCAGTGCTTAATTTGTAAATTAATAAGTGCTAGGGCTTATGGCTTTCTCAGAATACTGGTGCCGGCACTGTGCTGAATTTCCAAGGCTTTGTATTTCTTGACTCCACCTCATGCATCTTTCATCCACCACCAGACAATCCATGCTTTCTCATTTGTCATTGTTTTTCCATATTTCTCTTCTTTGTTCATCCTTTTGTGTTTTTCTCTCTCTTAATCTGGATCAGAGTCTGTTGAATTTTTTTTATGTTGGTCTCCAACAATAATGGCCCATGAACCACTTGCAACCACCGGCTCAAATTAAGCACTGGTCGAGGCCATTTTGTATTCTTGTTGATGGTGAGGGCAATTGCAGTTTTCTTGGAAAGGGTATTACATCAGAATCATTTGTCCGTGCCACTCATCTGGTCTCAGAGTTTAATGAAAAATTCCCATCCAAATCTAAGACCAAGGGACGAGGGATCATTTGGGTGTGGTACTATCAGGTCACAAGACATGTTTTGACACAGGAGACTGGGAACATGGGAAACATGTTGTGCAGTGTCTTGTAGTTCCTAGGGCCCCCCAGGACCTGCGTGTTTTGGATGACCTAAACTGAGGGCTTGGTGTGCAGACAGACTCTGGCCACCCCCACAGGATGAGTCAGCCGTTAGACCAGCTAGTTCTTCAGTGCCACTACCACCCCCCTGTATTCTACAGCGGTGCGTGTAGTTTCTGGCAACCACCGAACATGACAACCCTGATTCCTCAGGTATCATGGAAACAATACGGCATCTTTCGCTCAGTCACTTGTGCTTACTTTTCTCAGAGTACACATAGAAGGACAATTGGAACAGTTTCAATAAGTATTTATTGGTCAAGCGTCAGTCTAGTGTGAAACATATTAGCTGCGACAATCAAAAGACAGGAGCAGACAAATGTGATCGCTAGCACGAATATCGTAAAACGTAGATACATTTCTACCATAGTGCTAATAAGATGAATACAAACAGATTATATAAAACAATAGCATTGGCATACTCCGACGATGTGTAGCCTACCTAAATGTACCTAGCCTAGATATGTAGGTGAAGCCTGTGAATGTAAATGTCAGGATAGATCCTAATGGAGCCAAGAATCCCCCGGACCCCTCACCTGATGGTTCTGAATGAAGGACCCCGTCACTGCGTCGAGGATGGCACCCCGCAAGGGATGTCAGGTCTCTGCGTATCGAAGGATCAGCCTGCAGAGTCTCGGTTCAGCCTGGAAGGAATTCTCCTCTCTGTCTGTAAGGGGGAGTGAGGATCTTTTGTACTAAAGTGGTCACTCCAGGGTTTCTTCTAGAATCAATATGTTTTGAAAACATTCGCTAATCCTCTGCTAATCCTTTTCTAAACAAACATGATCATGCACAGCTGGCTGTTAGCCATGGATGAAAAAAGTGGTGATCCTTATACAGAATAAATCTGCCGTGCCTGGGGACATGTTTATGTACGTCAGGTGCCGGGATTAAGATATGGTACTAACAACCTGATGTCGGTAAGCTACTAGGTAAAAGGTCACCTGTGTAGAACCGTTATGTCGTGTGGATGGGACAAAATGTATGTAATCGGTATGTACATGATGGGACTAACCTAAAGGACATGACACCCACTCCTCATCAAAAGGTCAACAAGGTCAGCTAAGTAATGATATCAAATGCTAAAAAAGGCATAAAATCATTTATAATAGATGCATACTAAAAGCACTTTAAAAGCCTGAGAAAATGTCCATAAAGGTAAGGTCTATATCGAAAGCATTCTTCCCTAAAAAAGCGTTCATAAAAGTCCTCTATATTTTTGCATTGTTTCTCTGAGCACATCGAAAGCGACTACGCTCAGATAGAGCAGAGAAGAAAACAAAGTCAGTTCGACCTTCAATTTGGTAAATGTTTTAAAAACTTGCCAAACAGTTCCCAGCACAGGAGAGGCCAGATTGTTTAAGAATCCTGCGCTAAAGGCTCAACATCACTGCACATGTTATCCGCAGGAGGCAGTCCTTCTAGTACCTCCAGTATGAGATCCAATGAGCAGAGGTGGTCATCACTAGTTCCCACGGCAGCCGTCGGGGAAGAATTAGATGCCTGTGTGCCTGAGACTGATGCCTGCACATCCGTTGTGAAGCCGATCTCTGTTCCAACAGGAGCTGAAGCGTCCCATGGAGGTTCTAGGAATGGCATCATCAACATGGGAATACGCTGGCGACAACTGTGCACATGGGCCCGCAAAGGCGCCAGGGGCATGTCTATGTCCGGCGGCGCAACCAATGGAATTGTCAGACAGAGGTCCAACACTCGTCCGAATCCGCAAAAGAGGCAGCGGAATACTGGCAGAATGCAGTCAAGTCAGGCCGGTCTGAAAGACAGGAACCAATGCCCACTCAGCTCTCGAAGCCGAGGTATACCCAGGAAAAACACCCATCATTCACGACAACGTCGCTCCAGTAGTGTTCTCTCCATGTCTCGAGTGATGTTGACATCCATTGTGAACCAATAGGATTAAAATCAGGATATCCGCCACCGAAAGCAGGGCCAAAGGAAGCCCTCCAAAAACGCTTCCAAGTAGGGAGTGTATAAATGATGGAATCACTCCGAAAATGGTTTGAAAGGTGGCTAACAGGCATGATCCAATGCTCTTAAATAAGTGTACTATCCCCCTCGTATCAGACATGTTAAATATACGATGGACCATTTCTCCGAAATGGGGCGGGAAGTTCGTACGGACCAGAGCCTGTATCTCTCCTGAGGATCTTGCAACTTGGAGATCAAAGATCTCTCGAGCTGAAGTTAAGGCCACATTTTGCTGAAACAGCATGGCTTTCAGTCTGTTCAGAGAATCAAACCCTATGTTAGAATCATTCAGTGAAGGCCACAGTGGTGCCTCCCTAACTGTGCGAGCTGGGGGAAACAATACTTGCTTACAACAAACAACCCTGGAGTTGACGGTCACCAGATAAGCAATGCCGGGCATCATACCACAGCAGCCTTGGTCATTCAGCATCAAGTAACTCCCATTTGAAAGTAACTCGAAAACCGGATGAATTACAGCAGCTGGGGAACCTTTCAGGTAGCAGGACAAGTTCGCTATTGACGCATTACATGCTCCTTAAAGCAACACTTCCTTACACACTAAAGACCCACTTAAGGCCTTTTTGCAGTTTGAACCACTCAAGAAAACCTCCTTTTCCTTGTTCCTGCACCTATATGTGAATGTCAACTCCCAGGTTTCTCGTATGTACCCTTCGCCCAATGCTTCATACCTGCCTACTGGGTAATGTTTCAGGCAGTATTGAAATTGGAATGTCGTGATTGGCAGTGTGATATAGCCATGAATTAACCATTCCATAGACAGTGACTCTGCTACAGTAAAAGGTAACTTCTCTAATTTTTCAATGAGCAGCATGGTGTACTTCGCATCTCTGTGTGCCATGGTCAATTGTCTGTCGGTCAGATTGTAAGCCGGAAACAAATTTGTGTCATTAATGTATCGCCATGGAACGTGGCCAGAACGCAATGATTGAAGCGTCCAGCTTAAAAGCATAATAGCGCGTAGCTGAGATTGCCCATGTTGTAGAATAGACAAATCTTGTTCAATTATGTCGATAGCTGAGGACACAATGTTACCCAATGAATAAATACGAGACTAGAGTGTGGTCATGCCGTTGTCTACCACAGCTAAGGCCTTTTTTAGGTTAATTCTATCGATCTCAGGAAGTCTCTCTGCAGCTTCCTATTGGGAGACTTTCCATACCTCATTATAAATGACATACAAAAAGCGTTTACTATGTGGTTTCTTGGGACCTAACAAGAAATCCCTAGGATCCATGTTGTCTGACAGAAGGGACAAGTGTTGTTCACCTGTGATAGTGTCGAGGTCTTTAGCCAATCTAGGCACAACTTCCCAACACTATAAGTAGTCACTACCCCTGGGTCGTCTGTGTGTACATAACATGGGTCAGGCCTATGGATACTAAACCCTTCGTTGGTACCCTTGAATCTTGAGTTACACATATACGTGTCTACAGGCTAAACCAACCAACCCTTCCAATCGGGAGATGATGAATTGTACGTACTTGTACCATGTGTCCCTTCACTTATTAGTGTGTTATTTGTGAAACCCTTAATAGGTGTGGGTGAAGGGATGCTCGGTGTTTTCAGGTCTTTGACTTTTGCAAACCCGTAACAGGTAGTCTGTTGTACTGTTCTGTTCAGGAAAATCATCTGTGTTGGTATGAGGCAAGCTCTGAATAAGGCCTCAGTTCCCTGAACCTGCCACTCTCTTGTCCCCCAAATGGATTTTGTGTCTCTGGTGTCTCTCCAGTGGTCGAAACCCTGTATAGACAGTTGGGAGATAAAAGGTGCTGAATATATCAGCTTTGTGTTAGTTAGCATAATTTTCTTCACTGTTGCATTAGATTGTGCAAGTTTGTAGTAAAACAATTCTGGGTCGGATGCATTGAACCCCGAAAAGTATGCGAACTTCTGTGTGAATGTGGCAGAACTACCTTTTGGTGGTGTCGGGCAATGTTCCCATTGATGGTAAGTGTTAACAGTGTGTGGTGCACTTGCTCTATGCAAAAAATGATGACATAATGCTGGTAACAAAACATGGTATCGTAGTCGGTTGTATCCTCATACAATTCCCTGTAAGAAAATGCAGCAGACTGTTCTAAATCTGAACGCATAGTATTCACAGATTCAATGTCCCAATCATCAGAGAGTGTACTGGGGGTAATGAAATCATTTAAATAAATTTTAAACAAATGTGGAATTTTTAAATGTTCAGTAGGGCCAAATACATCATATGAAACTTTATCCCACACTATACCATCAGGTATTGGAACTGCTGTAATGTTCACCAGGGACAAGTCTCTTTGTTCACGGTGTGATGATGTAGGGGGTTTTAGGACCAAGTTCACTGATTGTACTGCAGAGCGTTCTGGGAGATAATGTCCGTTCAGAAGCAGAAAAAAGACAGTCACTGTGCCAATCCAAATTAATAGGTATACTACCCCTATTGCAAACCAAATATGTAGTCAAGGTGACACTAAGAAAGTCTTTTTGAGCAAAAGATAGAATTGCAGAACTTTGTCCTTCTTTGAAATGGGTGACGTTTGATGAGGTTCACTTGGATCTGAAGAGAAATCATCGAAGTTGATGAAGTAGCCAGACGCAGTTCGATCTATCTTTGGTAGCTCCGCAGGTTTTGTAGAACTGGCAGATGTGTCGTTTGAAGGCACATTAATGTAGACATCATTGTTGGGCCAAATTGCAACTTGCATTGTTGTTTCTTCTTGATGTTTTTCAATTTCAACTGTTGTGATTTGTACTCCATTGTTTGTTACTCCTTCCCATTGCGTAGTGGAGTCTTGAAAGTTTATTAGTCTTTCCATCTGAACTTCCTGTATAGTAGAAAGAGGAGATCTGCGGCAACTCAGGACCCCACACGGCCTACTATTGAGAATAGGCCATATGATGCGGTTTGATCAGATCAATGTAGACAAATCTTTTCTCTTTTTTGCCGGCAAGAGGCAGAAGAAGTACTGTTCTTGTTCCCACAACCGCCAGGACTGGTACAGGTGTTCTGGAAGATGGCCCAAACTCTCTTCTGTCCACGATCTTTTCCCTGACCAGGTCCCCAATCTGCGGGACCCTGGTAGGTCTTGCCGGAACTGGTTTCACTTCCCCAGTGGAGGTGCGTTTGACTTGCACGTTGCTATGTAACGCCCGGAATGCATTGAGTTCCTGTGAAACAGCCAAACGGTCATTCAGTTTAAATGGTTTTGCATCCGCCACTGTGCTGGCACAATCGAGATCAGGTACCCACATTCTTGTCCCAAACAGTATTTCATAAGGAGTATGGCCTCCCAAGGATTTTCTTGGCATATTATTTAGTGCCCGTCAACAATAGGAGCAACAGGTGGATTAAGAAGTCAGACCGCCCCCCACTCCAACAGTTATAAACACTACTAGGTCTGACCTCCAAGAGCAGTCAGTCACAAGCTTTTGAGACTTCTGGGAGTTACTAAAACCTTTAGAAAAAACCTTCCCAGTACAGTTCCGTTAAACAATCCACAAACTGATTAGTCCTTGCTGCTCCAATTTTAAAAGGAATTGTCAATAACCACATCACATACACAAACCACAGTGGTAAAAAACCTTCACATCAATGTGTATGCCAAACTCAACAAATGAGAAAGTGAAAAAATGTAAAAAATGTGAGAAAGGCTAGAAAGCACCTCACGTGCGCAAACCCACAGGGCTGCTGGATGGTACTCGCCAGTATGCCCATGTTATCATCATTGGTTGCTTTCGTAGCCTTAACAAAGAAAAGAAAAAGAGGTGTGTGTTAGAATTCCACAGAGGTGGAAGGTCAAACAACATAAAAAGTGTTTGACAGACAACACTGAGACTCTGTGGTTCACTCAGTGTTCATTCGTCCCCAACCGTGCAAGGAGATCAAAGTTCTCAACAAATTAAAAATGAGGTATCACTCACATACAGCACAACCTTTATTCAATGTTGTGAGCGTCCCCAGTTTAAAAAGCAGGCATGTATCTGGCCACTTTCATTTGCCAAAGGCCAACATGTTTCGTTGCTAAACCATCTAGGCAACTTCGTCAGGGCTGTTGGGAAACCAATCTTCACCACATTCCTTTTTCACACCAAATCTGTGGTTATTGACAAATTAAAAAGAAGAACGTGCCAGTCACAAACAACCCTATGTACAATAGAAATTCACAACCCCTTTCTACCAAGCATATAGTTACCGAGTGGTTGCTTGTGTCCAGCGTACCTGCAACCACCTTCAGTAAAGGAACCAGCGCCAAATGGTTGCGTTCCACTCTAAAGACTGCGATTGTCAGTCGCCATCTGAAATCACACATACAATGTATTATTCATAAAAGGCGACGTGCCTTCACACAGTCGCATTGCATATGTACTACACTGTTACTTATGCCTACTGCCCATTATTAATGGCGGGACCCTCAAATGGTAAAAACAGCCGCTTTCTCTGGTGACATATTGGTATGTTAATATAACGGCCGAAAGTCTTGTTAGGCATCCCCTCATGAGGCACGAGTGCCACTATTCCACACCTATTGCTGCACTGTCATCTTTTAATGTAGCAAGTTTCGAGTAACGCTTTAACCAACTTTTAAGCGTGAGGGCCATGTATCAATCATCCACCCCTTAAAAAGCCACCCGCATCAGGCAGCACTGAATGAGGGCCAATTCACGTGAGCCCATCTATCGGAACCCCCTTACCGCACTCGTGAGCTCTCTTCACATTCTCTCATCCTCCCCGAACACCCGTCCCCGGCGCTGGTGTTATTTTAATGCGATGCGGACGTATAACCCACAGACTAAAGTCCGTGCGGTGGCCATCTTACAACGGAGTACGCGTGCATGCAGATGGTCATATTCTGCGTTTCAAATGCCCTAAAAACTATTTCTAAGACCTGGAATACATTTAAACATCGATTATTTAGTTGTGATATTTGTAGTTTTGATGGTACCCAGAACCACGGCATGCAGATATGCAATCAGTAACCTATTGCCAAACCGGCGACCATTTTGAAGTGGTGTACTTGTGCTCATGTTCCTCAATTTCAGTATCCCACATCCTAGATAATGGTATGACGCCAATTATTTGATTACAATCTGCAGTACAAGGGAACAAAACCCAGCTTAATTGTACTTTCTAGAAGAGGGATATTTTAATGCGTGGAATCACACATCAGTTTCTAAATGATTCACCTGATGACAAATCAAATACTGGCTCCCTTACAAGTATCAGTGCGTGTACCTTCCTCACACATAATCAAGGCATTATCTTATTGCATTCAATGGAATGATTAAGACCCTGGCGATCAACTTTCTCAGTGAAAATCCATTTCGCCTCCTTCCTGGCCAGGATATCATCAATGTTGTATTTTTCTCCCACTACCTTCTCCAACACTCTCCATCTCAGATCCCTGAGATCATGTTTAGAATCACGAAAGTGCTGGACGAGGTGTGTGGTTAACTTTCCTGCTTTCAAGGTGCTCAAATGCTCTTGTATCCGCACCTTGACCTTCCAGGTTGTGAGGCCTATGTAATGCAACCCACACACACACATCACATGTGTGGTGTTGCAATTACTGAACTTGTTGAGGTACCATGTTTTCCCACTCACAAGTTGGACACTCTTTGTCGGTTCAGTGAGCCCACATACCGAACACCCACCGCACGGGTAATGCCCTGTGGGTAGGCCTAATTCCTTCTTCTGTTGTTCCGGACGTGTATGGACTAATTTGTCCTTCAGATTAGGAGCCCTCCTGAAGGCAAATCTGGGGGGTGGCATTTTCTTACCCCCAGTATCCAACAATGGCCAATGCTTCCGTATCACCTGTCTAATTTGGGTCGAAAGAGGATCAAAAGTTGTTACTACCGGTACACATTGATCCTTCAGTTTGTCAACCCTTTCCAGTAGTGCTTCACGGAATGTATTGAGGGCACGTTTGTGGGGCCCTTTTAATCACGTTGTTGGGGTATCCTCTGTTCTTAAGTTTCACCACTAGGTCTTCAGATTGCTCCATAAACGATCCCGTTGAGGAGCAATTTCTTCGGTATCTCAAAAACTGCCCTACAGGCAAATTGTCGCGGAGGGCTCTAGGGTGGAATGATGGGTAGTGTAATAGAGAATTCCGGTCTGTGGGTTTCTGATGTACAGCCGTCATTAGGCCATTATTCTCTACTGTAATGTCTACATCCAGATATACAGCAGATATTATTTAGTGCCTTCTGTACCCCGTATAGGTGATTGACCCAACTACCACCCGCGCCTAATACCCTAGCTGTTAAGGATTGCTTTAGGTCTCGGTTTTTCCTCTCCACCACAGAATTTCCCTTGGGATGGTAGGGAGAGGAGTACCCCAAGGCCATGCCCATACTTTCCATGGCTTCCTTGTAAGCCCGAGAGCTAAACGCAGGGCCACGGTCGGAATGTAACGTGCGAATTGCGTATGTCCTGATGAAGACTCGCAAATCCTTTATAACAGTTCGAGCGTCAGCCGAGCGCTGGGGCAAAACCCACAGGAATTTAGAGCATGAATTCACTGCCACCAAGATGTACTTGTAAGCCCCTTCTGATTTTAAGGGGCCGCAGTGGTCCAATTAGACACATGCGAGAGGTCTGTCTGAAATCAGTAATGGTGTTTGTGGTGTGCCTGTGAACGGTGGAACCCTTCATCTGCTGGCAAATGTCGCACTTCAGGACATAGTCCTTTGTTTGTTTTGTCAGCCCCGACCACTAGTAAAGCTGCTTCAATAAGGAAATTGTTGCAGTGACACCTGCGTGTGCTGAGGCCAGACCCTCGTGTGCAGCTAGAATTAAACCTAATGTAAGTCCGTTTTTATATAGCGCAGCTACTCACCCTTACGGGTCTCAAGGCGCTGGGGGCCGTAGCGGAAATTAAGTGAGCTATTGCCCAGAGTCACATGGTGCTGAGCTGAGCTGCCGCCGGAGCCGGGGATCGAACCGTGAACCCTGTGCTCCGAAGTCAGCTGCCCTGGCCACTGCACCACACCTCTCCACTAATCTGCGATCTTTGTTTGGTATTACTCTATCCCCCACTCCTGGAATTTGAGCATACGATGTGTTGTGCGCATCTAACTTGTAGGAGTACTTGAGTGGAAAGCCTTTTGGCAGGAATGCAGAGCCGTTCTTTGTGGCGTTGATAGCTACTAGTATATCTCTGTCTATTCTCGTGTGTGAACAAGTGATTGCGGCAACGGCAGCAGTTCGCACTGTCACATTGGCGGCTTCATCAGCCAGTGAATTCCCTTCAACGTGTATGCCAACACGCTGATGCCTCAAGGTGTGAATAACTTGAGCCCGTGGGAGGCATGCTTTCAGCTTTGCCACTTGTTCCCATAACAATTTATGTTTTATCATGCCACCCTTGGAGTCTTTAGACCCATTCTGGCCCCAGTAGTGAAGATATTCATTGTAAGATTGCACACAGTAAAATGAATCGCACACAATCAGTGTGGGGAATTCCTGATCCGTATACTGTAGTGCTAGTATCAGGGCTTTCAGTTCTGCCAGCTGCGCTGTACAATCTCCTAGAGATTGTGTAGTCGTATTGCTGGGATGGAACTTACCATCCCGCATCCGACCCTACACGCGGCGCTATATTGCTGTTTACTTTCAATAGCAGGTTGAGCAGAACCATCAGTATAAATGATGGGTTCATACTGATCTAGAGGCAAGATTTCATTCGGGAGAGGGTATTCTTCTTCGTACTGCAGGAATGCTTGAGTTCTCAGTGTAGAATCACATCTATATTCCACATCTGTTGCAGTGAGAGAATTAGCCCATTGTATCCATTGTGGATGCAGTGCCTTCGCATTTGGAATGCTGGCTTTGGTTACCGCTTCTAAAGTCGGTATCGGGGTTTCAACAATGATGTGTTTCCCCTGTGCTAGTGCTCTTTCTCTCCCTACAGCAGTCTGTACTGCCATCAGTATTTTTTCTGGAGCTGCAAATCGATTTTCAGCATTCGTGTACAAATGAGATTTGTATGCGATTGGAACTGTCTCACCTTCATTGAATGTGATGTATGTATACCCTGATAACCCGGGGACGACCTGTATTGCCAGGTTGCGGACGTTTACTCGTGTCTGCAAGTGTTTTGAATCTATCATGTCAGCTTGAACTGAACGTAGAGTGTCTGCATTTTTTTGAGTCAACTTGTTTGCTGTGAAATCTGGTCTGATTAGGTTGTAGAAAGGTTTTACTCTTTCTGCGTAGTCTGAAATGTATGTTCTGCCGAAATTTAGAAGTCCTAAAATGGATTGTAAACCCTTCAGAATCTTTGGAGGCTGGATTAGCGCGCATTTTTCTAAAACAATTGCGGCCAGGCTTTTACCTTCACTTGACAGCTCAGATTCCAAAAATAGGATGCTAAGATGGGCAATTTTTGATTTTTTTAAATTACATTTGTAGGTCAAATTGGCGAAACCAACAATTATGTTAGTTCACCCTGCTCAAGTGTTCAAGTAATTCATAGTCCGGCAGATATATATAATCTACGTAGGACACTGCCTCTTCATCGCAAGTTTGTAATAGCTCTGACACTCTTGCTGAGAATAACCCGGGGCCCTTCTTATAGCCCTGGGGCAGGGGGCAGAAAATCCTGTCAAATATCTTCTTTCAGGAGCTATATTTTGGCAGAAGAATCCATTTGAGATATCTAGTGTTGTTTTGTATTTCTTCTGCACAATGTTATTCATTAATGCGGCACTAAGTGCGTTCTGAACTGCAAATGTTTTTGTGCATGTGTTCAAGTGTCTGTAATCTAAAACCAAACGATATGTGTTGTCGGGTTTCATGATGGGAAACAAATGGTTGTTCATTGAGGAGGTGCAAGTTTCAATCACACCTTGGTATTCAAGTTGGTCTAAGATTTCTTTGACCTGTTTCTTCGCCTCATTTTTAATAGGGTACTGTCTCTGTGGAGTTGGAGTAGTTTTTAATGGGATTTCGTGGTGTTTGGACCCCACGTCCCACCCTACATGGTTGCGGTATAATGCCGGAGCTAGCGCTTGCGCCCACTCCTGCGCATATGAGTGTTTTAAGGAAACAGGAACGAGGTCAAAAAAAGCAGGCAAAATGGCGCTTTCACCTTTTGGGCAATCCATTACCAATTCATGCGGCCAATCTTTTCCTGCTAACAGGATGTCATATCCAAATGTCAAATTTTCTAAAAGAGACCTTTAATTTTTCTTGAGATGTCCCCCTCTATTTGGAGATTAATTTCGTGTAGACAGTGTGAGACACTCACTCTTGTATTGGGTGTTTCCACCGTGATGTATTCATTCAATACTGCTGTCACCATAAATTCCTTCAGGTTCTGGCGAGCAATTGTTACTTCTGCTGCGCTGTCTAGCATCGTCAGAGCCCATTCCCCGTCTTAGAAGCTGAGTCCTCAGTAACCTGGGCATGTCTTATTTTTAATCCAGCTACTTTCTTCTTTTTGAATTGAGTTTTTGCTTTAAGTTGCTCTTCCTGTTTGATAATGAAATTTGAAGTGGGATGTGTTTCTCTTTTTCTCTTCGGTCAGTCTTCAGTCTTTTGATCTGACCGTCCTTGCCTCTCCAAGTTTTTTGAAGAACCCTGAAAGGAACGAAAGGAACGTGTATCAGTATCCTGATACCTGTCAGGTTTTCTAATGTTATCACAATTCCTAAGGTTGTACCTCTTTTCAGAGGACTCCCGTTGTGGAGACCCACCCATTGATCGTGAATTATTTCCTTTATTATTATTATTATTTTTGGATTGATTATTATTATCCCATTTCTTTTAGAAGAAGTGGGTGCTTGCTTTGAGTTATTCTTGTCAGAATTACTCACCACTTGTGGTTTCCCTGGTTTGGCTCCCAAACTATCTCTACCTAGTGAAGCATAGGTTTCTTCGATAATTTTTGGTAAGGCACGCTCCTGATTAGCAGGAGCTGTTTCCCTTAGGCGTTGGCATATAGCCTCAGCTGCTGCTTCCCTCTTGATGTTGCTCAGCATAATTGCCAAGACTTGGTCAAAATTACCCATCAGTTTCATTCCCAAGTCCAGGGCAGGTCCTGCCCCGTACTCATTTTGTATCTGTTTCAATACTCCAGGAATAACTGTTATGGTTGGGGTACTATGTATTCTAATGTAAACTGCAGCAAAGATTGTTCCCCATGTGGTACAATCCTCAAGTGAGGGAACCATTCCCATTGGCAAGCAAATTGTTTTTCCTGCGGTCCTGTATAGGGAAATATTGCTTCCAACTGTGCTATTTTTTTAGCAATCCAGAATGGTACTTGATCCCTCTTTGATGGGAACGCATCCATTATTGCTTTTAGTGTCTGTGGACTAATTATTGGTGTGTGTTGGGACTGGACTGTACCAGGTGGAGCAGCTCTCGCAGGTTGTAATGTGAGTGTTCGCATGACGAACTGGACAATATGTCTGTACAGCCTAACTATTTCTTTGTATAGTGTACGCACTTCCCCTACTGGGAGCGTGTCAATCTCAGGATGTGGAGTGTATGCCGCTAAGACCGGCCATGTCGCTCCTCCTATGCTGAGCGGACCGAGTCTTACGACTGAAGTTGTGTGATTTAGGGCACCTTTAAACCAGTTTTTATGTTGCTGGTAAGTTAACGGAACTTCAATGTCCTCGTATGGGATGTATCCTTCCGGTGGATCCACTTCAATGTATTCGTGAAATAAATGTGTCTGTGGATCTGCAGGTGGGAATTTCACCCAGGAATAGAATACCTCTGATCCAAACACCTCGTGTGCCTCAATCACGAAGGTAACATGGCCACCTGTTGCAGGTATGCCATGTTCTAACAATTTCAGAGTTACTGCCTGTCAGCAGTTTTCTGTGATGTTAAGAGCGTTAGCAAATTCGTTTCCTTCCGAACCTCCACTGCTAGTCGCAGGTTCAGTCATTTTGAAAGGAGAAGAAAGTAAAGGTTTTAAGAGGTAGTGTTTTTCACAATATAGGAACTTTTAGTCCTTACAAGCTTGTCTAAACCTTCAGCCAATACACAGGGTGTACCTGCTCAGCTGAGGTGGATTAACCTTCCCACTTCAGATGTCTCTGAAAAATGTGAGTAGGGCTGTCCGAGAAAGCACGATTGAACTACTCAGATTTTACTGTTAATATAAGAACCAAACCAACGTTGGCGGCGCCATGTTGTGTAGTTCCTAGGACCCCCCAGGACCTGCGTGTTTTGGATGACCTAAACTGAGGGCTTGGTGTGCAGACAGACTCTGGACACCCCCACAGGATGAGTCAGCCGTTAGACCAGCTGGCTCTTTGGTGCCCCTACCACCCCCCTATATTCTACAGCGGTGTGTGTAGTTTCTGGCAACCACCGAACATGACAACCCTGATTCCCCAGGTATTGTGGAAACAATAAGGTATCTTTCGCTCAGTCACTCGTGCTTACTTTTCTCAGAGTACACATAGAATGACGATTGGAACGATTTCAATAAGTATTTATTGGTCAAGCATCAGTCTAGTGTGAAACATATTAGCTGCAACAATCAAAAGACAGGAGCAGACAAATGTGATCGCTAGCACCAATATCGTAAAAGTAGATACATTTCTACCATAGTGCTAATAAGATGAATACAAACAGATTATATAAAACAATAGCATTGGCGTACTCCTACGATGCATAGCCTACCTAAATGTACCCAGCCTAGATATGTAGGTGAAGCCTGTGTATATAAATGTCAGGATAGATCCTACTGGAGCCAAGAATCCCTGGGGAAGTGCTAACCCCTCACCTGATGGTTCTGAATGAAGGACCCCGTCTCTTCATCGAGGATGGTACCCCGCAAGAGATGTCAGGTCTCTTCGTATCGAAGGATCAGCCTGCAGAGTCTCAGTCCAGCCTGGAAGGAATTCTCCTCTCTCTCTGTAAGGGGGAGTGAGGATCTTTTATACTAAAGTGGTCACTCCAGGGTTTCTTCTAGAATCAATATGTTTTGAAAACATTTGCTAATCCTCTGCTAATCCTTTTCTAAACAAACATGATCATGCACAGCTGGCTGTTGGCCATGGATGAAAAAAGCGGTGACCCTTATTCAGAATAAATCTGCCGTGCCTGGGGACATGTTTATGTACGTCAGGTGCAGGGATTAAGATATGGTACCAAGAGCCTGATGTCGGAGAGACAGAAGTAAGCTTCTAGGTCTCCTGTGTAGAAACGTTATGTCGTGTGAATGGCACAAAATGTATGTAATCGGTATGTACATGATGGGACTAACCTAAAGGACATGACAGTAGGACATTGGTAAATATGCACTTGCACTTGAAAGACAACATTTCCTAGACTTACATCCACAGCCTTAGCCATTAGAGCAGCAGTAAAGTCAGGCACACGTCTAGTTCAATAGTTGCAAACCAATTATTTCAACCCCACCTGTATGGAATTCCTTTGTCTGGCTACAGATTGTTGTAACTTCACTTTTTGCTACAGTTCGCACTCAGCTTGCTTGACCCTTCACCGTTATTTTGTTCTTGCTTGTTCAGTTCCCTTTGGTCCTCTAGTTTCTGTACTCTCTATTTGTGATTTTTACCTTGTTACTGTATTAATTTATTTATTTATTTAGAGTTTTATATAGCGCGAACATGACCCAAGTAGGCATCAGAGCACTTTACAGGAGATCAGGTACAGCAGACGATCATAAGTGATAATAACAGTCAAACAAAATAATAAAGGAAGTCGTAGTACCAAGGCTGGGTGAGAAACTCCCTCTAGTCCAAAGGGGAAACAGAACAAGCCATAGAGGCATGCAACAGATTGCAGGTGCTGCCCGTGTGTGTTATCGGTGCCAGAAATCCTGGTAGCTAGAGCAGGCATTTGTTCAACAATAGTACTTTCACTTGTTTTTTGACAGCCACAGGTGAGAGTTAACTCAGATTTCAGAAGGTAGGGCATTCCAGATTCTTGGGGCAATGCCAGAGAAGGCCCATTTGTAGGTTTTCTTCTTAAATTTGTGCAGTTGCAATAAAAGGGACGTCGTGCTTCTTGAGGTTCTAGCACTGCCAGATAGCTCCAGTTTTTGTGCAATGTTCCTTGGGGTGTTGAAATGTAAGGCTTTGTGTGTCATGCATGCAATTATTAATGGAGTTCTTGCCTCAAAATGGAGACAGTTTAGTGAATTCAAATTTGGTGTGATGTGGTTATTAAGTTTAGATCCAGTAATGAGCCTTACAGCTGAGTTAACGGAGCCCCTAAGGGGGGCCACCTTTGATCTAGGAAGGCCACAAAGGGTTACATTTCCATAGTCCAACCTGGAGATTATTAGGGCTTGAACAACTGATTCAAAGTCATCGAAAGGGGGGAAGGGTTTAATTTTCCTTAAGAAGCTCATTTGGAAGTTAGCTCCTCTGGTGGCTGAGCTGATGTGTTCCTGAATGTTCAAATTCTTGTCGAGCGTTATTCCCAATGATTTCTTGGAATGTATAACATGTGGAATGCAATTGGGGGATGTTAAATGTTTCATCCATTCAGCAATTTCAAGTGATTGATTGGGGGTGCAATTAAAAAGGAATGCTGTTTTAAGAGTATTCAGTTTTAGGTGGTTGCAAGTCTACCATTTTTGAGTTTTTCTAGAGTTGAGTTAAGAGACCTAATATCTTCAAGGGAGGAGATTTTCAGGTAAAGTTGGGTGTTGTCAGCGTACATGTGATAATTGATGTTGATGATTTCAGAATTTCAGTTAATGGCTCCATGAATAGGTTAAAGGGAGTGGGTGAGAGAGTGAAAACCTGCAGGAATACCTAATATGACAGGTGTGGGGTTGGACAGGGAATGATTAATCTTAATTCTTTGTGATCTATTGTGGAGGAAGGAGGTGAACCAGTCAAGGACTGGACCAGAAAACCCCATCCTGCGTTCCAATAAGTCAAGGAGGCTGTCAGTTTGACTATACCTTGTTGTCAGTTTGTCTCCTTGTCCAGCCTTCTCTTTCCCTCTGCAGGATGGGCATTCCATCTTTGGCTCCTGTGTGAAGTCAGTGGTACACCAGGGTGGTAGTTAAAGCATTCCCTCTGCTTGCACCGTGTATTCCAGATTCTTGGGGCAATGCCAGAGAAGGCCCAATTGTAGGTTTTCTTCTTAAATTTGTGCGGTTGCAATAGAAGGGACATCGTGCTTCTTGAGGTTCTAGCACCGACAGTTAGCTCCAGTTTTTGTGCAATATTCCTTGGGGTGTTGAAATGTAAGGCTTTGTGTGTCATGCATGCAATTATTAACGTATTTCTTGCCTCAAAGGGAGACAGTTTAGTGAATTCAAATCTGGTGTGATGTGTTTATTAAGTTTAGATCCAGTAATGAGCCTTACAGCTGAGTTAAGGGAGCCCCTAAGGGGGGCCACCTTTGATCTAGGAAGGCCACAACGGGTTACATTTCCATAGTCCAACCTGGAGATTACTAGGGCTTGAACAACTGATTCAAAGTCATCGAAAGGGAGGAAGGGTTTAATTTTCCTTAAGAAGCTCATTTGGAAGTTAGCTCCTCTGGTGGCTGAGCTGATGTGTTCCTGCATGTTCAAATTCTTTTTGAGCGTTATTCCCAATTATTTCGTGGAATCTATAACATGTGGAATGCAATTTGGGGCTGTTAAATGTTTCATCCATTCAGCAATGTCAAGTAATTGTTTGGAGGTGCAATTAAAAAAAGGAATTCTGTTTTAAGAGTATTCAGTTTGAGGTAGTTGCAAGTCAACCAATTTTGAGTTTTTGTAGAGTTGAGTTAAGAGACCTCATATCTTCAAGGAGGAGATTTTCAGGTACAGTTGGGTGTTGTCAGCGTACATGTGATAATTGATGTTTGATGATTTCAGAATTTCAGTTAACAGCTCCATGAATAAGTTAAAGAGAGTGGGTGAGAGCGTGAAAACCTGCGGAACACCTAATGTGATAGGTGTGGGGTTGGACAGGGAATGATTAATCTTAATTCTTTGGGAGCTATTGTGGAGGAAGGAGGTGAACCAGTCAAGGACTGGACCAGAAAGCCCCATCTTGTGTTCCAATAAGTCAAGTAGGCTGTCAGTTTGACTGTACCTTGTTGTCAGTTTGTCTCCTTGTCCAGCCTTCTCTTTCCCACTGCAGGATGGGCATTCCATCTTTGGCTCCTGTGTGAAGTCAGCGGTATGCCAGGGTGGTAGTTAAAGCATTCCCTCTGCTTGCACTGGGTAAGTCCTGCAATCTGTTACCCTTATGCCTAATGTAATCTCCTTGTTATTGCCCCTTTAGTAATTATGTAATCTCATGCTCCTGGAGACCTTGACATTCATAATTTGGCCCTGAGATGCTGTGCCTCTGAAATCCTTCCTGGGTTTTCCCGATCACCAATCTGCAAGAGTGTCTCTCTCTCTCTCTCTCTCTCTCTTTCTCCTTACCCCTTTTCACCTTCGCTGGGTCTTCATTAACTTCATTGTTATAGTACAAACATTTAAGCGGTTTGAACGTCAGCTGAAGGGAGGTGCCTCTGAGACCTCCCCTCCTAGGATAAAGCCCTTAGTCTTTAATCTGTTCAAACAGAGGTAACTTTCCTTTATCTAGAGTTTATTTTAAATTTGATATAGACCTCAGCTGAGGTCAACAAATACACAAACATAGGGGCCCATTAGGATGGCGGGCGGAAGCACCACCGCCGTGCTGGCGGATGCAAAAAGCACCAGCTACCGTCCGCCCGCCACAGCACACACGCCCGCCCAATTAGGATGTGAAAAGTCAGCCAAACACCGCCCGTAAGCCAGCTACGCCGTCCGCCATCAAAGTGCGCCCGTTCACGGAGCGGTGCGGCCTAATGGAGACACACCGCCCGACGAAATCACGTACCGCCCGGCGTACAAATTACGATGCCAGAACCAAACAGTTCCCCGGCTAAGAGACACCGCACGTGAAAGCAAGGCGGAAAACCGAACGCACAGTACGGATAGCAAAGAGGTGGACCCCCGAGCATGAATCCAGCACTGCAGGCCCTCCCCATGCTCTACCTGATGCAGCACCCAGGAGTCAACGCACCGCGGCGACGCAGGTAGGCAGACACACAACAGGGGCACGCAAACAGCGCACACAGTGCAAGGGCGGGAAAACTGTATATGGCCCCCCCCCGACACCCCTGCATGGACACGACACATCCACCACTGCACCCACACATGCGCACAACGCAGAGGCCAACGGCAGCACAATGCATGCGCCGCACACAAACAACACAGGGTCACAACCAAACACCACACACACCAGCACCACCCAGAACGCACATGTCACGTGACAGCCCTGCCACAGTCATGTCCCCAACTGGCAATTCACTGTTGCCAACCTGACGTCACACAAGTGACCCGAACATGTCAGTGATGTCACGCCAAATTAGGACACACCCCTGTGTGCAAAACACGGCGAAGCACACAGCGGCGGCAACATCACCCAGCAGAATATGGACCCCGTCGGCAAAAGGTACGCCAGTACCACACAGAAACACCGATGCCACCCTGCACCCAATAACAAGACATGCAATACGTAACATCAAAGATTCCGCGGACAGACAACAGGTGGTACCAATTATAACACAAGGCCCAACGTATAGCGGAAACGCAGCCTGCCGCCCACACACGGGAGAGGAGACAGCACTGAATGACCTTCCATTCCCACTCTGAAACCCCATCCCGACTAAACAAGCCGGAGACAACAGTCATTGCACCAAAAAAAGCCCAACACAGGCATGCAGAGGGAAGCGGCCACAGGGCAGATAGCGCATAACACCAAAGAACATTCAGAACGGAAAAAAGAAATGATAACACTCCCCATGTGGTTCACATGCAAGTTATCTGGAAGGAGTCAGACACCACTGACCTTGACCATTCAGAGAAGCATGTGGGATGAGGGCCCGTGTCCTCTGCACAAGCTAACATAACACAAGTCCTGCCTCCCTACGACCATTACAGAATTCCCAGCAACGTCGGAGGTTGCACCCTGCAGACTGCACAGACAGCCGGAGCACGCCACCACAGCGCCCTGCAGCAAAATGGCACTTGCACCACACCTACCCAAATACGCCGGACAGATTAAGCTGTACAAACATAACCTGATACAGATATTGGGATGTGACAATCTGGCCTTGCTGAACGTAAGTTACCGACTAACTTACCGCATCGCATTGTTCAGCTGCGTCATCCCCGTCTTCTACTGTCGGAGGTGTCCCTTCTACTATCCTGTGGATTTATGTCTCTCCAACCCGGCATGTCCAAGGGCGGACCTGCTACAACTATTCAACCCCTGGACGTCCACGACAGGGTCTGTTCAGCCTATGGGGGCATGGCGTATGTGGCTATTATCGGACCCACACTGCAATGGGACCACTGTGCCTCCACACGACGGATAATGGATCACAGTTACATCGAATGTCATCCAACATGTCCCATCATGCTCCTACAAGGGACAACTCACGACCAACACCTTGACAGCCACCATCCGCAACATTGTCCACCTGCACAGGCAATCCAGGACACGGGATGGCAGTGGAGCATGGTGGGTGAGAGGTCATGGCGCGCTCCTCCTGGTCACATCACGCAGGCAACACATCCCCAATGTGTAGTATGGCACAAGTCATATGGAAGTAGTGGGGGACGCACACATCACGAGCAGTAGTGACGTCACGGAAGGTGGCTCGCACCATCCCACCCATTGCCTAGATCTCCACACACGTTACATGCCATTGCAACAGAGAAGCCAGCGCGTGCACAAGCAGCTCTGAGCTCGCCCCAGAGAGGCCAAAGAGTGAATGTGTGGGTCCATGAGCTCCAGTTGGACGCGGCCTGGGCCGCTAGGGCAGCTACAGCCTCTGTGTGTTGCAGGTGGTGTATCCGGACTGCGGAGCCTGTCATGCATTGTCAATGTTGCCCGGGTCTCGAGTCGGGGCACCACGCAGGTGGACGGCGTCCCGCCACATATCATACCGTGAGACAGACCACTTGTTCAACTGGACCCACACATACACTCCTTGGCCTCTCTGGGGGCGAGCTTGGAGCTGCTTGTGCATGCGCTAGCTCCTCATGTGCAAATGCATATTGGTGTGAGCGAGGGAAGGCCATGAGGACAGTGTAAAAGATAACTGTTTGACTTTCAGTTAGTTTAAGGAATGCCCCTGATGTGGTCAGGAAAAGACGTGTCTCGTGTGTATTGCAACTAGTAGATAAGCCGATGACCTTCCCATGTCTTGCATGTAGCCCCGCACCTAGCCCCGCACACTCGACACATCAAAATGAGTACCAGCACCACATTCTTCCCATTCGAAGCACTGACTGGGGGTGACAACCATTGGACAGTCTTGTGTAGTCCACCCACGCGTACATGTGGGCCCTCCATGATCCATGTCACCTGCGGCAAAGTGATGTCATGGACAATGACGGTAGTGAGCAGAGCTGTCTGCCCCACGCACAGATGGTGCATCAGCTCAACAGGCCCAGCACTGAGGGCAGCAGGGGTCAGATGTGCAGGGGCAGCTGTGCCTGTTGTGAAGGCACATGCATATAGACAGCACATCGTCCAATTACACATCTACAGTCCATTGTCAGGCGGACGTAGCAAAAGATCACAAGACAACACATCTGTGTGGGTGTACCCACTGTGACCAACACTGCGCAACAATCAACGTACCCGCCCTGTGCATGGCCCACCCCGCAACGGAGGTCACATTCAGTGCCACTATCTCACACACACATCCCTGTCACGAGGCATGGTGTGTCCAATAGACAGGACTGAGTGAGCGCCCATCCGGAGGGTCCTGAACAGGAGACACATGTAACCCACTAGGCAGTCTGTGTTGTCACCTACTGGCATTGTGCAGTCAATGTGCAGGCCAGGCCTGCTGGGACTGAGAAGGGCAGCATGGCCCCAGCCTGACATTCACACGACCAACAAGTGCCCTGAGACCTGCATTGCCAATTGGCTGGGTCACTGGATGTCTGACATGAAGTTGCCATGTACCACCACTCGGGAGGGACAGACAGGTCAAAGCGCCCGAGAGCACACATACCCATGCCACCTGCAGTCAGCATGGTGAGCAGTGGATGTTTGAACACCACAGGCTCTGACTCATAGTGCTGCGGATCAACGACATGTGTGTCACCCACATGCACCCACACACACACTGCAGCTGTCTCCCACACACAAATTTCGCAAGGAATAGCCATGTGCAGTGTGCGTGGAGCTCGGAATCCAGGATCTCCAGTAAGCCTGGGCGTAGTTCGCGAAGCAGCGGTACGCGAAGCTACGCAAAGTGCAGTTCGCACTACGCGAGCTACGCGTAGCACTACGCGAACTGCGTAGTGCGCTGTTCGCAATGATTGCACAGTGCCGGATGCTTGTCCGCACTGTGCAATCATTGAAAACGGCATCTTGCACAGTGCGAGCTGTCTTTTACTGCCGCTCGAGTAGATTTTTACTCGAGCGGCAGCTTTCTCAACGCGGACTGCTAGTTTCTCATCGCGAGCGGTCACGAGCATACGCGACTACTCGCAATGAGAAACCTGACCTCCCGCGTTGAGAATCTCGCTGGAGGTTTATTTTCACGCTCGCGATCGTCAACTTGATGTTGCTGATCGCGAACGAGGAAAAAGTCTCGCCGGGATGTCATTTTGCTTGCTCGCGGTCGCCAACTTGACGTTGAGGACCGCGAGCAAGCAAAAAATGACCGCTGCACTACGCTACGCGTGTTTGCACTGTGCTACGTGCAATTCGCGTTGTGCGAAGTAGCGCAAACTTCGCAAACTACGCGAGCGTAGCGTAGTGCTTTGCCCAGGGTTAATCTCCAGCTCCTCGCTGGTGAGTGGACCTGGACATGTCCTCAGCGTCATCGACGTGTAGGTGGAGAGGTGGCAGCAGCATGTGTTCTCGAGGGGTGCCAGGCTGCAGTTCCAGGTAGATGTGGTAATGCCTGTCCCACTCACACACACATATAACCCCCTGGGTCAGTTACAGTGGGTCCAAGCTGCTGCAATCCGTGTACCATGTCAGGCAGCTTCAATTGCAGATGTTGGCCTGCTCCCAGCTGGCCCGGGACGCTTCCCTCCATAGTGGAACACGCAGGGTGCAACCGCGAGGGACATTGGAGTTGGCCGTAAGGGCCTGGACCATGGCGGGTACAGTCCGCTGATGCCATGTGCACCACACAGTATGATGTGCGCACTGCATCTGCAGGTGTGGCCATGATTTGTGTGTGGGTGCAGGTGCACAATGGACGGGGCAACAACATGCTGTGTGCATAGGCAGGGACGGCCAGTGGCCAGCCTCCACATGTCTGTTGGCACATCATCATGTACACATTGGCATGGGTGCATGGGATATGCATATGCACACACATGCCATCTTTCACTATGTACATCTGCCACTTGGCACGTGCAATGTTACGTGTCACTTGTGATGTGTATTTGCAAGCACACAGCCGTGTTGGCATGGGGCTGTCAATGTGTACACCTGTCAATGTTTCTGGAGGTGTGATCCGTACAGTGCTGTACATAGGGTGCAGTGGTGACACCAATGACTGTCTCATATCCCCTTGTGCCACAGGTCCCACTTGTTTTGGCCGCTCAGCCTGTGTCCATAGCGTTGTTGGTGTGTGCCATACTCACCCAGCCTCGGAAGCAGTGTGATGCACAGCAGCAAGTCATGTTGCCGCGGTGTTGCCGCTTGCCGAATATGCAGTCTGTTACCATCAGCATGCCTTACAAGTCATTGAGGCCTAGATCCCCATGTGCATGCTCATAGCAATGGTGTGTGTCACTGCCCATTGCTATTGGTAGGGGACCTGTGTAAGTGTATTGTGGCTGTGCTGTCCCTACTTGTCAGCTGTTCTGTGATTCAAGTGCTTGCTCAGTCATTTTTGTTTTGTGTAGGTGAATATGCCTTGTGGCGTCTTGCTTTGTCATGTGTCCACTTCCATCCTTCCTAGGCGGAGACCAAACATTCATCGCCCCTACCAATTGCTGTCAGACATGGAGGGTGTAGAGGTCATCCGTAAATATCGTCTGGACCGACCCACCCTGCATCATCTATGTGCCATGTTGGAACCCCACCTCCGTCCTCGCAGGGTGTATCCAACAGCATTCACCCCCACGGCTAAGGTGATGGCTGCACTGCATTTCTTCGCCACTGGGTCATTCCAACACACAGTGGGCAGTGGAGGTGGGATGTCCCAGCCCATGTTCAGCATGGTGCTGAGGGATGTACTGTCAGCTATGATGCTGTACAGGAACAGATACGTCCGATTCCCCAGGGTTCGTGAATTGGCGGCAGTGAAGGGTGCTTTCTATGCCCTTGGACGGATCACCCACGTCGTTGGTGCTATAGATTGCACCCATGTTGGCCTTGTTCCACCACAGGCCACTGAGCAGCTCTACCGCAACCGGAAGCACACGCACTCCCTGAATGTGCAAGTGGTGTGCCTTGCGGACATGGTGATTTCCCACGTGTGTGCCAAGTTCCCAGGATCGGCACATGACGCGCACATCATGCGCAACAGCATCCTACCACGACTGATGGCCAATCTGCAACCGGACCGTGGCTGGATTGTCGATGAGTATGTGGAGTAGTGTAGCGTGCTGGCTGTGCGATGCTGTCTTGTGTCCAGTTGGAATTGCAACGGTTCTCTGTGTCCCTCACACCCAGGTGACTCTGCTTACCCGAATGGGCCCTGGCTGCTCAGCCCATTGCAACGTCCTGGGGGCCCAGCTGATGTCCGCTACAAGGAGGCACATGGGAGGACCAGACGTGTGGTTGACCTTTGGCCTCCTCAAGTCCAGGTTCAGATGCCTGGACCGCACCAGGGGTGCACTGGCGTACTCCCCACAGAAGGTGTGCCAGATAATAGTGGCTTGCTGCATGCTGCACAATCTGGCTATTCGCAAGCAGATCCCCCTAATTGTGGATGACGGAGATCAACCAGGGCCCCAGCCTGCAGACCAGGACAGCTCGAGTGAAGAGGACAGTGGAGAGGAGGAAGCTGTGAATGTGCGTCAGCAGCTCATCGCCCGCTACTTCACTTGACGGTGAGTGTCCATGTACGACGGCTGATGTAGCTGTAGTTGTGCAGGTGTATGTGTGCTCTGTCACGGGGGCCTTTTGTTCACTGAGTGCTGTGTGTCAATGGTCCATGTCCAGGTTGGTATGCCACTGGCAGCGGCTGTAGCAGTGTGCCCTGTTGCTCTGTGTGATGTGTGTACATTGCTTGTAGTTGGTGACAAGTACTGTGTGATGAGTGTGTGACACACTCATTGAATGTACTCTTGTTCTGTTTTTCACCCCTAGGTCCCTACAGCCTCTCCTGTCCCATCGACATACCACACAGCAGATGCATTTCTGCTCATGGTGGCGATTGCACATCGTTGAATAAACCCAGGACACATGAAGCAGATTGTGATCAAGGTGTATTTATTTACAGCGGTGACATGTGATTGTGTGCAAGGTGATGACAAACGTGGTGCATGCTGTGACAATTAGTTGACGGTCATGGCTGCGTGATGGTCAGGGTGTACCCATGAAGTTCCATGTCCACAGTCCAACAGACACATGCCATTCACATGGCAGTGTGGGGTAGGATCGTAGTACAAGTCAATGCAGTAGGTGGTCAAGGTGGCTGGCTGACTCACTGGCGTTTGGTGCGTGCGAAGTCCTCTCTGGACACCTGTTTCCTCTTCGGACGGCCCCTTCCACGTTTGGTAGGGGGGGGTGTGTTGATGTGCCGCTGGTGGTGGCTGAGGAGTGCTCACTCGCTGTGGACGCAGGGGAACGCGATGCTGCACCACCCTGCGCCACAGCAGGTGGTGGCGGAGGTGGTGTTGCTGGCCTTGCTTGTGCCCTCACCACCACCACCAGCTGGCCCATTAGGTCCACAAGTTGGTCCATACGGGTCACGAATTGTCCCATATGGGCGTCCATGGACCTCAACACCCCAAGGACCTCCCGCGTGTCGGTAGCCGACCTGGCCCATTGTCCTTGGGCCTCTTCATAGGCCCCAAGGACTCTAGCGATTTGCGGCAGGGCTTGGCTCCCAGGCTCAGATGGCGTTGGCCTGGCCCTGCTCCTCCTACCAGTACTGCTGCCACCGACCTGCCCACTAGCCACATTGCTCACCACGGTCCTCGCTCTGGCTCCCTGGGTGGAGCCCGACGGCCGTGCCACCGCTTGCGCAGGGGCTGTGGCCAGGGATGGCGTGGTGGTGGTGGTTGCGGCGGTGGTGGTGCTTGCGGCGGTGGTGGTGGTTGCGGCGGTGGTGGTGGCCGCAACGACCGTGGCAGCAGGGGTCTGTGACTGGTCAGCAGCCCTGGGTGATGGGCTGGTGGGCAGGAGGGGCCCTGGGGAGCGGTTGTGCCCTGCCACTCCAGATGGGCCTGCTGGGTGGTCCGTGTCCGGAGAGGTGTCCAGCTCCTCTACATCCGTGAGTCCGGGTCGGGGGCTTGCGGACTGGCTGTGCTGGCTGCTGTCACCCTCTCCAGCATCCAGCAGTTCGGCACCTGTGGGGAGAATGAGATGGGTCATTGTGTTGCACCTAGCAAAGTATCTATTGGTTGTCTGACATTCACAGTTCGTGCACTGTCGTGCACAGGTTTCCCAGTGGCGTGTGTGTGGATGTACGATGTGTGTATGCGTGGGCTAGGCAATGGAACTGTGTGATGTGGACATGTGGCATGGGACGGATTAGCAATGCCGATGGGTGTGTGTTGCTATGCTCCTACATTTTGTGGCTCGGGTGTATGCGTGCTCCAGGACCATCGACGATGTTGGGTTGAACGATGGTTTAGGGGGAAGGATGGAACGCTTAGGAACGCTGATGCCAAAAGGGGGTACAGCCCCTAAACGCTCTTGGGTTGAAATATGCTTTTGGGGTACATACTGTGAGCAATGGGTGCAGAACGTGACATGTGTTCTGGCAACATGACAGTGCATAGACAAAGGTGTGTGTCTGTCTCACATGCCCGGAATATCTGCTGACTGTTATCATTCATGGACATCACATTGGTAGCATTGTTGTGAGTTCGTGCTTGTTGTGTGCCACACGACGTATTGCAGATGGGCCAAATCCTTTGCGTGCGTGCTGCCCTGGTACATGTGCATCAGTGCTGTGCTCTTGGGGTGTTGACTATATTATGTGTGTTGTTACTCGCAGTGTGACGTGCGCTTCAGTCACTGCAGGCACTTGATTTGTCATGGGCAGGTATCTTTGCATGACTACTGTGAGAGGGCCAGCTGTTCGGATGACATACCTTTCATGACACTGTGGCTGAGAGATGAGATGGATGATATGTTGAATGTGCATTGTGTGCCTGTGTGTTTCAGGGGTCCAGTTGTCTTTGTGTGCAATATTGTGGTTCCAAGCTGTTACTTCTAGTACGGTCTGTCTTACGTGGGCGTTGTTGTACGATGTGTGGGTGACAGGCAGTGAGGACTACATGGACAGGACTTCGATGGTGTTGCTGATGTGTGTGATGGGTGGCACAGTGCCTGCCGTGTGGGTCTGTGCTCCAGTGGGACTTGTGCAAGCAGACGTGGCTCCTTAGGTGTTGCTGTATCTGTGATGGGTCATGTGGGGTTTGACTCTGTTGAACATGTCCGTGTGCACATTGGTCTCATGATTGTGACTGGGAGCAGTGCTGCGTGTTCCTCTGCTACGTGACATGTCCCATGTGTCAGTCGTAGTACAGTCCTCATGCCTACAGACGCCCCGCCCTGTACATTTTCCCACCTACAGGTTGTTTCTGAGTGCGCAATGCAATGGATGCCACAAGGTACTGGGAGGGAGGGGTGCTCCACCTTGCTGGTCTGTGGGAGTGGGAGCCTGGTGGGTGTTTTACTTCAGCTGTCCCCCTCCGACCCACTGTCTTTGTGTTCCGGCTACTTACCTGTTACTTGTCGGTCAGTGCAGCTATGGCGGACACATGGATGTGGGGTGTGCTCCACCTTGCTGGTCTGTGGTAGTGGGGGCCTGGTGGGTGTTTTACTTCAGCTGTCCCCCTCCGACCCACTGTCTTTGTGTTCAGGCTACTTACCTGTTACTTGTCGGTCAGTGCAGCTATGGCGGACACATGGATGTGGGGTGTGCTCCACCTTGCTGGTCTGTGGTAGTGGGGGCCTGGTGGGTGTTTTACTTCAGCTGTCCCCCTCCGACCCACTGTCTTTGTGTTCCGGCTACTTACCTGTTACTTGTCGGTCAGTGCAGCTATGGCGGACACATGGATGTGGGGTGTGCTCCACCTTGCTGGTCTGTGGTAGTGGGGGCCTGGTGGGTGTTTTACTTCAGCTGTCCCCTCCGACCCACTGTCTTTGTGTTCAGGCTACTTACCTGTTACTTGTCGGTCAGTGCAGCTATGGCGGACACATGGATGTGGGTGTGGGAGTGCTCATTCTGGTGCATCTGGAGTACAAGGGGACCTGGTGGAAGTTGCGGTGCTGGCTGACTGTACACATGCCCCCATGGTTTTGTTAGTTGGTAGCTTTGGGCTGAGTGTGTGTGAGTGTCTGTTGCATGTGTGGGTGATGTCTTGTGTATTGTGTACTGGACATGGGGGTGTTTGTCCCTAGGTGCTATGGCATGGTGGTAGTGCATGTGATTACATAGCGGTGTGCTGGTATACGTTTGTTTGTACTTACCAGCCTCCACTCCCCTGGTAATCCGGTGAGGATCTCCGGATGTATGATGACTCGCACCTTCTCCTCCCACGCCTTGAAGGTCTTGAATAGCGCGGATTCCCTCCGCCAGTCCTGGCAGCCAGCTCTCGATTTTTGCTCTCCTTCTTCTTGACCACGCTTTTGAGGTCGTTCCACCTTTTGTTAATTTCTCCTCTGTTGCGTGGAACGTTCCCGACTGCATTGACCTGGTCTACGATCCTGCTCCACAACCGGTTTCTGGTGGATAGTGGTGTCTGTTGGACCTGGTTGCCATAGATTTGTGGGTGCACCTTGACGATCTCGTCGACCATGACCGTCAGCTCGGTGGAAGTGAACTTGGGCATTCTGTGTGGTGCCATGGTGTGTGTTTTGGTGTTTGTGGTGCTGGTGCGGTGTGTGGTGTGTGATGTGCAGGGGGTTTGTGTGGCCGGTGTAGGTGGTGGTGGTGGTGATGGGTGTGATCGGTGCGTGTCTGTGGTGTGCTGCTGTCCTTTCTGTCTCGCTGTGTTGTGTGCTTTCGTCCTCAGTTTGTAATGTTGCAGGGGGTTGTGGTCTGTGAAGGGGCTGGTTTTGTACTTACCTATGTGGGTGTGTCATGATGGTCTGTTGTTTTCAGGTGTGTTGTGGCTGGTGTTCTGGGATTTGTAGTTGATTTTTTGTCCAGCGGGGGGTGTGTTTCCGGGATGTGTACTGTGTTTGGGTATTTGTGCGTGGGTTGCTGTGTGGACTTGTTGGCCATGTTGTGTGTGTTTGTTTTTGTCAGCGGATGATTTCTGTGCATGGACGTGGCCGCCAGAGCTTCCGCCGTGTCCATTTTCGTCACTGTTGTTTGCGCTGGCGTGCGGTGTATTTGTGGATTTTCCGCGCTCATGTCGGTACGATCCTAATTTCACTGGCGGTGTCTCGGTCGTCAGGGCGGGCGGTTTTGGGTTGTCGTGCGTCTTTCCGTCCGTGGCGGGCGGATGGACTTAGACTCGGACATGGGCGGGCGGTATTTTCTGTTTATTTTCCGCCTCCGGCGGTTTTCGGTTCGCGGCATCGTAGTTGCTCGGTCGATATTCAGACGGTGTAGGCGGGCGGATTTTTACCACTGTGGTTGATGGCGGATTTTTTACTGCCCGACATCGTAATGGACACCATAGTTTTAAAACATTTATAATGACACCCATTACATCAGCTTTTAGCATTTCTAAGGTTAAAACATTTCATCATAGTTTTTGCGACGTATTTAAAAATAAAAATTCATTTGATATTTATATGGCTAATAACAGATGCAGTCATCCAATAGGTTTCCCAGAGCTTAGTTAGATCGCTTGAAAAGGCAAGGTTGTACTTAAAGGTGATAGTTCATAATATCAGCTTTAAATATTTAAAACATTATCAACATGGGTTTTAAAACAACTTTAGAAAACACTTTAAACATTTATATAATTGATACCAAGCGGGTTCATCCTGTGGTGATTTACAGAGCTTAATTAGGTTTTGTATAGATGTAGCATTGCATCTGATACTCATAGGCCTTAAATACCTCCTCCTGGCTTCTACTAGGGTTGGGTTAGGACAAACAGAAAGAACATGAGTTAGATCTTGAATTCCTCCCTTACACAAATCACAAAGCCCAGTTGTATTTTCAGATTTGTTCCACTTTGCTTTATACACTTTCAAAGGGAAGATTTCCAGCCTCAGTAGAAGAATACAGCGCCGGACCCTATGATCTAATGAGAAGTATGTATATTTCTCTGGGGATTTATAGTCTATAATTTTTGTATATTCTTTATAGTGTTTTAATTGTAGACAATGTTCTACGTCCAGATCGAAGCTTAATCTTGGGACCATATTTTTTTAAAAAGAGCTTCAAAAGTGCCGGTGTCCAGGATTGCAAAAGTGCTACTGTGCAGTGAGACTGACTAAAAGCTATATTAAGGTTCTTATTAAAAGTGTATCGTGACGACTCTTCTCTAAAAGTTTCAGATTTTAAAATGTGCCTTAAGGAGCCAGGGTCAGCATGCAGAAGATAATAAGCCCATCTTAATATATTCGAGATAGCCCTTGCATGTATGCTGGATAGGGAGAGTTCAAGGCGTAATGCTTGAGCCGGGACAGCTTGATTTACTCTTGTCAATTTCCGTAAGGAATTTCCTTCTCTTCATTTGACAGATTTCCAGGTTTTTATGTGTATATACTCTAGACCACACGTTAAGATGGGGGGGATTTTCATATGATAGACCTCCAACAGAGGTTGGAAATGTCTATTTCCAGAAGAGGAGTATAGCTTCAGCATTGCTCCTACGTGGGCATCTGCCTTTCGACCTATGTGATGTAGGTGGGGATAATTCTGTAGAGTTTGGGAGAAAATGCGACCAAGATAAGTATATTCTTTGACAGATTCTAATGGTTTCCCCCAGTGTCAATTAAAAGGTTGTGGTCGCTTTTTCCCCTAAAAGGTAAAATTTTAGTTTTTGAAATATTTGGGGTTAAGAAATTGTCATCTGCATAGCTACTTAATTCATTTAGGTTTCTTTGGAGCCCTATCGTTGTAAGGTCTAAAATCACGATATCGTCCGCGTACATTAAAATGTGTATATCACTCAGTGCCAGTTTCGGCGGGACATTTTTTACTTGTATAAAGTGCTCTGGTAAGTCGCTTAAGTAAAGGGAAAATAGCAAGGGAGCGAGGAGACAACCTTGTTTGAGACCGTTTAGCGTGGGAATTGGACTAGTTAAACCCTTTGAACCCCCCATTTGAACTCTGCACCATGTTTCTGTATGGAGGGATATAATTATTGTAAGTAGATCTTGAGGGATTCCCATCCTCACCAATTTCTTCCAAAGTGTTGGTCTGTCTACCCTATCAAAAGCCGTAGTAAAATCAATAAAGGCACAATATACAATTTGTGATTTTGACATGACATATTTGTTAAGTATAGTTTGTAGAATTGCAATGTTGTCTGTTACTGAATGTTTTGAGCGAAATCCTGCCTGGGACATAGGGATTACTCCACTGGAAAAGGCCCAGTCTTTGAGGTGGTCCAAGACACAGGCTGCAAAGATCTTTCCCGTTGCGTCGAGTAGGGCTATTTGCCGATAGTTCTTTGGGTCTGTTCTGGAGCCTTTTTTTAGAATAGGAACCACTATACTCCCCGCCATGATTTTGGGATATCTCCTGTTGAAGAACAGTAAAGAAATAGGGGGGATAGAAATTTGCTCCACTCGTCCGGATTTGATTGAAGGACCTTAATCGGGATCTCATCCGGTCCCATAGCTGCCGTGGATCTTGCAGCCTTTATAAGATAAGCTATTTGATTAGTTGTTGAGGCTATTATATCAGTATTTGTCTGACCCTTTCCTTGAGACTGCTGGCACCATTTTTCCGCCTTTTGTGAATTAGATTTATACAGGTTAGAGATGTGTTTTTCCCAGGCCAATGCTGACACTGGAAGTGCTTGTGTTGTTTTCCTTATACCCATTTGTTTTGCAGCTAGGCTCCAAAATGCTTTCCTGTTTTTACTTTTTACTGCCAGTTGAATGTCTATCCAGTTTTTATCTTTTTCGTCCTGTTGTTTTTTCGCTTTTTCCGTTGGCGTATTTTTTTCAACTTTTTGATTTCTTCTTGTCTTATCCCTGAATAGTTCAAAAACGGCAATCCAATCAGGCTATTTAGTTTTGCTGATTCATGGTCTTTGCTCTTTCCTTTTTGGAGGCTCCTTCTCTTTTCATGCCTGTTAGAATATTCCTGAAGGGATGCGACTACCGTAGATACTGTCTCTTCGTAGTTCATTATCAGGTTTATTTCTTTATTAAAGGGATCTAGGGGCATAGCTGAGATTACGATGTTCATTCTCTCTATTGCTTTAGAAATCCAGATGATCCTACCGTTTTTATGATCTACATTGGCATGACCGTTCAAGGAGCCTAATGACCACGGGGTAGTAGATTGGAGTGAAAGTTCTATTTCCAGTAACAAGGGGGCATGATCACTTTCATATATACCCTGTACATTCAGTGATTGCACTTTCTGAAAAAAGTCAATACTACAAATTACATAGTCTAAGATAGATGAACTATTTGTGCCTGATTTAGTGTATGCAGCCGGGATATCCCCTTCTACTCTACCATTTAAGATTACTCCATTCATTGCATTGACATGAGAAAGTAGTAGTTTCCCTCGTTTGTTAGCTTTTATCTTTGTTGGAAATAGTGGTTTTGGCATAAAACAGGCTTCCTCTTTTTCGCAATTTCCCTCTTTATCCAGTAATGTGTTAGAGATTTTCCCATTGAAATCTCCAGCAAATATTGCTGGTGGAAACCCTTTTTGGGCCATTGTTGTTTCAATCATCTCAAATATTTTTGCTAACAGAGAGTCGTAACGGGGGCCCGGTGGTATGTAAACATTAAAAATGAGCAAATCCTGGATGATGTTCAAGCTTTTGTTTAAATGTTTAATCTTAATGCACTGAGCATTATGGGGATGCAAGTCAATGATTTCTAGATCCCAGTAGATTTTTTCTTTTAATAAAAAAGCAAGGCCTCCTTTTGCATGGCCCCTTTTTGTGGCCTCAGCTGCGATGTCAAACACAAAATAATTTTTTTGAGTGAAGGTATCTACGGACCATGTTTCCTGTACTAAAAGAATCAATGGAGATTTTTCAAGAATATGGGCTAACTTTTCTCGGCTTTTCCCAGCGATATTCCAAGAGATAACTGTTAAGTTTTTGTTAAAAAGGAAGTGTTAGTGGGTTACCCTGTTTATTTCTGTTCAGATTTGCTAGAGATCCAGGACCAGGAATTTTCTCTTAGTTGTGACTCGGGTTTTGGAGGTGCCTGATTCCAGATTCGCCGCTCGCCTCGACTGATCGATATTATTATAGATCCTTCCGGTTTACTTATTTGAGTTTTTGAAGACCAATCCACATGGTTATGGGGGGGGGGGGTAGTTCTTACTCTCGTTGTTGTCCCTTGACCTATTGAACTGTGTTGCCTTTGTTTTAACGACTGTCACATCAAAACCGTTTTTGTGAAGAATATCTCTTTCATTTAAGATGATAGATGGAATAACGTTGGACCAAAACTCTACAGTTGCCACCGCTAGGTTCGATTTGTTCGGGAACGCTACTAATTTTATTTCTAAAGTTGTGAGTGAATGGAGTTGAGGAATTTCATGAAACAGGATTAGTATTTTCCCGCGATTTAGAGGAGTCTTGTTGCAGGGAAATAGGTCAATCAATTCTAAGATACAGGAGACAGTCAGATCTTCCTTTCCATGTATATTTCTAATAGAGGGATAGATTTCCTTTTCTTCCAGATTTATTTCTTCCTGGGATTCCTTTGTCTGTATTGCTGAAAAGGTTTTCGCCTGAGGATTCAATTTTTTCCCCTGTGCCCCTTTGGTTTCGTATAGAAGAGAATGATCATCTATGGTTACGGTTATCTCTTTGATTTTTCATGATTAGTTCATTGCTCTGGTCTATTTGATCTGGTGTTTGTGGGTATTTTACTTTCCTAGATGATCGTCTCGAGATTTTCCGCTTTGTTCTTTTTTTACTTTTCTTCCCCTTTATAATATGTCTCTTCTCCTTTGGCTTTATCGTAAGGTTAGATTCTTTCGATGTTGAGAGATTTTCAGAAATCTTTTCCAGATGTTTTGGTGTTTGAGTTAATATTTCTTGCTGCTTCTTCTGTTTAAAAATTGGAAACAAGGGTATCACAGGTTTAGGAGTCCTTTCTATCTTGAATAATTTTCAGTATAGAGTAAACTTCATCATTTGTGAACTTATTTTTTACTTTTATAGGAGTGAATCCCTCTGTTTGTGTTGCCTTTTGTACTTTTCTTGTTAGATGGTCAACCGACAATAAATTTAGGCATTCTTCTTCTCGAGTCGCAGGATTTTCTGGACAACTTAGCATTATTTTTTAACTTTGATTGAGTTGTTGTTTCCTTTTTTTATCTACTAAGTATTGTAGAATTCCAGTTTGCGTTTCTAGAATCATATCCGAGTTATCTAAATTCTTCTCAAGCTGAGCCAAAATAGATTCCAAAATTCTCTGTATTGAAAAGAAAGCATTGGATATAGGTTCTTGCCTGTTTGGGAATTGTGATGCGTTAAAAAAAGGGAATTCTGGAGATTTTGAACGATTTTCCATACAAACTGTGACATTAGTTGGAGTGCTATTGAGAAGTTGCGGAACCTCTTTGGATACTATAGGAGACAGATGATGCAAACCTAATGAAAAATGTATATCTAGAAGGGTAAAATCCGTTTCTAAGATTGCAGGAGGAACCTCCGGGATTGTGTTTGATTTTGGATGTTGTTGTTCCTGGTCTCCCCCATTAGTCGCATCTTTTTTGTAGTCCGTTTGTGGTTTGCTTTCGTGTTTAATTGCCATTTGCTGGTCGTTGCCGGCCGTCGATTGCGCTTGAGCCCAGTCCCTTTCTTTTGTCATAGATTTATCTTCCTGTTGGATTCCCTGCTCAATTGGTGCTATTTGATCATCTGTTCTGGCAGTAGTAGTAAAGAACTTTGTTATATCTACTGTTCCTGGGACTGCTCCGATGTGAGGAGCCTTGTGTATACTCTTTTTCATAGATTGGGCCGTACCCAGTCTTTTCATATGTACTGTTCGAGATCTGAGTTTTTTATAAGCCATGAGATTAGATTAATCAGGTGAGCGAGAAGGTCACCTGGTTAGATAAAGGATGCTCTTGCCTGTTGTTTCTCTTTCTTACTTTCTTCTTCTCCCAACTTCTACAGTGGCTGTTTCGCTCTTTTCCTGCTCAAGGATAGTTTAGTATATGCTTGATGCGTATTTATCTGGAGGCTAAACAGCCCCTAGGACCTATAGTCAGCAGACTTGAGAGCAGTTTCCTCTATGTATTTAGCCCAAATATGAAATCCAGCAACCCGCTCCCGTCCACCCAACCACCGCGAGTAAAATGAAGTGCGAGGGCAGGGGAGGTGGAGTGCAACACCAAGCAAAACACTGAGCCGCAGGTAGTGGCAGCAAACAAGCGGTCAAACAGTCAAACAGTCTGCAGGCAGCAGGCAGCAGCAACAGTGATTAGTAGTATCCAAACTACTACTTAATGTAACGCGGAGCCCCCTGGAAGTAGAGCTGGGCCAGCAAAGGCTGGAGCCCGTGCCCGGGTGAGTGTTTGGGGGTATTAAAGGTGCAGCCGGGGGTAAGCAGACACGGTCAGGGCAAGTGGGGGCACATCAGAGGGCTGCAAGTTGTACCCGGTCTGACCTGGCTGTCTCCGTGGCATCTGGGGCCCGACACTTCACGGCAGGCCAGCTACGGCCGCTGCTCCTTGCCACTCTCGCTGTCTCTCTGCTCCACAGTTGCGAATCAACACAGTGAGGGCGAGAAAAAAAAAAAGGGGGGGAGCCACAGGCCGACGCCAGGCAGAGGATCCGAAGGATCCAAGAGACCAGAGACCAGGAGTCTGGGAGCCCGGGACAGGCTCGGTTCGGCGCACTCCATGTTCCTCGCTCCTTACTCCTTGCGCTATTCGGCCCCCGCAGCGTCACTGCAGCTGTGGAAACTGTAGAAGGAGTTGCTGGGTGACTAGTGTGACAATTTTCAGGAAGAAGTTTCAAATATTCCTACTTACAGCTAATGTGAAGCCCATCATGCCTGGGGTAAGCAGAAGCAGTCAGGGCAAGTGGGGCGCACTAGAGGACCGCAAACCGCACCCGGTCTGACCAGGCCGTCTCTGTGACGTCTAGGGCCCAACACTTTGCGGCAGGCCTGCTACGGCCGCCGCACTTGCCGCTCTCGCTGTCTCTCTCTCTACTCCGCAGTTGCGAGTCAGCGTGGTGAGGTCGAAAAGGAGTGGGAGTCTCCGGCCGTTGCCAGGCAGAGAATCTGGAGGATCCGAAAGTCCAGGATCAGGCTCAGCTCGGCGTGTTCCTCCTCGCTCCTTGCTCCTTGCTCTGCTCCGCCCTCACTGTGATTATCGCGTGAATCACAGACTAGAGGTGGTATAGTGACAACAACCTTTCCTTTATCCATAATAGACATGGTGTACTGAGATTGACAAATAGGAAATCTTAGAAAAACATGAAATAAGTGTGGCACCCCAGCTTTCAGTAAAAGAAATACAGGCAAGCTGTACTCTCAAAGTAAAAGCATTTCTCTTACAGTACCATTCTGTGTGACTCTAAAAAGACTGATTCACAGATTGTCCATCTAAGAACTGCCCATAAACATCCTTAAAGCTGATATAAACTGTATCTTCTCTAAATAGCTGACTTATTTCTTACCTCACCATCTCTGATATATAAAAAACAAGCAGAAAGATTATTGAGAAGAAGTCCAATCATACTCCTCCTTTCCAATTCTTAGATAAACTGAGCAGTCAATCTGTACAGTCACACTGAGATCACCTATGGGTGTTCGGGTGTTCTGTAAAGAGATCACAGGAATTAATGTCACATTCCTTGTCTCAAGCTAGCAGACATCGTCCACCATGAAAAGCATGTGAAATATAGGAATGTGAAAACTTGCATAATTTAATTTCACGTAATTATGCAAAATTACCTAAAATTGGGCGAAATACATGAAATGCATCTCCAGGCTCTTGTGTAAAATAAAATAACACTGGGGGTGCATTTTGAAGCCATAAAAGTTGCACGAAGGGCAGCTTGCATTGAGCAAACACATGGCCATTTTGTTTTACTCCAGCCTGTTCCTGCCTAGCTTTTACTGTTTCCAGTTCCCTAAATCCCCATCATCTCCTTCCACCCCATTCTGATCTGCCACTCCCATTTTTACAACTTTATTTTCACTTTTGTTAGTTTCTTACTGCCCCTCTGTGTTTATTTTAATGTTTTGCCCCCTTTTTGTGTAGGTATGCCTATTCCCACTTACCACTGTTCCCCAACTTTGGCATAGGCAGGAAGAGCTGCCATCTATGGGCGATGGCTGCGTGAGGAGGTAATACACCACCACATTTTCAGTGACTCAGAAGTGGCAGCACTAATACTTTTCCGCACTTTCCTCTCATGCTGACAGGAGTTGGCAGGGTAGGGAAAGGCTAAAGCCTAGTGAAGCAGAAGCTGTGGTGGGGGAGGATGATGTGTCACAGCGCTGTCACAATGGGGTCTCCTGCACCCAGTGGCAGGTGACGCACCGCTGGACTGATGTCACTGACCAGAAGCTGGGCCTGCTTGCAGTGGAAACACTTGTAGAATGCAGCCACATGGCAGTTATGTTGAAAGTATGTGTATATATATATATATATCTATATCACAGACTCCAGCTTTGGAGTCTGTGCCCGTGTGTTGCGCCGGAGTGCCTGTCGTGACATTGGGATTTCTTCGTGATATATATATATATATACGCACACACACACACTTTCAACACAACTGCCATGTCGCTGCATCATACACACATCAAATTGATATCTATACATATATAATATATATATATATATATATTACACATATATAATATATATATGCATATGTGTGTATATATATATAATATATATATATACATATTACACATATATAATTATCTGCTAGCGGTCGCCAGTAGATAGTTATAGTTAGGACCTATTTTCCATAGGAAATCCAGCGACATTCTATTTGAAATAACTCTTGCGTCGGTTGACGAATCTTCGCGAAATTTTCAAACTTTATGGCCCGCTCCGGTCCGCTCCTACCCTGAAACTCTCAGGGTGATTCGTCAAGCGGGGGCCGAGAAAAAGGGGGTCCCAAAGCGTGTTTTCCCATTCATTTTCCCATAGGAAACTTTAGACACGGCTACAGCCCGAACTGCTGAACGGAATTACACCAAATTTGGCAAAGAGGTAGTTCTTGGTTCAGAAAGAACCCTTTTGTTAAATGGTGTAAATCCGTTCAGTAGTTGCGGAGAAATTAAAAAAATAAGAGTCAAAAAATCAATTTCCCATAGGAAACTTTATGCAAGGCTACAGCCCGAACTGCTGAACGGATTTACACCAAATTTGGCAAAGAGGTAGTTCTTGGTTCAAAAAGAACCCTTTTTGTTAAATGGTGTAAATCCGTTCAGTAGTTGCTGAGAAAATCAAAAGTAAAAACACATATATATCTGGGCGGAGCCTAACCACACATGTCATCGTGAGATCTGATTGGCTGTCAGCACTTCATCCTGGAATTGCTGGCAGCCATCTTGGGACCAATATAAATGATAGTACCCCATTGAAATGCATTGTAGTGAATCGAAGATTTTGAGGGTTACCAAAAGGAGAACTATAAAGGGTGATAACAGACTTTAGTTACATTAGAATTCATTTGTTGATGGTACCATACTAATTTCAGGAATTGTGGTGTGTTCTAAGGTGATTTTACCCTGTGAAAAACCTTCTGCTGGGATATCATTAATCATGTTTGAGAGAAAACTATTTTCACATGCTTGTCCCATACAGTTTTGGAAGGTGCCCCAGAAGCTAAAATGAGAGCATATTTTCTGTAAATTCACATTATCTTTCTCAGTCATGTGAGAATGAAGTCTGACATTCTCAGTAAAACATGTACATCCAACAAGGGCAGAGACTGTCAGTTGATTCCTTTGTGTTCTACTGCAGCTTCCCAGAGTGTTCTAAAGAACAACTAGAGTGCTAACAGCCTTACTTATGACAAAAGTATGGCACACCTGAAGCCATCTTGATTGGAATAAACTGGTAACACTTAAAACATTTAATTTAAAAAGGAACAAAATGATGGGGTTCATCTTGTCATAGAAATTATGGTTAGTGCTCTGGAAAGAAAAATTAGGACATGTTTCAAGTGTGATCTCAAATATCTTCCTGTTATATTTCAACAGGAGCAGCCTGTCAGTTGATGCCTTTGTGTTCTACTGCAGCTTCCCAGAGTGTTCTAAAGAACAACTAGAGCGCTAACAGTCTTACTTATGACAAAAGTATGGCACACCTGAAGCCATCTTGATTGGAATAAACTGGTAACACTTAAAACATTTAATTTAAAAAGGAACAAAATGAGGGGGTTCATTTTGCCATAGAAATTATGGTTAGTGCTGTAGAAAGAAAAATTAGGACATGTTTTAAGTGAGATCTCAAATATCTTCCTGTTATATTTCAACAGGAGCAGCCTGTCAGTTGATGCCTTTGTGTTCTACTGCAGCTTCCCAGAGTGTTCTAAAGAACAACTAAAGTGCTAACAGCCTTACTTATGACAAAAGTATGGCACACCTGAAGCCATCTTGATTGGAATAAACTGGTAACACTTAAAACATTTAATTTAAAAGGAACAAAATGAGGGGTTCATTTTGCCACAGAAATTATGGTTAGTGCTGCAAAAAGAAAATTTAGTGCATGTTTTAAGTGAGATCTCAAATCCTCTTCTATTTCATTAGAAAATTCTGACATGCAGACTGAAACAATCACTTTCAATACCAGCAGTAGACTTCCAGTTAACTCCTTGGTGAGCAGTAGCTTTACTACAGTGATCGAATGAACAACTAGAGTAATAACATTCTGAATTTATGGCAAATGTGTGACACATCTGAATGCCTTCTTGATGGAATCAAAGTAAAAACTGAAAGCATTTCCTACTGAGGAGACTGCAGTAAATGAGGAAATTAGGAAACTTCATAACAAAGAAGTCTTCCAAGATGGCCACCAGTGAAAAAAGAGCCCAAATGTAGCACAAATATTACCCAGATATAGCCCACATATAGCCCAATGACAAAAGTGTGCAAAACACTTTTTATTTTTAGTTTTTGCAGTTTTATGTAGTGCAGACTGGTCAGGTATTGGAGCATTGCATCTTAAAACATGACACCCCTACACTACAAAAACACCACTGCACTACCCTAAACCTAAAACACTACCCCAGCACGACCCCTACACTACACAAGCACCACTGCACTATCCTAAACCCTAAAACACTACCCCCAGCATGACCCCTACACTACACAAACACTACTGCACTACCCTAAACCCTAAAACACTACCCCAACACCACTGCACTAACCTAAATCCTAAAACACTACCCCCAGCACGACCCCTACACTACCCAAACACCACTGCACTACCCTAAAACATGACCCCCTACACTACACAAACACCACTGCACTACCCTAAACCCTAAAACACTACCCCCAGCACGACCCCCTACACTACACAAGCACCACTGCACTACCCTAAACCCTAAAACACTACCCCAGCACGACCCCCTACACTACACAAACACCACTGCACTACCTTAAACCCTAAAACACTACCCCCAGCACGACCCCTACACTACCCAAACACCACTGCACTAACCTAAATCCTAAAACACTACCCCCAGCACGACCCCCTACACTACCCAAACACCACTGCACTACCCTAAAACATGACCCCTACACTACACAAGCACCACTGCACTACCCTAAACCCTAAAACACTACCCCCAGCACAACCCCCTACACTGCCCGAACACCACTGCACTGCCCTAAACCCTGAAACACCAGCCACTGCATGACCCCCTACAGTGCCCGAACACCACTGCACTACCCTAAACCCTGAAACACATACCCTAGCACAACCCCTACACTGCCCGAACACCACTGTACTGCCCTAAACCCTGAAACACCACCCCTTCATGACCCCTACACTGCCCGAACACCACTGCACTGCCCTAAACCCTGAAACACCACCCCCAGCATGACCCCTACACTGCCCGAACACCACTGCACTGCCCTAAACCCTGAAACACTACCCCCAGCAAGACCTCCTACACTGCCCGAACACCACTGCACTGCCCTAAACCCTGAAACATCACCCCCAGCAAGACCCCCTACATTGCCCGAACACCACTGCCCTAAACCCTGAAACACCACCCCCAGCACGACCCCCTACACTGCCCGAACACCACTGCACTGCCCTAAACCCTGAAACACCACCCCCAGCACGACCCCCTACACTGCCCGAACACCACTGCACTGCCCTATACCCTGAAACACCACCCCCTGCACGACCCCTACACTGCCCGGACACTACTGCACTGCCCTAAACCCTGAAACACCATCCCCAGCACGACCCCCTACACTGCACTGAACACCACTGCACTGCCCTAAACCCTGAAACACTACCCCCAGCAAGACCCCTACACTGCCCGAACACCACTGCACTGCCCTAAACCCTGAAACACCACCCCCAGCAAGACCCCTACACTGCCCGAACACCACTGCCCTAAACCCTGAAACACCACCCCCAGCAAGACCCCTACTCTGCCCGAACACCACTACACTGCCCTAAACCCTGAAACACCAGCCCCAGCACGACCCCTACACTGCCCGAACACCACTGCACTGCCCTAAACCCTGAAACACCACCCCTGCACGACCCCCTACACTGCCCGAACACCACTGCACTGCCCTAAACCCTGAAACACCACCCCCAGCACGACCCCCTACACTGCCCGAACACCACTGCACTGCCCTAAACCCTGAAACACCACCCCCAGCATGACCCCCTACACTGCCCGAACACCACTGCACTGCCCTAAACCCTGAAACACCACCCCCAGCATGACCCCTACACTGCCCGAACACCACTGCACTGCCCTAAACCATAAAACACCACCCCTAGCACGACCCCCTACACTGCCCGAAAACCACTGCACTGCCCTAAACCCTGAAACACCAGCCCCAGCACGACCCCCTACACTGCCCGAACACCACTGCACTACCCTAAACCATCAAACACCAGCCCCAGCACGACCCCTACACTACCCGAACACCACTGCACTGCCCTAAACCCTGAAACACCAGCCCCAGCAAGACCCCCTACACTGCCCGAACACCACTGCACTGCCCTAAACCCTGAAACACCACCCCCAGCAAGACCCCCTACACTGCCCGAACACCACTGCACTAAAGCCTGAAACACCACCCCCAGCAAGACCACCTACACTGGCCGAACACCACTGCACTGCCCTAAACCCTGAAACACCCCCCCTGCACGACCTCCTACACTGCCCAAACACCACTGCACTGCCCTAAACCCTGAAACACCACCCCTCAGCACGACACCCTACACTGCCTGAACACCACTGCACTGCCCTAAACCCTGAAACACCACCCCCAGCACGACCCCCTACACTGCCCGAACACCACTGCACTGCCCTAAACCCTGAAACACCACCCCCTGCATGACCTCCTACACTGCCGGAACACCACTGCACTGCCCTAAACCCTGAAACACCACCCCCAGCACGACCCCCTACACTGCCCGAACACCACTGCACTGCCCTAAACATTGAAACATCAACCCCAGCAAGACCCCTACACTGCCTGAACACCACTGCCCTAAACCCTGAAACACCACCCCCTACACTGCACGAACACCACTGCACTGCCCTAAACCCTGAAACACCACCTCCAGCAAAACCTCCTACACTGCCTGAACACCATTGCTCTGCCCTAAATCCTGAAACACTAGCCCCAGCATGACCCCTACACTGCCCAAACACCACTGCACTGCCCTAAACCCTGAAACACCACCCCCAGCATGACCCCTACACTGCCCGAACACCACTGCACTGCCCTAAACCCTGAAACACCAGCCCCAGCAAGACCCCTACACTGCCCGAACACCACTGCACTGCCCTAAACCCTGAAACACCAGCCCCAGCAAGACCCCTACACTGCCCGAACACCACTGCACTGCCCTAAACCCTGAAACACCAGCCCCAGCATGACCCCCTACACTGCCCGAACACCACTGCACTGCCCTAAACCCTGAAACACCAGCCCCAGCACGACCACCTACACTGCCCGAACACCACTGCACTGCCCTAAACCCTGAAACACCTGCCCCAGCACGACCCCCTACACTGCCCGAACACCACTGCACTGCCCTAAACCCTGAAACACCAGCCCCAGCACGACCCCTACACTGCCCGAACACCACTGTACTGCCCTAAACCCTGAAACACCAGCCCCAGCACGACCCCCTACACTGCCCGAACACCACTGCACTGCCCTAAACCCTGAAACACCACCCCCTGCATGACCCCCTACACTGCCCGAACACCACTTCACTGCCCTAAACCCTGAAACACCACCCCCTGCAGCACCCCTACACTGCCCGAACACCACTGCACTGCCCTAAACCCTGAAACACCACCCCCTGCACCGCCCCTTACACTGCCCGAACACCACTGCACTGCCCTAAACCCTGAAACACCACCCCCAGCACGACCCCCTTTACTGTTCGAACACCACTGCACTGCCCCAAACCCTGAAACACCACCCCCAGCACGACCCCCTACACTGCCCGAACACCACTGCCCTAAACCCTGAAACACCACCCCCTGCACGACCCCCTACACTGCCAGAACACCACTGCACTGCCCTAAACCCTGAAACACCACCCCCTACACTGCCCGAACACCACTGCACTGCCCTAAACCCTGAAACACCACCCCCAGCATGACCCCTTACACTGCCCGAACACCACTGCACTGCCCTAAACCCTAAAACACCACCCCCAGCTTTACCCCCTACACTGCCCAAACACCACTGCACTGCCCTAAACCCTAGAACACTACCCCCAGCACGACCCCCTACACTACCCGAACACCACTGCACTACCCTAAACCCTACAATACTACCCACAGCACAACCCCCTACACTACCCGAACACGACTGCACTGCCCTAAACCCTCAAACACTCCCCCAGCACGACCCCTACACTACCCGAACACCACTGCACTACCCTAAACCCTAAAATACTACCCCCAGCACAACCCCCTACACTACCCGAACACGACTGCACTGCCCTAAACCCTCAAACACTCCCCCAGCACGACCCCTACACTACCCGAACACCACTGCACTGCCCTAAACCCTAAAACACTCCCCCAGCATGACCCCCTACACTACCCGAACACCACTGCACTGCCCTAAACCCTAAAACACTCCCCCAGCACGACCCCCTACACTACCCAAACACCACTGCACTGCCCTAAACTCTAAAACACTACCCCCGCATGACCCCTACACTACCCAAACACCAATGCACTACCCTAATCCCTAAAACACTACCCCCGCATGACCCCTACACTACCCCAAACCCTAAAACACTACCCCCGCACGACTCCATACACTACCCAAAGACCACTGCACTACCCTAAACCCTAAAACACGACCTCCTACACTACACAAACACCACTGCACTACCCTAAACCCTAAAACACTACCCCTACACTACACAAACACCACTGCACTACCCTAAACCCTAAAACACTACCCCCAGCAGTACCCCTACACTACCCAAACACCACTGCACTAACCTAAACCCTAAAACACTACCCCCAGCAGTACCCCCTACACTACCCAAACACCACTGCACTACCCTAAATCACTACCCCAGCACGACCCCTACACTACCCAAACACCACTGCACTACCCTAAACCCTAAAACACTACCCCCAGCATGACCCCTACACTACCCAAACACCACTGCACTACCCTAAACCCTAAAACACTCCCCCAGCACGACTCCCTACACTACCCAAACACCACTGCACTACCCTAAACCCTAAATCTACCCCCAGCATGACCCCCTACACTACACAAACACCACTGCACTACCCTAAACCCTAAAACACTACCCCCAGCACGACCCTCTTCACTACCTAAACACAACTGCACAATTTGTTACAGGCGTTGCAACGCAGGCCTGTGGTGCTTACTGGAAGTACCTAGTGGGCTAGTTGGGCCCCAGGGACCCTCAGGATTCAAGGTGACCTAATCCCCCAACTTAAAACGCACCACCGGGCACGTTTGCACAGTGGTGAAAGGAGGGGGCGGGGCCTCAGGTGACATGTGCGCAAACACGCCCTGTGGTGCGTTTTAAGTTAGGGAATTAATTCCCTTTGAATCCTGAGGGACCCTGGGGGCCAACTAGCCCACCAGGTACCTTCAGTAAGCACAACAGAGTTGCGTTGCAGAGAGGTGAAAAAGGTGCGTGGCCTCGGAACGCCTCTCTGCAACTCAGCTCTGTGGTCCTAACTGTAGGTACCTGGGGGGCTAGTTGGGCCCCAGGGACCCTCAGAATTCAAGGGGACTTAATCCCGCAACTTAAAACGCGCCACGGGGTGCGTTTGCACACATGTCACCTCAGGCCCCCCTCCCTTCACCACTGTGCAAACGCGCCCTGTAAGCGTTTTAAGAGGTAGTTTTAATCCCCGTGCCCTATTATGTACTAGGGACTTGCAGAGGAGGTCATGCTAATCACAGGGGTACCCCAACGCATAGTGTTCCCTAGTGTATGTAGGTGTTTTCACTTATTCTAAGTGTCTTTTAGCATAGCACTGGCTCTGGTTAGTCAGAGTCAGTTACCACCAGTACCCGTCTGAAAGCGTTGTGGGCACAGGATGATTTTGCAACAAGGCCTCTTTCTGCTCCTTTGTTGGTTCTTTCTGCACATCTTTTGCTTCTTTCTGTGCGTTTTTTCTTCTTTCTTCACATGTCCTACCTCTGTAGGCATAGTTAGAAACTAGCATTTAAAAAAACCTTTGAAATTCACTTAAAAAATCATAGGTTTCAGGCACGTTATAGTTAGAAATTAGCATTTAAAAAACCTTTGAAATTCACTGAAAAAACCATAGGTTTCAGACACGTTATAGTTAGAAATTAGCATTTAAAAAACCTTTGAAATTCACTGAAAAAACCATAGGTTTTAGGGACAGTTATAGTTAGTTGGACATTTCACTCGTACAAAACCATAGAAATTCCCCGTTATAGTTAGTTCAGCTAACTATAACTCGCGCCCGCAATGCACTGCTGATGACGTCACATATTACATCACTCATGACATGGTCAGTGACATCACTGATGACATCACTGATGACATCTCAAATGACATCACTGATGACATCATCCATGTGATAATTTCATGCATCTTCTCACACCCTAATATAACTTTTGATACACCCACTCTAAATTACAGACTGCCATTCTCAAAACCATAGACACTCCAACACCAATAACTATGTACCCACTCACTGATTCTTAGGTCTACACACACATCCACTCACTCACCCGTACAGTCACTCATACTTAGTCACTCAGTACAGGACTGTCATATGCACTCATACACCTATATAAACACTCACACACCGCCACTCATCCATAGAGGTACTCACACACCTAGTCAGTCATGCAAAAAACGTAATCACACACCCATTTACTCACCTATACAGTTATACACACACCAGCTCACTTACTCATACAAATACTAGCACATTCTTACGCTCTTATACAATCACTGATACAAGTACACACTCATCCATACAGCCACTCTCACAATCACACACTCTCACTTATAGCCATTTACATACTCCAACACACATATATACTGCCTTTCACATATGTAGTTACTCACACATGTACCACTGAGATATACATTCAATCACTAACACACCCATACACACACTCACCCACCCATACAGTCCATCACAGATGCACTCTTGAAACCATGCACCCAGTGAATCACCAACTCACACATCTATGCACAGAGTCACACACACCCCACCCACACAAACACTCAGGCACCCATACAGATACTCAGACAATCAATCAATAACCCATGTAGACACTCATGTAGCTATTCAGAAAGCCATGCAGTCGCTTACAAACCAACAGACAGACGGATACAGACATTCACACAGTTTAGTCACTAACCCATGCATTCAGTAAGATACATTTAATCACTCACTTGTAGAGTCAGTCACTCACGTACTAAATCATCCATTCAGACACTTATACACCCACTCATTCTTCAATACGCCTTTCCCTATATATATTAAACATATTTAAACTTTACAGAAACACACAGTGACTGGATGATGTCATCAGTGATGTCATCAGTGATGTCATTTGAGATGTCATCAGTGATGTCACTGACCATGTCATGAGTGATGTAATATGTGACGTCATCAGCAGTGCATTGCGGGGGCGCGAGTTATAGTTAGCTGAACTAACTATAACGGGGGAATTTCTATGGTTTTGTACGAGTGAAATGTCCAACTAACTATAACTGTCCCTAAAACCTATGGTTTTTTCAGTGAATATATATATGCATATGTGTGTATATACATATATTTATATATATATATATATATATATATACGTCAAAACCACAAATATGCACGCTCTCAGTAAACGAGGAACTCCGTGAAGGTATATCCACAAGTTGTTTATTCACAACGCGTTTCAAGGCAACAACCCCTTGATCACGTGAAACGTGCTCAGGCAGTGGGTGACTAATAAAGCATTTGATGAAGTCATAAACACAAACATAGGACTACTGCATATCTCAATCATTCGAAATCAATGGCAGACATATTGGAACGGTAAACACAAACACGAAAACACAAATCATCATGTATAACGTGTACTAGTGCCCGTGCTGTTCTGGACTGTACAGAAATGCATTCATGCAATGGATAGAATTATACAATTACTGTATTACTGGCAGCGTGCTGCTCATGTTGCTAAAAACATTATCTCCAAGTGAAAAAGAAAATGAAAATAAAATACAATGCAATGCCCAGAAAAACACTCCTAAGTTGGACAAGTGCCCCGATGGGACAAAATGCGAGACAGGGGTGACGTGTCCGCAATGCCTGACTGCAACAAAAGTGTTAATGGACTCCAACATCCAGTGCATACTATGGGGAGCCGAAGGCAACAGTAATTGCCAACATGATAAGAAAATTAGATAACGGGCCAGTGCCCAATAAAATACATAGTGTTCTAGCAGTAGTCCCCAGCAACAGCGGATAACGGGCAAGTGCCCTAATGTACCAGTTATCAAGAGAGGAGTCAAGAAATAACAAACTTCTGGCAGTAGTCCCCAGTCCAACATGATAAAAATGGATTGCAGAGATGACAAATCAATTGAAACGTAGTTACCCAGTCTCAGGACCGTGACGGTGATGATTAGGGGAAAAGGGTAGGTGGCCCGTGAAAGTGATTACAGGTGAGGGGGCCCCTTCCTTTCCTCCTAAAATAAAGAAAAAATAGAACACATGTTAAAATCACAAGTGGTCCAAAACAATCAATAAGATATCAAAAGGTTAAAAACTGGACAAATAAATATGATCAAATGCACACAAGGAGTAAGAAAGCTGTAAAAACTGAATATACTAACTCACTAGCAGCACACTCAGTTATCTTTGAGATGGATAGCCATTTCTTCGTCAAAATTAGTAATTTGTGATATATATATATATATATATATTCACTGAAAAAAACCGTAGGTTTCAGGCACGTTATAGTTACAAATTAGCATTTTAAAAACCTTTGAAATTCACTGAAAAAACCATAGGTTTCAGACACGTTATAGTTAGAAATTAGCATTTAAAAACCTTTGAAATTCACTGAAAAAACCATAAGTTTTAGGGACAGTTATACTTAGTTGGACATTGCACTCGTACAAAACCCGTGAAATTCCCCGTTATAGTTAGTTCAGCTAACTATAACTCGCGCCCCGCAATGCACTGCTGATGGCGTCACATATTACATCACTCATGACATGGTCAGTGACATCACTGATGACATCACTGATGACATCTCAAATGACATCACTGATGACATCATCCAGTGACTGTGTGTTTCTGTAAAGTTTAAATATGTTTAATATATATAGGGAAAGGCGTATTGAAGAATGAGTGGGTGTATAAGTGTCTGAATGGATGATTTAGTACGTGCGTGACTGACTCTACAAGTGAGTGATTAAACGTATCTTACTGAATGCATGGGTTAGTGACTAAACTGTGTGAATGTCTGTATCCGTCTGTTGGTGTGTAAGTGGATGTATGGATTTGCGAATAGCTACATGAGTGTCTATATGGGTTATTGATTGGTTCTATGAGTATCTGTATGGGTGCCTGAGTGTTTGTGTGGATGGGGTGTGTGCGACTGTGCATAGATGTGTGAGTGGGTGATTCACTGGGTGGATGGTTTCAAGAGTGCATCTGTGATAGACTGTATGGGTGGGTAAGTGTGTGTAAGAGTGTGTTAGTGAGTGAATGTATGTCCCAGTGGTACATGTGTGAGTAACTACATATGTGAAAGGCAGTATATATGTGTATTGGAGTATATAAATAGCTATAAGCGGAGTGAGTGATTGTGATAGTGGCTGTATGGATGAGTGTGTGCTTGTATCAGTGATTGTATAAGAGCGTAACAATGTGCTAGTATTTGTATGATTAAGTGAGCTGGTGTGTGTATAACTGTATAGGTGAGTAAATGGCAGTGTGTTTAATTATTTGCATGACTGACTAGGTGTGTGAGTACCTCTATGGATGAGTGGCGGTGTTTGAGTGTCTATATAGGAGTAAGAGTGCATATGATAGTCCTGTACTGAGTGACCATAAGTATGAGTGACTGTACGGGTGAGTGAGTGGATGTGTGTGTGTAGACCTAAGAATCAGTGAGTGGGTATGTAGTTATTGGTGTTGGAGTGTCTATGGTTTTGCGAATGGCACTCTGTAATTTAGATTGGGTGTATCAAAGGTTATATTAGGGTGTGAGGAGCTGCATCAGATTATCACGTGGATGATGTCATCAGTGATGTCATTTGAGATGTCATCAGTGATGTCATCAGTGATGTCACTGACCATGTCATGAGTGATGTAATATGTGACGTCATCAGCAGTGCATTGCGGAGCGCGAGTTATAGTTAGCTGAACTAACTATAACGGGAGAATTTCACGGGTTTTGTACGAGTGCAATGTCCAACTAAGTATAACTGTCCCTAAAACTTATGGTTTTTCAGTGAATTTCAAAGGTTTTTAAATGCTAATTTCTAACTATAACGTGTCTGAAACCTATGGTTTTTTCAGTGAATTTCAAAGGTTTTTAAAATGCTAATTTGTAACTATAACGTGCCTGAAACCTACGGTTTTTTCAGTGAATTTCAAAGGTTTTTTAAATGACAATTTTTAAATGTATTAATTTTTATATTAATTTTTTTCATACTGATTTACTACATTTTTAGAAACAATTTCTTTTACATATTTTATTTTTTAAATTACATTGTAATTACATTATACATTACATTACAAAAAATACTTTCTCAGAATGAATTACTTTAGTTTAAATACTTTGCACATAGGCAATAGACTTTTAAGTACAGTAGTTACAGTTGTTGCAATGGGCAACACATTTTCAAACACAATGCAACATTCAGCTCAATGTGAATTTCTAGTTAGCAATACGTAACTG